>CM068380.1:38454495-38959551 GCA_034770075.1 Aralia elata | reverse complement strand
GCATCTAATATGCTATGCAGTGATAGTGAAATAGACAACGTAAAATTCTATAAATGAATTTGTAATTTAACAACATTACAGCATACATTCATTTTAATTAATGACCAAAAAGAACATTAGGCCATGATTTTAAATGAGTATCTCCCACTATTTTTTCATCAAACTATATTACCCTCAATATACAGTTCGGCAAATCTAATTAAAGATTTGCTAGTGAGAATAAGGATCCCATTTCAAATGTTATATAGCCTTGTGTGACACAACAAACGATATATAAATAAAATAGGTAGAACAAGTTTTTTTAATTGTTCAATTACATCAACTATGTAACTCCCTTTCAATTTGCCTCTTAGCTTATTTTGATCAAGTGTGACACATCCGAATCAAAATTATCACCAAGTTAAGTCCAACCCTAAGCTCTTCCAGATATTCGAAATGGAAAAACACTGTCCTTGTGTGACACTACAAAACAGCATCGTTCAGTCTATGTATAAGCATCAATTCGTGATAAAACAACATCTTAAATATTTAATACTTGCCTTGTGTGACACAACAAACGCATATTAAATATTTAATACTCTATACGCTTTACCATGCTAGAAGGCGATCGATCGATAATTCCAAATATTTTTGAACGCGTAGGACTTAATAAAACATTTCCTTTGAGGGGGTTTGTTATAATTTATCTCATCTTGTTTAGCGCGCATGCACATATATATATATATATATATATATATATATATATATATATATATATATATAGATATATATAATAATACGCCGTCAATATTATTTTACATGCGAAGGCATGTTGGATACTATATATAATATATATTATAGTAAGCATGGCACATATCGAATACTATATATATTCTAACTACCCGGATTGATTATGGGGACTTTTATTCTAGTTTGGTATCACTAGAAGCCACCAAGTGAACCAAAAAGGGTCAAACCTACAAGGGTGTAGTACGAATTAAATAATTTAAAATATAACTAATTACATTCAAACCCTGGGCTCCATTACAAACTGGTCCTTCCAACACTCCTTGATTCTTTGCCTTCAATTCTTCAAAATAAATTCTAACTAATCCTATTACAAAAACTACTTTACAATAAATAGACAACCTTGATCCAGCAGTCAAGGGGAGATACATAGGATGGAGGATAAGAATTTACATTAAGAAAAATTAGATAAGACGAGATACGCAGACACCCAATTTTATAAAACCCATACATTCAAAGCATCCACTAAAAATAAATCCAATCACACAGTTGTCAATAGTCCCATATTCAATCCCTATTTATTAATCATACACATATCTCTATATGTATCAATAAATAACATTTCATCCCATGAATAATAAAACCACCATTCCCATATATGCATTGTTATCATTTAAATGGCGAATATTAGTTAGTTATCCAATTTTCAAATTTCAACTCCAATTAGTTTATCATGGCAATCCAATTCCAACTCTAAATTAGTTATCATGAAATCCAATTTCAATTAAAATAAACTTCTTTATTTTAATCATATTCCAAATTCAAAATAAACTCTTTTTATTTTAAAATTTAAAATTTTTTTTTTTTTGAAAATTAAAAATAAAACCTCCTTTATTTAAAAATCAAAATTCCAAATCAAAATAAACTCTTTATGTTTTAATTAATTAGGGAAACACCAATTTACAAGTTTGAAAATAAAACACCTTTAATTTTTTAACTTTTCAATTGTTGGAAAATAAAATATATATTGAATCCTATTCCTTATCAAAATAAAACATCTTTATTTTTTTAAGGAAAACATGGAATCATATTACCTTATGTGAATAAACTAAACAGACTCCATTATTCTAGGAAACAATGGAATCCGATTCCATATGTAAATAAACTCTTTATTCAACGGAAACATGGAATCCTATTCCATATCATGAATAAAACTCCTTTATTTCTAAGTTAACGTAGAATCTCAATTCCAAGTTAAAATAAAACTTTTTAATTTTAAATAAAAAATTCAAATTCCCAATTAAAATAAAAACCTTGTATCTTAATTTGAAAATAAATAAAATCAAAATTAAAAAAATAAAATAATTTTTACACAAACAATTATGCCCAATTTAAATTGTTCTAAACACATATCACTGTATATATCAGAATCAAACAATTAATAATTTTGCCAATAAAAAGTTTGGCTCTTGATACCAATGTTAGGTTTGTATGAACGCGGAACAATGCAATCAAATTACATTAATAAAGCGGAAGCGGGATAAAATCATATTTTAAAATTTTATACAAACCATCACCATGATCTTTCTTTATGCACAATTATTAATTAAACGAAAGAGATGGAGAAATAAGGAATTATACCCTTGTAGAATTCTAGCATCCTCAGGTACAAGTTCACCTCCAATTCCTTCGCGTTCTCCTTGAATTCCACCGACTAAATTCCTTCCTCCTTTGATCAACGTTAACCACCCAAGTGTTTGGCCTCTAGAGGTGAATCCACCAAGGAATAATACTTGTTCAAGAAGATGGGTGTTGGCAAAACCCTAGTTTCCTATCTCTATAGAAATTGTAAGTACTCTCTACAATTCTTATGTAAGAGTGTGTAACCCTAATCTATGATAAGACTTCTCTTATTTATAGATGTAGGAAAAACCATTCCCTAAACTATTTAGGATTAGGGGTTTCTATTCTAATTAAACTCCTTTAATTAAATTAAACTCCTAATCCAATTAGGAATTCATGTGAGAGTACTTCTATTAATTAATTCCTCAATCCATATTAGGAATTAAATAATAGTAATAGTAATAATAATAATAAGACTCCTCTTATTAATTTATATTTAATATTTCTAAAATATTAAATAATAAATATTAAGCTATTTAATTTATTCTATCTCCATAGACTAAATTAAATACACTTAAACTTATTATTACAATTATGCCATTTACTTCTTAAATAAATATTTTCCTTTTGCGGGTGTGACCCTTTAGGTTCTCCATATTAAACCGGTTGTGAATAAATCAATTAGAACAATTCTAATCTTATTTAAATAAATAAATTAAACTATTTAATTTATTTAAATAAATAATATTTATTCTACAATAAGGGTAAGCCCCCTTAGCGATCAACGACTTTCCAGATAATATAGATTTCAACATTAATCATAAAAGAACCTTTCAGTGTATAGTTACCGTACAATTCAATCCTTCTACCATACAATGTCCCAATTAAAAAAAACAAAAATATAAGACATGGAAATTACTGTCAAAGTCTTATTTTATTTAATTATATGTATTTCGATTCTGAAATGCACAACTCTGATTAATGCAAATTAGAAACTCCTTTCTAATTTCATTCTGCTTTGGCCAAAGACTTCTAAGTCGTCATTTATCGAATCACATAGGACATTCTCTCCTTTTACTAGAAGTGGTAGATTTCTTTGTTGATCATTCACCTATTTTCATGTACAACTTATTATACCCAATCATACCCTTTGATATACCCTAAAGGTCTTAAGGGACATGTCAAAGTATAACTCATCATACACAAGATACTATGATGATCTCAAGTCCAAGGATCACTTGTACTACTATCATTAGAGGAATTCCTATTGACAGGCGAGTAAAACTCCATTAGGTATTCCTTAGTGAGCCACGTTCAGTGAACTTATTCTCTAATAAGCACCTACATACTTGCTTTAGTGTCTCCACACAAATGATTATGAGATCAATCATTCTCTTCATAAGACAAGCAACGCATGTACTAATCTATCCGGATTCACTAATCCCCTTTTTAGTAAATCCATCGATTAGGAACAATTTAAGTTTGTGAGCTATCTAGAATTTAGATCTCATTAGCATGATCAACCATCATGATTCTAAAAGCATTGCTCAAAACTATGGGTTTATCACATTTAATATAACAGCACTAGGTAGATAAAGTAAAATGCCTTTTAACAACCGAATAAGATAATAAAATATATTCTACAACATATGAAATATGATTGGCTAGTGTGCATAATACATTCAATCTCCCCACTTGCACTAAAGCCAATCGGCATGGTAATCTAATACCCTTCTTCTCTAAGTGACGATCATCCTGCTGTTTGGATAAAGCTTCAGTAGATGGATATGCAATGTTGTTATTGAGAGTCTACTATCTCTATAGTGACTTATCCTCTTTCAATGATTCCACTAATCAAATGAAAGTGCCGCAACACATGTTTGAATCCAAGATGAGACTTAGGAACTATTCCTAGTTCTGTGATGAACTTTTCATCCAAACAATCAACTTGCAGCTTCATTTATAACTATATACTTTGTCTTTGTCACTAAACTAGTAACTCTTTCCTGTTTGGAACCTTTCCAATTCACTGCATCACCTTTCAAAGTAACGATTTACCTTAAAGTGGATTTGTTATCGTCTTGGTCAGTCTGAAAAACTTGAGTCTGTTTAGCCCTCTAGTTTTAATTCAAACCTACCATGAATCATAATCACATCTTCAGTACTGGTTAAGTACCTAAAGATATTTATCACTATCTTATAGTGATCATCTCCAGAATATGACTGATCAACATCAGGCCTTGTATATTCACTGCATACATGATAGTAACTCATGCGATCTCTCTTTTAATTGGAGACAATTTTAGAGAGATACACTCCATGACTCATCATCATGAGACTACTCGTGGAGTTTGCTATGCTAAACACCTTTAGCATCAAATGAATATACCGCTCCTTGGGTCAAGCCGAACATCCTTTTTAAATCTATCTACATAGATTTATATCCCCAATTTATAGGATGCTCCTCCCAAGGCATTCATGGAGGAATGTTTAGACAATTTTATCTTTACTGATTGTAGCATTAGTGTGTTATTCCTTGTCAGTAGTATATCAACATATAATACCAAGAATGTCACAGCGCTCCCCACTGACCCTTTTGTACACACTAGGTTCATTCCCATTTTTGATAAAATCAAACTCTTTTGATTGTCTCATCAAAATGAATGTTTCCATCTTTTGAGAAGTTTGCTTCAATCTATAAATGGATCATTGTAGCTTAAAACACGATTTGCTTCAACCTTTGAAAACAAATTCCTCTGGCTCTGTATCATACATACATTCTCCTCAAGCCTTCATTGAGGAAGGACGTCTCCACATCCATTTTGTCAGATTTCGTAATAAGCTGCAATCACAAGCAAAATCCAAATGGACTTGAGCATTACCCGATAGTAAGGTTTTATCACAGTCAACTCCTTGACTTGAAAAAACCTTTTAAACAGGTCTGGTCTTATAGGTCTCTACTTTGCCATTTGCCTCAGTCTTTTCTCTTTAAAGACCCATATATACCAGAGT
Source organism: Aralia elata (assembly GCA_034770075.1). NCBI lineage: Eukaryota > Viridiplantae > Streptophyta > Magnoliopsida > Apiales > Araliaceae > Aralia > Aralia elata. The sequence continues at coordinate 38,954,190 of CM068380.1, read as the reverse complement.
TCTATACTTGGTTCTTATACATAGAGTCCATTTCGGATTTTATGGCCATCTGCCATTTCTCTTAGTGTCTTCTACTCATAGCCTCATCGTATATAACTGGATCATCATCCTCTATGATGCGTACCTCATCATCATCCTCTATGATGAATCCATACCTCCCAGGTATCTTCGGTACTCTTCCAAATTTACGATTCGGTTGTGGTACAATAGGTCTAATCTACAGGTTCCTCGGTTCGACTTAAAGTGCTTTGTGGTTCTTGAACTCCTTCAAGATCTATTACCCTCCCACTAGCTCCTTCAATAATAAACACCTTTATCCAAGAAGGTAGCATTATAGGATTATAGTACCCTAAACTTCTTTAGGATATTCCCACAAATCTGCACTTGTCAGATTTTGTCCTAAACTTATCTTTAAAACCTTTTCACATAAGCTGGACAACCCCTTATCTTAACATACTTAAGAGTAGGAATCCTTCCTATCCATAACCTTTATGGAGTCTTGGGCTCGAATTTTTGAGGTTACCTTATTTTGTAGATATGCAAGCCGTTTTCTAGGGTTTGACCCCAGATGGATACTAGAAATGTCGGTAAAAAATCATTATGAAACTGCCCCATGTCCAACAAGGTACAATGTTCTCCTTTTAGATACACCAATCAATTATTGCGTATCAGGAGGTGTCCATTATGAGAAAATACCATTTTGAGATGATCTAGAAACTTATTGCACAAGTATTCCTTCCTTGATCTGATCAAAGAATCTTAATACTTTGTCAATTTGTTTCACTTCTGAATTCTTTAAACATTTCAAATAAATTCAGAAGTGTATTTCATCAAATACACCCATTCAAACTCTTTGAATGGACCATCTCCTTTTCTTTTATTAGTTTGTTCAATTTACAAAATTTATTTCTCATGTAAGTCAAGTATACAAAGTCTATCAAGTAAATCTTCCAGTTTCAAACAAAACATTATCATTATAAATAGAACAACAATTGTTCTTAAATATAATACCAGAACCTTCCTTGTCCAACAACGGAAAAGAAATAATGTTTCTAATGAGAACTGGAACATAATAACAACTTATTAACTTAATAGACTTGCCCGTAGGCAATGCTAAACTATAAGTTCCTATGGTTAATGCAGCAACCTTTGCTCCATTCCTACACATAAGATTACTTACTCTTTGTTTAGCTTTCTACTTCTGCTTAGTCTCTGCATTGGATCGCATACGTGAGAACTACAGCCGGTATCCAATACCCAAGTAGAACCTTGACTTATAGAGAAATTTATTTCAATCATGAACAAACTTGTATCTGTAACCGAAGCCTCACTAAGCTTCATCTGGTTACCCTCTGTAAGATTCTCCTTACAGTTTTTCTTTCCAGTATCCAGGCTTATTGTAGTGGAAGCAAACTACTTTGCTATCTGCATCAGTCTTGTTCTTATTGTCCTTTGTTTTTGTCTTTCCATTTACCTTCTTTGAATTGTTCTTCTTTTAAGAAGATCCTTTGGCCCTCTTCCGCTCCCTGGAAGAATCATCTACCAGTAAGACTTGGTCTTTCTTGGTTGGAAAGTGACTCTTTACAGTTTTCAACATGTTTTAAGCAACTCAGGCAGGCTGACATATAGCTTGTTCATGTGAAATTCACAACAATTTGTGAGAAAGAGTCCGGATGTGATTGCAAGATCAAATCTTGGATCAACTCTCCATCCATTAAAACCAGTTGTCCCAATTGTTCAATCATATTGATCATTTTGAGGACATTTATCTATACTGTAGTGCCATCGGTTATTCTAGATTGGAAGAGCTTTCTTAGATATCTGATATCTAATAGTACTACTTTCCTCGCCCTTCAACTCCTTGAAGGTGCAAGAGTATAGTAGGAGCATCCATAGTTTCATGCTGACGCTGAAGCTCGTTACTCATGGATGCGAGCATGATGCATTGAGCCAACTGTGCATCATCTTGCCACTTTCTAAAAGTAGCAATCTCTTCCTCAGAGGCATTGTCTGCAACCATTGCAGGGATAGGCATATTAAGGATATAAGATAGCTTTTCAGCCTTGAGAACTATTCTCAAATTTCTTAACCAATCCGTGTAATTCGGTCCGGTTAATTAGCATCTAATATGCTATGCAGTGATAGTGAATTAGACATCGTAAAATTCTATAAATGAATTTGTAATTTAACAACATTTCAGCATACATTCATTTTAATTAATTACCAAAATAAATTAGGCCTTTATTTTAAATTGGTATCTCCCACTATTTTCATCAAACTATATTACCCTCAATATACAGTTCGGCAAATCTAATTAAAGATTTGCTAGTGAGAATAAGGATCCCATTTCAAATGTATATAGCCTTGTGTGACACAACAAACGATATATAAATAAATAGGTAGACAACTATTGTCAATTACATCACTATGTAACTCCTTTCAATTTGCCTCTTAGATTATTTTGATCAAGTGTGACACATCCGAATCAAAATTATCCAAGTTAAGTCCAACCTAGCACTTCCATATATTCGAAAGAAAAACACTGTCCTTGTGTGACACAACAAAACAGCATCGTTCAGTCTATGTATAAGCATCAAATGTGATAAAACAACATCTTAAATATTTAATACTTGCCTTGTGTGACACAACAAACTCATATTAAATATTTAATACTCTATCGCTTTACCATGCTAGAAGGCGACGTTCGATATTCCAAATATTTTTGAACGCTTAGGACTTAATATAATTTCTTTGAGGGGTTTGTTATTATTTATCTCATCTTGTTTAGCGCGCATGCACACACACACACACACACATATATATATATTATATATATATATATATATATATATATATATATATATATATATATATATATATATATATATATATATATATATAATACGCGTCATATTATTTTACATGCGAAGCATGTTGGATAATATATAATATATATATAGTAAGCATGCACATATAGAATACTATATTCTACCCGGATTGATTATGGACTTTTATTCTAGTTTGGTTCACTAGAGCCACCAAGTGAACCAAAAGGTCAAACCTAGGGTGTACGAATTAAATTTAAATATAACTATTACATTTAAACCCGGGCTCCATTACAAACGGGTCTTCAAACACTCCTTGTTTCTTTGCCTTCAATTCTTCAAAATTAATTCTAACTAATCCTATTACAAAAACTATTTACAATAAATAGAAACCTTGATCAGCAGTCAAGGGGAGATACATAGGAGGGAGATAGAATTTACATTAAGAAAAATTAGAGAAGACGAGGTACGCAGACCCCATTTATAAAAACCCATACATTCAAGCATCCACTAAAATAAATCCAATCACACATTGGTCAATAGTCCATAATCAATCCCTATTTATTATCATACATATCTCTATATGTATCAATAAAATAACATTCATCCCATGAATAATAAAACCATTCCATATATGCATTGATATCATTTAATGGGCAATATTAGTTAGTATACAATTCAATTTCAACTCCAATTAGTTATCATGGAATCCAATTCCAACTCTAATTAGTTATCATGAAATCCAATTTCAATTAAAATAAACTTCTTTATTTTAATCATATTCCAAATCAAAATAAACTCTTTTATTTTAATTTAAATTTTTTTTTTTGAATAAAAATAAACTCCTTTATTTTAATCAAATTCCAAATCAAAATAAACTCTTTTATTTTAATTAATATGGAAACCAATTTCAAGTTTAAAATAAACACCTTTATTTTTAACTTCCAATTGTTGGAAAATAAAATATATTGAATCCTATTCCTTATCAAAATAAACATCTTTATTTTTAAAGAAACATGGAATCATATTCCATATGTGAATAAACTCCTTTATTCTAGGAAACATGGAATCCTATTCCATATGTAAATAAACTCCTTTATTCTAGGAAACATGGAATCCTATTCCATATATGAATAAACTCCTTTATTCTAGTTAACGTAGAATCCAATTCCAAGTTAAAATAAAACTTTTAATTTTAATCAAATTTCAATTAAAATAAACCTTTTATCTTAATTGAAAATAAATAAAATCAAAATTAAAAAAATAAAATAATTTTACACAAACAATTATGCCCAATTAAATTGTTCTAAACACATATCAATGTATATACAAAATCAAAACAATTAATAATTCGCATAAAGTTTGGCTCTTGATACCACTGTTAGGTTTGTATAACGCGAACATGCAATCAAATTACATTAATAAAGCGGAAGCGCGATAAAATTATATTTTAAAATTTTATACAAACCATCACCATGATCTTTCTTTATGCACAATTATTAATTAAACGAAAGAGATGGAGAATAAGAATTATACCCTTGTAGAATTCTAGCTTCCTCAGGTACAAGTTCACCTCCAATTCCTTCGCGTTCTCCTTGAATTCCACCGACTAAATTCCTTCCTTTGATCAACGTTAGCCACCCAAGTGTTTGGCCTCTAGAGGTGATCCACCAAGGAATAATACTTGTTCAAGAAGATGGGTGTTGGCAAAACCCTAGTTTCTATCTCTATAGAAATTGTAAGTACTCTCTACAATTCTTATGTAAGAGTGTGTAACCCTAATCTATGATAAGACTTCTCTTATTTATAGATGTAGGAAAACCCTTCCCTAAACTATTTAGGATTAGGGTTTCTATTCTAATTAAACTCCTTTAATTAAATTAAACTCCTAATCCAATTAGGAATTCATGTGAGAGTACTTCTATTAATTAATTCCCAATCCCTATTAGGAATTAAATAATAGTAATAGTAATAATAATAATAAGACTCCTCTTATTAATTTATATTTAATATTTCTAAAATATTAAAATAATAAATATTAAGCTATTTAATTTATTCTATCTCCATAGACTAAATTAAATACACTTAACTTATTATTACAATTATGCCATTTACTTCTTAAATAAATATTTTCCTTTTGCGGTGTGACCCTTTAGGTTCTCCATATTAAACCGGTTGTGAATAAATCAATTAGAACAATTCTAATCTTATTTAAATAAATAAATTAAACTATTTAATTTATTTAAATAAATAATATTTATTCTACAATAAGGGTAAGCCCCCTTAGCGATCAACGACTTTCCAGATAATATAGATTTCAACATTAATCATAAAAGAACCTTTCAGTGCATAGTTACCGTACAATTCAATCCTTCTACCATACAATGTCCCAATTAAATATAAGACATGGAATTACTGTCAAGTCTTATTTTATTTAATTATATGTATTTCGATTCTAAAATGCACAACTCTGATTAATGCAAATTAGAAACTCCTTTCTAATTTCATTCTGCTTTGGCCAAAGACTTCTAAGTCGTCATTTATCGAATCACATAGGACATTCTCTCCTTTTACTAGAAGTGGTAGATTCTTTGTTGATCATTCACCTATTTCCATGTACAACTTATTATACTCAATCATACCCTTTGATATACCCTAAAGGTCTTAAGGGACATGTCAAAGTATAACTCATCATACACAAGATACTATGATGATCTCAAGTCCAAGGATCACTTGTACTACTATCACTAGAGGAATTCCTATTGACAGGCGAGTAAAACTCCATTAGGTATTCCTTAGCGAGCCACGTTCAGTGAACTTATTCTCTAATAAGCACCTACATACTTGCTTTAGTGTCTCCACACAAATGATTATGAGATCAATCATTCTCTTCATAAGACAAGCAACGCATGTACTAATCTATCCTGATTCAGTAATCCCCTTTTTAGTAATCCATCGATTAGGAACAATTTAAGTTTGTGAGCTATCTAGAATTTAGATCTCATTAGCATGATCACCATCATGATTCTAAAAGCATTGCTCAAAACTATGGGTTTATCACATTTAATATAACAGCACTATGTAGATAATGTAAAATGCCTTTTAACAACCGAATAAGATTATAAAGTATATGCTACATCATATCAAATATGATTGGCTTGTGTGCATACTACTTTCAGAAGCTTTATCAGTTTATTTGTTAAGTTTAAAAAAAAAAGAAAAAAGAACAGAGCTTTTGAGAGAAAAAAAAATTGAGAGTTTGGGAGAAAATTGAGAGAGAAGTTTGGAGATTGGAGAAGAAAATTCTACAATCAAAGGAGAATTAATCAAGTTTTCTAAGCAATAGAAGGTATAATATTCTTCACTGCATTCTTTTAATTTACTTTACTGTATATGAAGTTAGTTGTTCAAAGCATGAAATTATTTGATTATAATTCATTATAAGCATGTGTTAGAGATTATATGGTGATTATAAGTTAATTTGAACGAATTAATTCATGAAATCATACTTTAGAATTGAGTTTTTAGTTTTACAGAGCTTTATTTTCATGTATGACTTATGTGTATGAAATTGATGGGCAACCCAGAAACCTCATGAACAGCATGAACTAGGTAGTTTGACCATGAATTATCTAGCATCAATTGATGTTGTTTATGCTTAAATTTCATATGTCGTTATACCTTGACATGCCTAATATAACAACAAACAAAAATCCAACCCAAAACATTAACCAACTGGAATTAATTTGCGGTCAAAAGTCCCTACTCGACCATGACCGGCTGTTCTTCAATGAAGAACACCTTTAGCGACACTCTCCTTCCCAAACCCAGAATACTAAGTATATATGCAGTCCGTCGCTAAAGGTCTTTTGCGACGATTTTTAATAAAAATTAATAAAAATAATTAAATAAAATATATAAAATTATAAATAAATATTAAAAATTCATATTAATTAATAATAAATATTAAAAAATTCATTTTTAATTATATTTATTATTTTTATATATTCTGATAAATATTTTTATATAATTATTTAATTTAATTAAATATTAAATTATTTTAAATAAATGATTTAAAAATGATATTAATGTATTTTAAATATTTTAAATGATATTTAATTCATTTAAAAATATTGCCAACTTCACAAAATTATTTTAAATAATAAATAAATTATTTAAAATAAAATATTAAATATTTACTAATATTATAAATGATAAATAAATCATTTAAATATTAAACTAATTTTTAAAAATTATTATAAATAATAATTACATCATTTAAATGATAAAATAAATTCTAAAAATATTATAAATGATAAATAAAATTATTTAAATAATATTTTAAATATCTAAAATTATTTTAAATGATAAATAAATCATTTGAATATCATATTAAATGTTTTGAAAATATTCTAAATAATAATTAAATCATTTAAATATTAAATTAAGCTTTAGAAATTATTATAATAATAAGTAAATTATTATAATGATAAAATAAATTATAAAAATATTATTAATGATAAAATAAATTATTTAAATAATATTCTATCTTTCTAAAAATATTATAAATGATAAATAAATCATTTAAATAATATTTTAGGTGTCTAAAAATATTCTAAATGACAATAAATTATTTAAATAACATATTAAATGTTTTAAAAATATTCTAAATGATAATTAAATCATTTAAAAATATTCCTAAGCTTGTAAAATTATTTAAAAATACTTCCAAGCTTCTGAAAATTATTTAAAAATAATACCAAGCTTCTAAAAATGTTATAAACAATAAATAAATTATTTATACTCATAATTAAGCTTCCAAATGAAGTTTTATTGAACAACTTATGTGTTTAAGTGATTAAGGACGCGACCGAGACACCGAATCGACGTCGAACCTTAATGAAACTTGCCTAGATTAGCGTAATACGTGTTTATATACATGCTAACGCTTATTATTGGTATACGTAGACTACATACGTTGACCAACTGTCTTAAATTTTAACGAAACTACGCTAAGGCAAGTCTCCGAACCTTGTTACATTTAAGCAATTCATTTATGTCTTGCTATCAATTATTGTGAAGTTATTGCTACTTGTTCAGCATAACTTAAGAAATGAAATCATTTATTGACTGTTTGAGCTTAAAATTGTAATGTTAAACCAAATTATTTTGGTACGACATCTATACTGAGTAAAAGGGACACCGTGGATGGAAGGTGGTCCGACAAACCTTCGAATAAGGTTTAAATTGACAATTAAATGAATTGACCAATATTGGCAATTAACTTAAATTGACCAAAAATGTGACGCCCCCAAAATAGGTCCATACAACTCATTTTGAGTCGTCAATAACATTCCACAAAATACAAATATAAATATGAATTTTCCCATTTATAACTAATAAGTGTTGTGCAAAATACGACAACACAATACAAATACATCTTAAATTCTCAATACACTTATTGTCACACTAATAGTAAGGTATTGAGACACTTCTATTATCTCGGACCATCACTCTATTCTTCGGCTAGTCCCCGCTACACTCTCTTTTCCTGAGGAGAACAATGGAACAAAAAGGGAAAGGGTGAGCACAAATAGCCTAGTAAGAAATATCATGACTAAGATAATGAAGAATAAAAATTATCTTTAATCTTCAACATAATTAAATCAGAGATTTAAAGATATTTTAATTGTTCAACAACAACAATTGCAGCGGAACAAACAATCCATTAGAAGAGTCAAGTAGATTATAATATCTACCATCTTCTACAATTTAAAGGATCACCACCAATATTTTATCCATGTAACACCAATCAACAATCCCTGTTTATGAACATCCAAATCAACAGTTTATATTCAACAGCCTCTCTTTGCACTACGTGCCAAAGATATTTATTTGTAACATCACCGGTCATGATCATGCCAAACGCCAGTTCATCTTTGCACTACGGGCCAAAGAGAACTTTCATCATACGCCTTTGTTTGTAACACCAAAAGTCATGATTATACCAATACATAGTTTGGTCAAAATCATGTCACGTCAGTTCATCTTTGCACTACGGGCCAAAGAGAACTATCACCACAATTTAAGTATGAGGATGAGGATGATAACAATGATACAATGAGATTAAGGATAAGAAAAGCTTTATAATTTAATCAGTATCAAAGATTGACCAAATTGCCAACACGATGACCAAATTGTGGAGTCAAATTCAAGAATGATATTCAAGAAATTATTTCATGCTACAACTATGACGTATAAAATGAAATAGAAAGATTCAAGTGAAAAGATATTAGATGAAGCACAAACTACTGAGGATATTCTACTAATTTCCAGGGATTCTCTCCATTTAAAAATAAGATTTTGGAAACAAACAAAGATTTCTTATCGTAAATGGAGAAATGTGAAAGAAAAAGATATCCCTTAAAGAGTACAAAAGAAATGATACGTTATACGAGTATAATAGAATATATGAAACTGCAAATGGATTTTCACCCGTCATGCGATAATCCGCGTAGACAGATTATTTCCACAACAAGTTAATAAATAATTAATACAAAGGGTTATTCACCAGGTACGACACTCGTACATACAGGTTATTCCCACAGAGTAATAAGGAATGAATACAGAAGGGTATTCACCAGGTACGACACTCGTACATACAGGTTATTCCCACAGAGTAATAAGGAATGAATACAGAAAGGTATTCACCAGGTACGACACTCGTACATACAGGTTATTCCCACAGAATAATAAGGAATGAATACAAAAGGATATTCACCAGGCATGCGTCATACCGCACGGACAGGTTATCCCCACAAATTAATATAGAATGAATAACAACCTTTATGAGTATAATATCACCTACGAACAAGGAAGCAAATGATATTACGTAAGAGTATGAAAGAAATGATATTCCCTACCTTCGTTAATAAGTGATTGGATGTTGTTTTCTATGAAGTTTACTAACTTGGATAATACTAATATTCTTACAAATACTCACAATAGCCTAGCACACTTAGAGAACTTAAAAAATTTAGAGAGAGGGGGAGTATATGTAAGGAAGGTGTGAAGATTTCTTAAGATAATCCCTCCTATTTATAGGAAAACCAAGTTTCATTAATTGCACAAAAAGGGCTCGACTTATTACACTTTAGTACCTCCATCTTTGCCTCTATTTTTAATATAATCCCTTAAGTATTATCAATTTTGCATAACATCCCCTAATAGTTCCCACATGTGAACCAATAGTTCCATCATGTGAACCAATAGTTCACATCATGTGAATTTCAAAATTTCAATTAGGTACCCCTAAGTTAGACTCCACTTTTAATCCATCAATAATGCTAAAATATCATAACAAATAATATGAGTTACAACGCCATGATAAATAATAAAAAGTACCATGTGGATGTTATTGTAATTATTGAATCAAAATACTATGTAATTGCTACTTTATCAATTATTGAATCAATAATTTAAAATACTGTGCAATACCGTGTGCCTGTGAAATACCGCGTACTACTGTGGAATAACGCGTTTTACTGTTCTTTTTATTACCGGGTATTTCAACAGTTGCCGGTGATAATACTGTTGACAACATACTGTCGTTTTCAGTATCCGACAATGGGGCCCACTATCGTTGACAATATTGTCATTGTGGAGCCCACTAATATTTTGTTATTTCGGCGTCGTACGTTACCGAATATAAAAGTGGTTATTTCGACGGCGCCGTCGTACTTTACCGAATATAATATTCTCCGACAGAACGAATATTATCCGACAGAAGGAATATTCCCCGACATACAGGTATGACTTTTTTGTATAAATGAATAGTATATTCGTATGAATAGTACTTTCGTATTTATACCGCATAATTTTGTATCCAGCTCATATAAACGTTATGACGTAATCGAAGGTCGAAGAAAGTGTAAAAGCGTTTTTAGCGTGAATAGTGATCGCGTGAATAGTGATCACGTGAATAGTGATTTAGCGTTATTACTAGACTTCTCAATTTTTCACATTTTACTAGTAACTTTATCATTATCGATTTAACACCTTTCTGTTTAAAAAAATAATAAGAAGAAAAAAAAATTTCTTTATTAAAATTTTCGGGATCTTACAATCTCCCTTCCTTATGAAATTTCGTCCCCAAAATTTACGTAGGTACCTGGCATATCGAGAGGTGAGGATACCTTGCTCTCACTTCAGATTCTAACTCCTAGGTTATTTCCTCTATATCATGGTTTCTCCATTAAACTTTGACTCGAGGTATAACCTTTGATCGTAGAATTTGTTCCTTCTTATCCAAGACCTTGACAGGTATCTCTTCGTACGTTAAATCCTCTACTATCTCGTCTGGTTCTAATTCAATAACGTGGTTTGGATCTTTCACATATTTACGTAGCATAAAGGTAGCGAAAGGAACCTTTTGTTCGTTAGCGCAACGCAATACATCAAATATCTTTGTTAATTGTTTGTGCCACGCTTCTGCCTTGAGTGGATCTGGCTTGCCAAAAAAAATTCAGGTGGTCCCAACTCTTTGAACTGCTTGGCAGTGACCATTCGTACATTATCTGTGTTTCTGCCAGTATTGTAGACAGGAGCTCTTCTCGCCTGGTTCTGCATGTATTGCATGAAGTTCCTAAAAAATTCATCATTCATCTTGTTGTTAGCATCATGATTAACATCATGATGTTCTGAGTTTGCACCTGCATTATTTGTAGCTTCCTGATTTTCAGCCACAATTGTCTCATAGTGAATCTCTTGGTTTTCAGAAGCCATTCTGAAGTGTGATCACAAAACAAAGATTAGTTAAAGAAATAGACATGCAACATCTTGTCCTTATAACCAAACCAATTACTTAAATAAAAATAGCTTAGGTAGGACACACTAGCGAAGGATTTTACTCGTCTCTCTCCTCCTAGTTCTAATCTCAGATCTCTACCAGAGATCATATCCCTAAGCTCTGATACCAACTGTGACGCCCCCAAAATAGGTCCATACAACCCATTTTGAGTCGCCAATAACATTCCACAAAATACAAATATAAATATGAATTTTCCCATTTACAACTAATAAGTGTTGTGCAAAATACGACAACACAATACAAATACATCTTAAATTCTCAATACACTTATTGTCACACTAATAGTAAGGTATTGAGACACTTCTATTATCTCAGACCATCACTCCATTCCCCGGCTAGTCCCCGCTACACTCTCTTTTCCTGAGGAGAATAATGGAACAAAAAGGGAAAGGGTGAGCACAAATAGCCCAATAAGAAATATCATGACTAAGATAATGAAGAATAAAAATTATCTTTAGTCTTCAACATAATTAAATCAGAGATTTAAAGATATTTTAATTGTTCAACAACAACAATTGCAGCGGAACAAACAATCCATTAGAAGAGTCAAGTAGATTATAATATCTACCATCTTCTATAAATTAAATGATCACCACCAATATTTTATCCATGTAACACCAATCAACAATCCCTGTTTATGAACATCCAAATCAACAGTTTATATTCAACAGCCTCTCGTTGCACTACGTGCCAAAGATATTTATTTGTAACATCACCGGTCATGATCATGCCAAACGCCAGTTCATCTTTGCACTACGGGCCAAAGAGAACTATCACCACAATTTAAGTATAAGGATGAGGATGATGACAATGATACAATGAGATTAAGGATAAGAAAAGCTTTATAATTTAATCAGTATTAAAGATTGACCAAATTGCCAACACGATGACCAAATTGTGGAGTCAAATTCAAGAATGATATTCAAGAAATTATTTCATGCTTCAACTATGACGTATAAAATGAAATAGAAAGATTCAAGTGAAAAGATATTAGATGAAGCACAAACTACTGAGGATATTCTACTAATTTTCAGGGATTCTCTCCATTTAAAAATAAGATTTTGGAAACAAACAAAGATTTCTTATCGTAAATGGAGAAATGTGAAAGAAAAAGATATCCCTTAAAGAGTACAAAAGAAATGATACGTTATACGAGTATAACAGAATATATGAAACTGCAAATGGATTTTCACCCGTCATGCGATAATCCGCGTAGACAGATTATTTCCACAACAAGTTAATAAATAATTAATACAAAGGGTTATTCACCAGGTACGACACTCGTACATACAGGTTATTCCCACAGAGTAATAAGGAATGAATACATAAGGGTATTCACCAGGTACGACACTCGTACATACATGTTATTCCCACAGAGTAATAAGGAATGAATACAGAAGGGTATTCACCAGGTACGACACTCGTACATACAGGTTATTTCCACAGAATATTAAGGAATGAATACAAAAGGATATTCACCAGGCATGCGTCATACCGCACGGACAGGTTATCCCCACAAATTAATATAGAATGAATAACAACCTTTATGAGTATAATATCACCTACGAACAAGGAAGCAAATGATATTACGTAAGAGTATGAAAGAAATGATATTCTCTACCTTCGTTAATAAGTGAGTGGATGTTGTTTTCTATGAAGTTTACTAACTTGGACAATACTAGTATTCTCACAAATACTCACAATAGCCTAGCACACTTAGAGAACTTAAGAAATTTAGAGAGAGAGAGAGAGAGGGAGTATATGCAAGGAAGGTGTGAAGATTTCTTAAGATAATCCCTCCTATTTATAGGAAAACCAAGTTTCATTAATTGCACAAAAAGGGCTCGACTTATTACACTTTAGTACCTCCATCTTTGCCTCTATTTTTAATATAACCCCTTAAGTATTATCAATCTTGCATAACATCCCCTAATAGTTCCCACATGTGAACCAATAGTTCCATCATGTGAACCAATAGTTCACATCATGTGAATTTTAAAATTTCAATTAGGTACCCCTAAGTTAGACTCCACTTTTAATCCATCAATAATGCTAAAAATATCATAACAAATAATATGAGTTACAGTGCCATGATAAATAATAAAAAGTACCATGTGGATGTTATTGTAATTATTGAATCAAAATACTGTGTAATTGCTACTTTATCAATTATTGAATCAATAATTTAAAATACTGTGCAATACCGTGTGCCTGTGAAATACCGCGTACTACTGTGGAATAACGCGTTTTACTGTTCTTTTTATTACTGGGTATTTCAACAGTTGTCGGTGATAATACCGTTGACAACATACTGTCGTTTTCAGTATCCGACAATGGGGTCCACTATCGTTGACAATATTGCCATTGTGGAGCCCACTAATATTTTGTTATTTCGGCGTCGTACGTTACCGAATATAAAAGTGGTTATTTCGACGGCGCCGTCGTACTTTACCGAATATAATATTCTCCGACAGAACGAATATTATCCGACAGAAGGAATATTCCCCGACATACAGGTATGACTTTTTGTATAAATGAATAATATATTCGTATGAATAGTACTTTCGTATTTATACCGTATAATTTTGTATCCAGCTCATATAAACGTTATGACGTAATCGAAGGTCGAAGAAAGTGTAAAAGCGTTTTTAGCGTGAATAGTCCCCCGTGAATAGTGATCGCGTGAATAGTGATCACGTGAATAGTGATTTAGCGTTATTACTAGACTTCTCAATTTTTCACATTTTAGTAGTAACTTTATCATTATCGATTTAACACTTTTCTATTTAAAAAAATAATAAGAAGAAAAAAAAATTTCTTTATTAAAATTTTCGGGGTCTTACAAAAAATGTGGTAGGATGATATGCATACTTCTAGGATATTGGTGAGGCTGATCACATACCAGATATCCGAACTCAAGGAGGTTCTAAGTCATTGAAGACTGACAGAACAAATTGAAATATATGGTTCCGGTACAGAAACCTCAGTATCAATTATACATCACCTGACATCTTTCAAATCAAACACACTGTGTTTACATTTTCAAATGAACTTGCTGAGCATTTGTTGCTCATTCTTGCGCATATCTTCTTTTGCAGCTTTAAATGATATCCCTAGCACTTCTGGGACAGATAAAGGAAAAGGGCATGCTTACTAGTTTTATTAACTGCTTTTGAATAATCTAAGTCTTTTAAAGACTTTTGTTGTAATAACTTAGTACTGAGAACAATGTAATCGAACCAAATGATATGTAATATATTACGATCCTTTATTTCATCTATTGCGTTATACTCTGATCTTTATTTTATTTAGCATAGTTGTACTAAGTTAGATACAGTATCTATACGAACTATACATCTGAATGAGGGTATTTAAATGATGTTGAAAGTCCTATAAGCTCTAGGGTTACACTTAATGAGCGCCGGTAAGGTGCCATCTTTACCGGAATGCGCCCCTCAGTTCTATGGACAATCTTATCATTAATACTGTGAATGTCAGATAGATAGGGAATATAAATATGAAAGAGGTATTCATTAGATATGAATCTATACATCCAAGTGAGGGTATCCAAACACAGACAACGTTCTGGGCGGAACTAGTACCTGTTATGGGATACTGTGAAACTTGGATAGATAGAAGTCATATTTTATTGAATATTTATAATTGTATAGTTTCACGTGAGCACCAGATCTGCTACAGGAGAGTGTAGAGATTTGGGGGTGTCACACCCCCACCGCGCTTACAGCTCTATACCCCAACCTAACTTGTTCTGGCCTCGGGTTCTTCCTTTCTATTCCTCAATAAGCAGACCGTGGGAGTATGGGGGGCGAGGCATTATATATTAAGACAGAAATAAGTAGTTCAAATAATTGTTGTAGCGAAAACATTAGATGCGGACATAGCTCATGGCAAATATAATTTTATTCTATAAAACAATCCTTTAATTACTTAGTCATACAATAAATTTTAATTTTAATTATTAACATATTTAGACTTTTACTTTACTCAACTTTAGACTCTAAATAACTAAATATTAAAAATATAGGAAAAATTATTATGAGTCTAAAGTTGAGTAAAGTAAAAGTCAAAATATGTTAATATATTAAAAGTATATTATGTATTATAAAATACATTAATGATTGAACTTTAATTAGTAATTTTATTTCAAATAGAAGACATTTAGTTAATTAATATCAAAAACAAGTATAACTTATGTATTAGTAACTAAAATTTAGTTATTTTTAAAACTAAAAGTCATAATAGTAATTTATTATTATATAAAAGATTTATTACTAAATAACTATATATATTAAAAATATAGAAAAAATATTATGAGAAAATAATAATTACTATTAAAAAGCATAATATTAGAAAATATATTAATGATTATGTGTTAGTTACCAATTTAATTTCATACAGGAAACCTTTAGTTCATTAATGTCAAGAAAAATATTATTTACTTATATATTAGTTATTAAAATTTAGTTACCTTCTAAAACTAAAAATCATGATAAAAACTTCTTATTCTACAACAATTATATTTTATATAAAAGTCCTTAAATACTAAGTTTACATTTTTAATTTCTACTCATATTTGAACTCTAAATATATATAAACTCGAAAGATTGAAAATAAAAATTAAATATTAAATTTAAAAACTATATAATAATTGAGTATTAAATTAAAAATAACAAATAAAAAATATATTACTAACACTCAATTATGAGTGCTAATTTGATAATTATTTATTTGAGCAATGTTTATAGTCATTTTAATAGTAATAATAAGTTAATTTAAAATAAGAAATTAAAATTAATTTTATTTAAAAAATAAACTCATACTTTACGCGGTCACTTAACTAATTTTATTAAATTTACAAACATATATTAATTTGAGTAATGTTGTATACAGGAAGACAAGATTATCGTTAGTTGGAATATCAGAATATGTATGTTTTTTCCCCCTAATCTTGCATTTTTAGAAAAACAAATATTGAGGGAGCGAGAAAAGGGAAACAGGATAATTGATAAGATGGTAGCCGGTAGGTACTAGGAATTTCATAAAAAAAAATCTCCTTATTATAAAAAGATTCGAGAGAATAATATGTGTAAATAGTAGATGGTGAGGTGCTAATAAGGGGTTTGAGGTGGAGTGGGCTCCACGAAGAGAAGTGGCAAGTAGCTGGCAATCGAAGTCCTTGACAGACTGTTTCTCACACGAGGGTTTCTCTTAAACCGCTACATGTTTTATAAGTCCCCCGTCTCCCATTTGTTTCCCACTCACCGCTACTCTCTCTCTCTCTCTATCTTTGAGTTTTCAAATTTTTCCTTCAAATTTTTCTTTAATTTTTTGATCGGAAATCCATGGCCGAGGAAACCCAGAAATCGGCTCCCGATGCGGCAGCATCAACCGCAGCTGCGGCGGAAGTTGTGGTGGTTACCGATGTGCCCGAGGCGGAGAAATCTGTCAGCACCACCGAGAAAGAGCCTACGCCGGAGCCTGAACGAGAAGCACCGGAAAAACCAGCAGCCGTTGTGGAAGCGGCTGAGCCTGTACCGGAAGAAGAGAAGATCGCCGAGTCGGCTTCCTTCAAGGAGGAAACCAACGTGGTTGGTGAACTCCCGGATCCACAAAAGGTCGCCTTGGATGAACTCAAACAGCTTGTACAAGAAGCCCTGAACAAACACGAGTTCACCGCTCCTCCGCCGCCACCGGCGGCGCCGGCTAAGGAGGAAGAGAAGCCGGCCGAGACTGTAGAGGAGAAATCCCCTGCACTCGCAACAGAAGAAGCAAAATCTGAGGTCCCACCAGAGACCGCTACTCCAGCCGTTGCTGAACCGGCGACAGAGGAACCCCCAAAGTCTGAACCAGAGGTGGAAGCACCGCCACCATCAGCAGAGGAAGAGAAAGGTACTCCAACACCGCCGGCCTCCGAACCCATAGTGGTCGTGGCTGAAGTGGTGGAGAAAGTCCAAACTGTGGATGATGACGGTGCAAAGACGGTCGAAGCAATTGAGGAGACAATTGTTGCGGTGGCCGCTCCGGCCCCACCACCAGAAGAGCCCGCTCCAACCGAGAAGGCTCCTCCGGCAGAACCAAAGGCGGAAACGGAGGCAGAACCTGAAGCCCCCGTTGCCCCACCGCCACCGCCAGAAGAGGTCTCCATCTGGGGAATTCCCCTCCTCGCCGATGAACGGAGCGATGTGGTACTCCTCAAATTCCTCAGGGCGAGGGATTTCAAAGTGAAAGAGGCTTTTGCGATGCTTAAAAGCGTAGTGGCGTGGCGAAAGGAGTTCGGAATCGATTCTTTACTTGAAGAAGATTTTGGAAGTGAACTTGAAAAGGTTGTGTTTATGGATGGATTTGATAAGGAAGGGCACCCAGTTTGCTATAACGCTTTCGGGGAGTTTCAGAACAAGGAATTGTACCAAAACACTTTTGCTGATGAGGAGAAGCGCACCAAGTTCCTCCGGTGGCGAATTCAGTTCTTGGAGAAGAGTATTAGGAAGCTTGATTTCAGTCCTGACGGGATCAACACCCTTGTTCAGGTCAATGATCTCAAGAATTCTCCTGGACTCTTCAAGAGAGAGCTCAGACAAGCCACTAATCAGGCCTTGCAATTGCTCCAGGACAACTATCCTGAGTTTGTTGCAAAACAGGTAAAAATACATCAACCCATCAGTTCAATTTTGAATATTTGTGTACATGTTATTCATTTATTTTTAAATTTATGGTATTGTTAATTTTGGTGCTGTTTTAATTAATTGGGGTTTTGATATTAGATCTGTTTGGGGATATATGTAGGTATACTTATGAGTGATGTTAATTGATGCTTTTAATGTTAATCTGAATTGGGTTTGGGTTTAGTGTTGCGATGATGTTTAGGTTTAATGTTAGATTTATAAATATATTTTTGTATAATTTTTGTATATATGTGTGTGTGTATATATATATATATATATCTATATTATCTATATATCTATGATATGATTTATTTAAATTGATGATTTTAGTATTTTTCTGAATTGGGTTGATTTTGCAAAAAGTTTTTAGAGATTTCGTCAATTGGGTACCTTCTCCGACCCAATTTAACAGGTCATGGTTAAAAGGTTTTTAAAAATTGCAGTCTTTTTTGGGTACCATTAAGAGTTCATTACATTTTTAAGGGGGAGGTGATGGTGATACAATTGCAAAATGCAAAATAATAATTCAGAAAAGTAATATATTAAAGAAACATTATTCCTAGAATCATTCCTTAATTTTATCAAATCACAATTTTTTAGATGACAATCAATTTGGGGTTAGAGGGAATATATGTTTATGCATATGTTTGTGCGCAATGTTTATATATATATTGTTGTTGTTGTTGTGAATTGGTTATTTATTTATTTATTTATATTTATTTGTATGGGATTTGGTGTTGTGAAGGTGGTTGTCAACGTTCCATGGTGGTACCTGGCCTTCTATAGGATGATCAGTCCTTTCTTCACCCAAAGGACCAAGAGCAAGCTTGTATTTGCTGGCCCTTCTAAGTCTGCTGAAACCCTTTTCAGGTTAGTATTCTTTCATTTTTGATTATTTCTTTCTTTTAATCTCTCTCTCATTTGTATATATTAGATGATTTCTAATTAATATTTAAATGTGCGGTCTTTTATATTAAATCAGATATATAGCACCTGAACAAGTGCCAGTTCAGTATGGTGGGCTTAGCAGGGAGGGTGAACAAGAATTTACCACTGGTGAGCCTGCAACAGAGGAGATCATCAAGCCTGCAATTAAACACACAATTGAATTCCCAGTTACTGATGTAAGGAATCCTATTGTAAGGATCTATTAACGAAATTCAATTATGTTTGAACTATTTATTTGTGTGAACTATTGTAATTCGGGCCTTGTATTTGCAGACGAGCCCTTTGGTTTGGGAGGCGAGAGTGGTCGGATGGGATGTATCCTATGGAGCTGAATTTGTACCTGTGGAGGGATACACTATTATTGTACAGAAGTTGAGGAAATTGGGACCAGGAGATGAACCAGTAATCTCCGGCAGCTTCAAACCCACTGAAGCAGGAAAAGTTGTGCTCACATTTGATAATCAAACCTCCAAGAAGAAGAAGCTCCTCTACAGGTCCAAAACCAAACCCTCTGAATGAGCTTAAGTTATCAGTCTTCATTGTTTGGGTTTCAGATGCAATTACTTAAACGACAATGAAATGCAGAAAAAAGAACAGTTCTTTTTGGTATTTTAAAGGTTTTCTTTTTCGTTGACATTCAACTTCTTTTAAGTTTACATTTCTTGGGGATTTTATTTATATATTGCTGGATTTTTTTTATTTTTTTTTTTTTGGGGGGGGGGGGGGGGGCGGGGGTTGGTGTTTGGTTGTATTGGATTTACTGGTGACTGTATATGGGTTGGATGGATGAATGGAGTGTAAGAATTTTAAATTCATAGGAGTGTGGAATGTGGACGTAAACTTTTTTACTATATGTTGATACTTGATACCCTACCTTTCTTGTAAATTATATATGATTGGATGTCTCTTTTCTTGATGCTGATGGCAATTAATTGTTCTTATTTTTTTCGGTCTCTTGCTTAATTAAATAATTGCTGTTTCTTGTTGGCTTCACCTAAAAAAATGTCATGGCGGCGGCACGTTTTGATGATTGCAGCTAATATATCATGCAGTGTGTTTGTAGGTTTCATTTTATAGTTTATAAGTGGAAAGTTGGTGGTAGAACATGCTTTGATTATGCCTAAAAGAGGAGCATGTTTGCTCTTTTGCATCATTGCACGTCTTGTTTTCAAATTTCAATAATTCAAGGTAACTAACAAAAATTGTGTAATTTACTTGACCAAAACATTCTTAGGTTTTACACATCCCATTAAGGACAGGTTTTGTTGTTCATATGTTAAGGCTTGATAAAGTTTTGCATGTTGTATCGAATTAAATTACATGTTTCACCACTTGTACAGGTTCTCGTCAATTCCTTAGAGTTTCGGTCTTGCAGCCGTACTCCTTAGCCAGAGTGTTTTACGTGTTAGTTGGGCCCTTGAGTCGTGTAAATAAGGGCGAATACTCATCGTTTACAGTGTAAATAAATCTTTTACTGTTAGTGTTTTACTTGTTAGCGGGGTCCTTGAGCCGCGTAAATAAGTGTTCGGGCGAACACTGATCGTTTGCTGTGAATTGTTTAGGTAAAGTAGACCCTTTTTGTTAGCTATAAAGCCTATAATAAGTAAGGCTCTGGGAAAGGAAACGAAAAAATTGGAACATTGTGTTTGATATTTCTTTGTATTTCCTTTTATATCCTTCGTAAAGGCCTAGAATTACATAGAAATTGGATTGATGAAATTGAATTACATAGAAATTTTATACTCCCTACGGATCACTTTTAATAGTGACGTTTTGGCATTACTTTTAGAAAGAGAGATGAATCTTTTCCTCTCATTTTGGGAGTTCTTAAAAGAGAAATTGGACGCTTTTTATTTATTTATTTTTTATTTTTTTTAGGGCAAAGAGGTGTATATCAACTTATTATTTTACGCCAAGGCATAAAAGCCATAAAACAAGGGAAGATGCAGCTCTTTAGCTAGCCTATTTTGTTGAAAAAATTAAAGCTAAAGATCTTATCCTTAGGCTGGCTTAAAAAGTCCTTAAAGATGAATCTATCCAATCCAAATGGAAAAGATGACTACTTGAATGATACTACCTAATGTACCAAAATGTTAGAATCATTTTATTTTATTTTTTGTGTGAATTATGCAGTTTAAGAACTGTTCATTTTCTCATTAAAGTTTGCTAATTCAAATAGAAACTAGGTTTTTCACTTCTTGTAACCCTAACTTTGAAAGATTGCGACACTTCTATTTATTAAGAATTTCAAAATAAAAGAATCATTTTTTTGTGAAAAAACTATGCGATTTTAAGAATTGTTCATTTTCTCGTTTAAGACTCCTAATTCAAATATAAACTAGGTTTTCACTTCAAATTTAAAAATCACATCACGTAATGAAGAAAAATTTGTCAAGTAATGACTGAAGAGAAATATAAAAAACTATTGCACCCGCAAAGGATTTGCTCTCTTTACCCCAAATTACGGGTTAAGTTTTGATTTTTAAAATCAAATTGTCTATTTTTAAAATTAGTTTTTGTATTATTTTTGTCAAACTATATATGAAAAGGTTATAATAAAAAATATATATATTCAATTTACTATTAACTCTAATTTTTATAATTTAAAAAATAAATTTATATACTTAATTGTTAATTTTAAAAATAATTAATTTGACTAAAAATAAAAATTAAAATTAGACATTTAATTTGAGCCCGAGGAAGTATTTAAATAAATTTTCCCACTGAAAAGGAGAAAGCAACTTACTCAAAACTAAAATAGTAGAAGCTTAAATCTGTCGAGCACATTTTGGAAAAAGTGAAATTAAAGGAAGCTCTGGATGTTTGGGGGTGTTATTTAGCCATATCTTTTTGTACATTGTTTGTGCTAGATTCTTAGTTCTAACTTTTGGGTAATATTTTTTTTTTAATTACAAGTTGATAAACTTAAAGATTTTTGTATTAAAGTTTGGTAGCCAATCATTCCTTCCACCACCTTTCTTGAAAAATGATAAATTATTGTTCGATTCATCATCAATCATCGGCGCCAGCTATGATTCTGATTTAAGAATATTGCTAATGACCCCACCAATAATTTCATTAGAGAAAATTGAATATATTTGATGTTTACATTTAAGATCAAATTTTGAATTTTGTTCTTTTTCATCTTTTTAATAACCCATAACGGTTTAAGTTCATACATATATAAGTGGTTTTGTGGAATTTATTTTGTTAAAAAATAGGGAATAAATTATATAAGAATGACCAAGATTAGTGTTTTATACCAATTAATAGCAAAATGTCATGTAAATAATTTAGGAGAAAATCAAATATTTCAAATTTAGTATGATTAATTAAACAGTTTTATTATGATCAATATTAATTACACAATTTGTTACTACAATCTAAATTTCTCGATTTAAAAAAAAAAAATTTATTTACTATTGAATATTTGTAGAATTATTTATTAACATTTTAAAAGAAACTGTTGAGCCCAAATTTAATGCAATCCATCCTAATTCGCTTTATTTATCTCATGTCCAAAACCATTTAATAGCAATATGTCATTTGGATATATTAAAAAAAATCAAGAGTTATGTCATTTATCGTGATAAAATTGTTTAATTAATAATATTAAATATATTAATATAATTCAATTATTCAAATTTCTCTTAAATTACTTATGTAACTTATTAATATTAAGTGTATAGAATATTATTTTACAAACAAATATTTTATATAATTTTTCAAACATAAAAATTGTAAATAATTCTCAAACATAAAAAACCTACGTGAAGAAGTAATAAAAGATTCCATGAATGATATATCTTTCGCTGCAATCGAGTTTTGGTCCCACGTGTAAAAAGCGTATCCCGCTTAATTATATTCATTCTCTATGGGCTTACGTCGGATACCCTCATGGGCCTCACCTTTCAGAAAACAAGGCTTTGTTTGGCTTAAGGATTTGAATTTCAATTTCGGATTTAATAAATTAGTGTTGCATATAGATCAAAGGAATCAAGATCAGAATGCAATTTTTTTAAAAAAGTGTATTGGATTTTACTTATTTCGGGAAATAAACTATTTTGATGGAATATATATTTTTTTTCTTTCAAATTTTCATTTCATGAGAGAGATGGTCCAGTAAAAAAGATTAATAGAACAATTAAGTCATATTATTACGCCACTCAGCATTATCAATAATTAAATATACACTTAAGATACTAAAAAAATCATTCATTTACTTTCTTCATTACTTCAATTCAAACGTAAAATAAAAATTTAAATTTCTAAGATTTAAAGGTTCTATAAGAAACTTTTTTGACCAAGGGAATATACATATAATTGTTTAAGTAGTTTTTAGGCAGAAATTTATTTATACAATACAAGTAAAATAGAGTTTATACCGAAAGAATTTGGCAGGTACAAGTTGTCAGGTACAAGATATTTGTACTCCAACATCATATTTGTTTGTATGAATTATAATCTCAAGATTATATTTTAATGGACTATAATTTCAAGATTATTAATTTCAAGATTATTTAATTTTTAGTCCCATACTTGTTTAAAATGAAATTCTAATCCTGAGATTATATTCTATTCTTTTAAACAAATAAAGGATTAAGATTCGTAAAAGATTAATCAGTACAATTTTAAGTGTTATTCTTACAAATAAATATAATTTAAAATTTTCTATTTGGACTCTACTAATAAGTTAAAATGTCATAATTTTTTATTTTATTTTGACAAATATCACTGCCCTTTTTTTAAATGAGGATTTCAAATCCAAATCTTGTCCCGAATATTAACCCCAATCCGGGAACCAAAAGGCCAAAACAGACACGTTCAGATAGTTATTACTTATTGTTAAAGGAATGAAGTTAAAAAAAGACAACAATTTCTGAAAAGTCATAGAGAATGTTTTGGACTGTTTCAACAATAAATAAGAACTTCTCACTAATCACTACTCACTAAACTATTTTGCAGCTTATATAATATGACAAACAGAAGATGCATATAATAATTATTCACTTATTTTTGATACTTCTAATTATGTTATCATAGAGTAAGTCAAATAAATTGGTAAATCAAAATGTATGCTTAATAAAAAGAAAAAGAAAAAGAAAAAGAACCACTATCAACTTAGAATTTCTGTTTTTTTTTCGTGTGGGTCCAATACTCAAAAACAATGTGTTTAGTGTTTTACCCACTCCAGCACCAACACAACAATCGCTTATCGATACTATATATAAAATAAGGAGAACTAATAAATATGTTGGTTGAGTTAACTGAGTTATTTTTGTTGATTTTTGATTTAGAAAATGATATTATTTTTTGAGTTATTTTTGAAAATAAACTTTAAAAATTTTATCCAAAAATTAAAGCATACTTTGTAAAAATTAATCCGTATTAATTAGTTCTATCATTAAGAGAAGAACACATAAAAAATAATAATATTGTGTATCTTTGTTCGAAATCTATAATGAACGTAGTAAAATTGATTGATTTTGTATAAACAAAATACTACTCCCTTGATTCTCTACATGTTGACTTGATGAGAAAATTTCAATAACCTTCTTGTTTTCCTGAATCACTTGTAGAATCAAGAGAGATGACCTTAATTTTTTATTTATATTATTTCTGATTAGTAACCTAGTGAGTCTACTCATCAAAAGCCCGAAAGTTTATCTATTTATATTACCCACATTAGTCAATTTATATTAGACTTAATTAGAGTCCATGCGTCACACTTAATTAGACTAGTCTGTTGTTTCCCAAAAGCATTTAGAGATCTAGAAAGGGGGGTTGAATAGATCTTTTTAAAAAATTTCCTTTTAACGAGTATTACCAACTTATAAATTAAGTAGGTTAATTTAATTATGCACATCGGAATGATAATTTAAAAATCCCCTTTCAAAGATTTAGGAGAGTCATCGTTCTAAATTTAGCAATCAAATGTGGAACTAAGTCATAGGCTAAATCGTAAAGTACTGGAAGTAATGAATATGGAAGTAAATGCTGAAAGTAAAAAGATACAGGGAATTTTAAGTGGTTCGAAAAACAAATATCTCCTAGTCCACTTCTACTCATCGAGTAGGAAATTCACTAAGGATGGGTGATCACTAAGATTAGTTCACAAAGAACTATTACAACACTTGAATATCTAAGATTCCTTCAAGTCACTAAGACCTGCCTAGCTAGATCACTTAGATCTCTTCAAGTCACTTAGACCTGGTAGCAATTAGATCACTAAGATCTCTTCAAGTCACTTAGACTTTGCAACAATTAAATCACTTAGATCTCTTCAAGTCACTTAGACTTGGTTGCAGTTAGATCACTTAGATCTATTTAAGTCACTAAGACTTGGTTGCAATAGGTCACTTAGACATCTCAATCACTAAGATAAAGTGTTTGGTTGGGGTGCTGCTAAATAGCTTTAAGTCCAACAATGAAAGACTTAGCAGCAAAATAAGATGTTCTAGATTTTCAAGATCGTAGATTAGAGCCTTGAGAGTTTTGCAGCAGTTCAACTTGTTTGATTTATACTTGTTTGTTCGTTCGATACTTTTGGATTGAATCTGCGTGCCTCTTATAGATGTCCTTGAGATTGTCTCGTTTGAAAGTTGTCGTTACTCATTTAATGCTCTTATCATAGAAGATCTTTGATTGTCGACTTTTGGGAGAGTATGTGTCAGCTTTCTTTCGTCCGTGATATTTTACATCAGACTGCTGCAGTGACCTGCACGTGGGTCGCTGTCACATCACCGAACTAGCTGTTTAGACACACTTCTATCTGATCTTCTTTTCAAACTTTAAGATGTTCAGCAACTATCTTGGGATCTGCACTCTTCGAGTCTTGACAATGTCAGTCCAATGTTACTACGATTTTCCTAATCTTAGAGTTTCATGCTGGTCGTAGAGTATCTGGTTTCATGACTCTACGATTGGCAAGCTCTATGATCTTGAATGAGCTATACGATCTCTTTCAGACTCTATGATTTTCAATGAGCTCTACAATCTCTGACAGACTCTACGGTCTTCAATGAGCTCTATAATCTCTGAGTCGACAGTTCTATGATCTTTGGCAGACTCTGTGATCTTCACTATGTTTGTTGCTATAGTTCTACAATCATCAGTCAGCTCTGTTAGGAATCACAAGGTTTAAATTTGATGTTGTGTTCTTAATATATATTTGTTTAAATAGTTAAAATTGTAAAGTCCTTAAAAGATATGATGTATAAGGACTTAGATTAGAAAAGATCAAAACTGTTAGGTTGATCTTGTGTGCTGAAATAGACTGATCGTAGAGTACTGCACAAATATCCAGTGAAGGATCGTAGAGCAGTCAACCAACTTGGAGTCCAGCTAACTTCGTAGAGTCAAGTATGCCATCGCAGAGTTTGCCAGACAAACGTAGAGTGAAGCTCGACATATCGTAGAGTTCTCTCTCGACAGAACGTAGAGCACTCTCGGCAGGACGTAGAGCTCTCTCGGCAGATCGTAGAGTTATCTCGGTATCACAATGCTAACTCTCAGGATCGTAGAGTCAACATAACCAGTCACTCTACGATTCCCAAATACAGTCTACAACCAAGTGCAGAATCGTAGAGTTGTCTCTGCCAGTGTTTTCAAAGATTAAATCAGCACTTTTGAAGAAGAACATAAGCAAAGCATTGATGCTATCTTGGAGTGATCAAAGTGAAATGTGAAGATCATAGTAAACGTCTGCAAGCATCAAGTCGTATCTAAAGATTGTAGAGCAGTTCAGACAAGCAAGTCTACAGTCACACTAACGACACTACGACTAGCAAGATCGTAGAGTCAACACGTCAGACAAGTAACCCAGATCTGAATTGAATATTCTAAGTTGCTCATAATGGATTGCCAACCTCCACATCAGTAGAATGACCTGCCCAAGACAGTTACTGATTACTTAAATAATTTAATAGAAGAATCAAAGTCAGTGGGGGACAAACAACCATGATATGCAGAATTAAAAGGCACTATCTCTACCACTATCTTGGTACAAGCTAATAGAAGCTGACTCACCCCACTATGCAGTCAACAAGGAATAAACTATTCCTAAAATTAGCAAAACAGTTTCAACAGAAACAATAGATGCAACGGTCTCATTCCAACGGGAAGATTTCAGAGACATCTATATGAGGCAAACAGATTGAAGATTAAAAGCAAACACGAACAAAAAGAAATCGAGATCTGTCAAAATATCATTCTGCAATCCGAAGGGAAACATCTTGCTTCACTACTAAATTCATCTGAACTAATGCCTAAAGTAACTTAGTAGCTCAACACACTCTTTTAACAAAGTGTATCAGTTCTAAGACTGCTGGTCTTGAAGAGTACTCAGTGTACTGGTGATTCTAAGGCTGTGAGTCTTAGTCTACAGGGTTCCAAGTCTGCTGGACTTGACGAAATTCAAAAGTGAACTAGAAGTTCCAAGGCTGCTGGCTTTGAAGAGTACGTTGTGTACTAGAGTTCCAAGACTGCAGGTCTTGAAGGAATCTCTGTGATTCAGTTGTAATGATATCCTTAGTGGATTTGCTACTCGAGGAGTAGAACAGTGGAGTAGGAGTCTTGTGTGCTTCGAACCACTTAAAGTCTTATCTCTATCTCTTTGTAGTCCTTAACTGCCATAACTGTTATATCACTGTTTTATCATATCTGTTATAGCTGTTCTATCTTTAAGGGGGATTTTATCAATCATATATTTTGCTGTGCTTAATTACTTGTTAATTAACCAAACTGATAAGTCATTCTTTTGAAAACAAGTTAAAAAGTTTTAAAGAATCTATTCAACCCCCCTTCTAGATATCTTTTGTGCCTCTGGAAACTAACAATTGGTATCAAAGTAGGTTCTCATTTCTAAAGCTTAATCCGCTTGAGTAGATCAATGGCACAAACCAGAAATGGCTCTGAGCTAGGTGGAGGAAACAAACCACCTATGTACAACAAAGACAAGTTTGCCAATTGAAAAGTTCGCATACAGGCATACATGGATGCCATCGATGATGATCTATTTGATGTTGTCATCAGTGGGCCCTACATACCAAACAAGCTGACGCCAACTACTGAAGAACCAAATAAAGTCTCAATCAAATTAAAGAAAGATTGGACTGATGTAAAGAAGAAAACAGTTCAGTTAGACAAAAGAGCCAAAAATATTTTGTTCATGGCTCTAGAAGATGAGCTATTTGAAAACGTTGTCAATTGCACAACAACAAAGGAAGTATGGGATGTACTGCTGATCATGAATGAAGGGACTGAAGAAGTTAGAGAAAACAAGCAGTCCTTGCTCACTCAACAGTATGAAATGTTCACCCACATCTCAGGGGAGAACATCACTTCCACATATGAAAGATTCAACGTGTTACTCAACTCTCTTCGAGCATATGGAAAGATCTATCCAAATAAAGATCTCATCATCAAGTTCATGAGAGTACTGCCAAGCAAATGGGATGCCAAAACCACTGCCATAAAAGAGTCAAAGAATCTTCATGAAATGACTGTTTAGATGTTATATGGCAATCTTCTTACTTATGAATTGGAGTTGACCCAACGAGCAGAAACTCTGTCAGAAGGAAAGAAGAAAGAAAGAGGAATTGCTCTTAAGGCATCTACTTCAAAGAAAGCTGACTCAGATGATGATGAAGATGATGAACTCAATGATGAAGGAGTTGCTATGCTGGTCAAACACGTCAAAAGGTTTATAAGCAGAAACAGCAGATAAAGGAAGTCCAGTAGTAGCTCTAAAGAACAAGTTAATGACTTATGCTACAACTGCAAACAACCAGGTCATTTCATTGCAAACTACCCCAAACCTCTAAGAAATGATCTGAAGAAGGACAAGAAAAAGTCAGAATTCAAAGGCCATCACAAGACCAAGAAGAAAGAAAGAGGCTTCGTAGCTGAAAGTTCATGGAGTGATTCAGACAACGACTCAAGTCCTGAATCAGGTGAAGATGAAGAACCACAAAAAGCCAATCTATGCTTAATGTCTAAAGAAGGCAAAAGCAAGAAAGAGTTCAATGTGGATGAGGTACAGAGCTCCACTAAATCAACATGGTACCTTAATAGTGGATGCTCAGGACATATGATAGGCAACAAGGCTCTCTTGTCAAAATTTGAAGAAAAAGATGGTCCTGCAGTCATCTTTGGAGACAACAATTTTGGAAAGACAAGAGGATATAGTTCAGCTGGAAATGGTGTTGTGTCTTTCAGCAAAGTGGCATATGTTGAAGGACTAAAGCACAATCTTCTCAGCATCAGCCAACTGTGTGATAAAGGTCATCAAGTTACCTTCCTCAATAATCAGTGTCAAGTCAGGGACTTGAAGACCAACTCATTGAAGCTGATAGGAACCAGAGAAGGAAATGTCTATACTGTCAACCTTGCTGAGCTAAATCCTGATGAAGCAATATGTTTTCTTGCCAAAGCTTCTGAAGATCAGTGTTGGCTATGGTATAGGAGGTTATCTCATTTAAACTTCAAAAACATGTCAAAACTTACCTCTAAAGACCTTGTAGCAGGACTGCCAAAGCTCAACTTCATCAAAGAGAAACCTTGCAAAGCATGTTAGTTTGGAAAGCAAACAAAGAGCTCATTCAAAGGCAAGGCAGTCAACACAAATGATAAGCCTCTTAAATTACTCTATATGGATCTTTTTGGGCCTATCCTAACTGCAAGCCTTGGAGGAAAGAGATACTCACTGGTGGTAGTGGATGACTATACCAGATTCACATGTGTATTCTTTCTGAGCTCTAAGGATGAAACCAGCTCTCATCTTATCAAGCTATTCAAACTTGTTATGAATGAAAAAGAGGAGAAGATCAAGGCTATCAGGAGTGACCATGGAAGAGAGTTTGATTTCTCTGAGGTAGAACTTTACTGTGAAGAGAATGACATCAATCACAACTTCTCAGCCCCAAAAACTCCCCAACAAAATGGAGTAGCTGAGAGAAAGAATAGGACACTGATTGAAGCAGGGAGAACACTACTAGAAGCTGCTCAACTTCTTGAGTATTTTTGGGCAAAAGCAGTCAACATTGCATGCTACACTCAGAACAAGTCTCTCATTCACTCCATCCTCAAGAAGACTCCTTACGAATTATGGAAAGGAAGGAAGCCAAACATCAATTACTTTTGTGCCTTTGATTGTCTATGCTACATTCTCAACAATGGCAAGAAGTATCTGACCAAATTCCAACCTAAGTCAGATAAAGGGATCTTCCTCGGTTATGCTATGGACAACAAGGCCTATAGAGTATTCAACAAGGAATCATTAAGTGTTGAAGTCTCTATTCATGTCACATTTGATGAGTCAGAAGCAAAGAAGAAAGCTACCTCACTCAACGATCCAGTAGAGATGAACTCTACGATTACAGAGTCCAAAATCGTAGAGTTAAACACTATGATCGTCGAGCCAGAAGCATAAATCGTAGAGCAAGAAGAAGCAATCGTAGAGCTCACTATGCCAGACAATGAGACTCTACGACCTGAACCAGAAATCAACCTAGAAGAACTCAGACAAGAAGGCACCAGAACTGATGTTCCAAGAAGGAGAAAATTGACAAAGGATCATACTGAAGATCTGATCATTAGAGATCCTAATGCTAGAGTTAGGACAAGATCAACAACTCAAAATGAATGCTTCTACATAAACTTTCTCTCCCAAATGGAGCCCAAGAAGATAGAAGAAGCTTTGGAAGATTCAAGCTGGATAGAAGCCATGCAAGAAGAACTCAACCAGTTTGAAAGAGGCAAAGTCTGGAAATTAGTTGAAAGGCCAAATCACCATCCAGTCATTGGCACCAAATGGATTTTCAGAAACAAGATGGATGAAAATGGTGTCATCACAAGGAACAAAGCAAGATTGGTAGCCAAAGGTTATTCACAAGAAGAAGGGATTGACTATGATGAGACATTTGCTCCTGTTGCAAGATTGGAAGCTATCAAAATATTCCTTGCTTATGCTGCTCATATGAAATCAAGGTCTTCCAAATGGATGTCAAAGGTGCTTTCCTCAATGGAGAACTTCAAGAAGAAGTCTATGTGGAACAACCTACAGGTTTTGTTAATCCAACCTTTTCTGATTATGTTTATAGATTAGACAAAACATTGTATGGATTAAAACAAGCACCTAGAGCATGGTATGAAACACTTACTAACTTTCTCACTGAAAAAGGATTCACTAGAGGTAGAGTAGATGTAGCGCCCCCAAACCCGGGTCCCTTGAACCTCGGACCTGGTGCGTCATGATACATCATATTTACAAGTACTGCGGAAGATATAAACATAAATTATTTATAAAATAATTTATGCTATATACGTGACAACCCGAATTTTTAGAAATTATTAAATAAGAATTTAATAAATAAAATTCTTATTATGAGACATTTTGAGTTTGAGTGTGTGTATATATGTTTCATATTATAAAATTTGTGATTTGATGTGAAGAGAATTATATATTCGTGTATTTGGGAAAAGAGGTTTAACAGTTAATTAAACCATTAAATGAAGTGAAGGAAATTGTTACGAAAAAGATATTTACTGAATATTAGTAAGTTGAAAGTTATATTATGAAATAATATAATCTAATTGTTATATCTTGTGGGCAATGGAATTGTTATGAATTAAATTTTGTGAATAATGAGAGTAAATTCACTTAAATAAAGATATATATATATATATATATATTTATTTTTAATAAAATGAGAAAGTAATGTGTTATATATAAATATAACATGTTAATGTAGTATGATTATGTAACATGTTAATGTAGTATGATTGTGAATTTCGTAGATTAAAATATTTATCGAATAAACATTTGATGAAAATTATTGTAGAATAATTTATTTAAGCGTGTTAATATTAAGTAAATTGATGATAAATAATTTTAGTATTAGTGCGTATTTTATTACGCGAGTAATATTCTAATTTAATTTAATAATTAAATTAGAGGAATAATGATTTATCAAATAAAATTATAATTATAATTGTCTAATTGGAGATTATAAATTTGTTAGTAAGATTTAATTATATTTATTAATATAATAAGTTTAATTAAATTAAAGTGTGACGAAATATCATACAATAAGAAGATTATTAAAATAAAGAGAAAAATGGATTTTTAGAGCTTGGCCAAACAAGGCCTTGTGGCCTTTGATTTTCTTAACTGATAAAACAAAAAGTCACGTAAGTTTCATCAGTTGGTTTTGTAAGCCCAAACCAAAAACAGAGGAGAGAAATTGAGAGGATTCTTGGGAAATTTAGAAGAAAGTTCTGAAAATTAAAAGAGGAAGAAGATTTATCAAGCAATCCGTATCATCGTCTAGATAATCTAAGCAAGAATCAAAGGTAAAAACCTAGCTTTGAGTTCTTAATTTTATATTCTTTGAGTTTTTTTTCTTCAAAATGGATTTTGGTTGATGATTTGATGAGATGTTGTTTGTATATATTTATGAACATGTTAATTGGTTATATAGTGTTTATATACAATTTTGAAGTTATCAATCCATAGAAAACATGTTTAAAATAAAGATTTTGGTTTTTGGTTGAATATGTATATTTTGGCTTATTTTGGAGTCAAAATTGTTTGTCAAGGCATACATGAAACTGAAAATTAATGATGGATTGTTGTTATGCGTTAAAAAACGAAAACAACGGAAGTTGAACGGACCAATTTGGTTGAGAAACGAATCCGTAGCGATTGATTGCGCTAAACTTGTAAAAGTTTGTAAAACTAGTATGAATTGTGATTTTTAAGCCTTTAAATTGGTTGTTTAAGTTGTTTAAGATGTTAGAATCGTGCTAGAAGGTTTGGGTAATGATCATATATAAATTATAGTGATTGGGTAATTTTAATTTGTTGTTAAAATGAAGAAATTTGGTGTTTTTGGCTTTGGAACTGTGTAATTTGCAAAACTGCAGAATCTGGAATCCAGGAAGCTCGCCCCGGCGAGCTCATTAAGTTAAATTCCTCGCCCCGGCGAAGGCTCGCCCCGACAAAGGCTTGCCCCGACGAGAGTTTTGTGAAGGAAATCTCACCCTGGCGAGCTCATAGCAGGAAACCATAATTTATTTTCTTCTTTCTCTGTAGTCATGCTATGTTACCCTATACACATTTAAAGCTTAGACTAAGGTATTAAATGAACAATAAGATACTGTGACGAATGATAAGCAAATACCTATTAGTTATCCAATGGCAATTGAGATATTAAAATGAGATTGGGTGAGAGTGAATCCTGAAGTGACAATAGTATTGTAGTAAGCCAAAGATTTACTTATAAACATTATACATCTAATGTAAAGAAAAGTTTAACTAAATGTTAAGTGTCGATAAAGTAGAACGTAATAAAATGAAGGATTTTTATGAGGAGGACTTAATTTCTAAGTTGAGAATTGCATGGAGAATAAAATGAAGGATTATGAAATGTAAAGTAGAATTAATACGAAGTGTTGCTATGTGACTAATAAATGTTGTGCATGATTATATATATCGTGTAAGATACATGAAGTGCAGATAAGTAGAAGTTGATTATGGTAATTGGTAATCTACGAACCAGGAAAGTCTTTCAGTTCCTATTTGTTATGTGAACTAAATGATTGATTGTTTTTAAACCTATGATGCAAAAGCATGATGAATTCTATATGTTGTATGTAAGAAACGACAAAGTCAATTTATGACTACGTTCGTTGAGTTAGAATGTTGATTGAGTTATGGAACTCAATTATTACCTGGTAACTGATGTACATCATGTATGATATGCTAGAATTATAATATTTATGATTGTATAAACTGAGCATGTTATTTATGTGCTACGTGATGCATGAAAACTGTTAGATTTTGCTGAGCTGTCGAGCTCATTCTTGCAAATAACCACTTTTGCAGGTTAAAGATACAAGGTAACGTCATATGTTATCCAATGATGTGGATCAAAGTGATGCATGAAGATTAAATGTTTTAGTTGAAATTTATTACCTGAATTATGTTAAGATTTTGATAAATGTATTTACGTTAAGTTGTATAGTTTGTATTGAGGTGTAAATTTTTATAATAAGTTCGACAAGGTGAATCACAATATTAACATGATTCTAAGATATTTAGATGTAAAGGTTGAGAATTTTGGGATTGAGAATGATTTGTAATAGAAAAGTTTGAATTATTCCGCATTTATATTAAGTTTAACATTGAATAATGTTGTAAAATTAGAATGAGGATGTATTGATAACGACCGATATTGAGAGTTGAATTGTATGAATTTTGGGATCGTTACAACATATCCCAAGGTCTATAACCTTTATTTTAATACATATTTACCTTTAGATTCACAAAAGGTTTACATAATTAACTTACATCAAATAACTAATTAGTTAACATGCATAACCATCTAATCTTGTCCTTTGCTTTTGGAAAGTCTTCCCTCGAACGTTCGCCTTAAATCTGAAATTTGTTATCATGATATAACAAGGGTGAGCAACTACTTTGCTCAGCAAGTTTAAATACAATAAAGATATATCATGATTGAAAGAATGAATAAGCTTTTAAATTTTCAACAATATAATAATTGTGAAAGAGCATGACTCAGAATTTCAATAATTGAATGACTGAATTCAACAATACAGGGTGTCAATAATGACCATGAACAAATTTAACTAAACCTTAGGGTAATGAAGGTGATCAGCCTTTCATACCTGATGAACATATGCAACATGCACTAAGTGTGAATCAATAATTTAAGGAGGTGGAATAATTGTCAATAATTAAACCACTAGCATGCTTGAAACATAACAACTCAAGTTTAAGTTAAGAGGAACTTGCTCAATATAAAAGTTGAGTAAGATGAAACTTGCCTATAACGTCGATTACTGCTACGCAATTTAATTTAATCGCTTATGAAAGACCTATCAGTTATAAGATTGATCTTTCAATTAGCATCACATATATCACCTTATAATATCACTTCTTTATCAATAGATTATCTAACATTTAACCACATAACTAAATATTAGATATCATCCTTAGCACCATACGCATTCATAATTCTAAAGCTAGCACACATCGAGTCTTTAACAGTGTTCAATATAGTATGCTGAGTGGTTTCCCACAAACAACCAACAAACTAGTTTCTGTCTCGTCTACACTATTTTCACAGTAAGTTAGATCGGTTGCTAGTTCGTATATACCTCCGCTCCCTGAAGGAATTGTTTAGCCCAGCTACTATACATTAACTATTAAAGAACACGACTATACTACTACTTTATCGTAAACCATATGACTTAACACTAAGTCTTTCATTTTATAAGTTTTTTTTATAATCCATTAAGCCTGAATACCTAATCCAACAAGTTAGATTATTCAAACATACAAATCCAGCAAACTGGATTCTAACTGACATCCAATCTAGTAACCTGGATTCAAACTACCCTACAATCCAGCAACCTAGATTCACTAATTCAGCAAACTATATTAACAATTCAGCAAGCCGAATTCATTAATTCAGCAAACTATAATCACCAATTCAGCAAGCCGGATTCAATCAATTCAGCAAGCCATGGATACAACAAACCGTATTGGAAGCTGCATTCTTAAGATGACTTAACCTCTTTTAAAAATCGATTTTTATTTTCTTCAAATCTTGCCACACATATGTACATATATTCCATACACAAAAATACTTTCCTTATGAAAGTTTTTAATTTTCTTTAACATTTTTCAAACGTCCGTTTTAACTTTCAAAACTAAGAAAAATGATCACTATCTTGCACAAATCCGATGACTCCAAATATTTGATAGGATCTTATACATATTAACACGAGGTTCCAGTTAAAATTTCGTGGCCATCGGAGTTATACAACTCCAATTTTAGCCGTTTTCATTGAAAAACTCTACGTTTTTATTTTAGCCGTAGATTCTTCGTTACAAGTCGGAATGCGGCGATTTTTGGACAGGAGCTACATAACTTCCTATAGTTTCAGTGGTAAAAAGCCCTGAATTTATTGCACCTTCCAAGTGGTCAAAACAGTGCACGGAAACTAGAGGTCAGCGGGTTTGGTCCCGTTTCCCGCTTTGAGGTCCTTCACGGAAACTTAAATAAAATGAAATCTACAAATCAGATTAGGGTCTAGTTAGTACCGTTGGATTTTATTCTTTCCAAAATACAATTTTCTATTATCAAACACTAGATTTGGATATGTTTTGATGATTAAAACTAGTCCGGAAGTGGACTGATCGACAGTGGTTCTAACAGTTTTTAACACTTGGAAGTAGTTCGGTATTTTCTTCATATCGTGCTCATTTTTTAACATATTTGAGTGATTCCAAAGGGGTTATACTCTTATCTTATAGATCTAGCATCCCAAGAAATAAAATCACAAATAACATTTATATATTTCAAAAATGAAAGCTTAGATCTAGCTTTTCTATTAAAAGTTCTCCGAAAATTCCTATTTTCTTATTTTTCCAAATCTTTCCATATAAACTCATGTAAACACATATCTTAAACCAAATAAACTCTAGATCTAACATTTACATATGGATCTAGTCATTTAAACTTCAACCTTCAAGAATCTAACACAAAAGTTCATATAGCATACAAGTTATACTTTTAAAAATCAACTTTAGATTTCTCTTACCTTGATTTCTTTTCTTCCTCTCCTTCCTCCTTCCTCTTCTCCTTCCTTTCTTCCCATGTGGTAGATCCCTCTCTCTCTTTCCTTTCTCTCTATTACCGTGAGCACCTCTCTCTATCTCCCTCTTCATAGCCGACCATTTCCTTCTCTCTCCCTCTCTCTCTATTATTAATTTTGCTAACTTAGGAAGTGAGAGAAAATAAAAGATAATAATGAAGTAAAATATTTAATTATTGTTGGTCAAAAATATATACATATATTATATGTATGTATATAAATCTCCCACCATCTTATCTTATCTTATCTTTAGCATACTTGCAAAATCTTGGACAAAATATGGTGGCCCACTAAAATGGTGACACATGGCATGGATTGGATAAAGAGATCACATGCACTCCTTTTCCTTCCTCTTCATTGCCGGCAGCCCTCTTCACATTTTTGCTTCACTTTTTGCTTTTCTTTTATTATTTTAATATATTAATTAAGTTGCTTAAAATATTTCCTAAGTGGGCTAACAATTGAGCTTTCTTTAAAATCAATTTGGGCTCACTTTTGATTAGTTAGAGCTACTAGTTGTTCACTATTATTATTCTACATTTGGGCTACTAGTTTATTAAATGTTAGACTAATTTAATTAGTCCACACATTAATTATCCAAGGTCATGATTAATTAAATGAGTGGACTTGGTTAGTAATTTAATTAGACTAGTCCACTAGTATTTTCTTACTAATTGGACTATTAAAATAAATCATTCATATATCATATATCTCTCATTAATTAATACACATATTAATCAATGTACAAAATTTATTTACTTACTATATTCACTTTAATTGAATATTTAATTATCTTATTATCTTATCAATTGTTTGATATAAAAATTCTTAGGTTAGTACACTAAATTAAATAACTATTAGTGGGACCTCCTCTAACTAACAATGATTTGGGCCATATAAATTAGCATGGTCCACTACTTTTAATCTTTTATACCTAATATATAATTAGGTTACAAGACCTTCCTTTATTTGTTTATATAAATAACAAATATAAACAAACACATAAGATTCATATTCATTTACTCACATATTCACACCAACTAATTTAATAAATTGAGATACTAAAATAAATCTCTTAAATTAAATCATTAGTATATAATTAAAATACTAAGACTACTAATTAACGATAATGCTTTTGTTTACCTCAAATTTATAGGTATTGTAATTACCTTATCCTTAATATTCATTCAAGTACATATAAATCCATTCTTAGGATTTTAAAATTTTGTAACCCGTATTTTCTCTATTCTCTTTCAAAGAGTAAACCATATAGGTTTTTCTTAGAAATTTTAAATAAATCCACAAATTCCTATCTAGGTTTTATTCTTTAACCTTTATTTTAATCATTTAAGATTTCTAAATTTTCGGGTTGTCACAGTAGATACCACTTTATTCCTAAGGAAACATAAGGATAAATCACTTCTAGTTCAAATCTATGTGGATGATATTATATTTGGTTCTACTGATGAAAAGTTGTGTGAAAGGTTTGCCAAGCTAATGCAGAGTAAGTTTGAAATGAGCATGATGGGAGAATTGAACTTCTTCCTTGGACTTCAAGTAAAGCAAACTGATGAAGGTATATTCATCAACCAAGCCAAGTACATTAAAGACTTATTAAAGAAGTATGGCATGGATTCAGCCACCATCATGAAAACTCCTATGGCACCTGCAACTAAGCTTGACAAAGATGAGAAAGGTAGATGTATCGATATAATTCAATACAGAGGTATGATAGGATCTCTCTTGTACCTAACTGCTAGTAGACCAGATATCATGTTTGCCACTTGTATTTGTACTAGATTTCAAGCTAATCCTAAGGAATCTCATTTAATGGCTGTAAAAAGGATTTTCAAGTATCTTAAAGACACTCAAAATTTGGGACTTTGGTACCCCAAGGAGTCACCCCTTGATCTAATGGGATATTTAGATGCTGACTATGCAGGATGTAAAATAGATAGAAAGAGCACAAGTGGAACATGTCAATTGCTTGGAAATAGACTTATCTCCTGGTTCAGCAAAAAGCAAAACTCAGTTTCAACCTCAACTGCAGAAGCTGAATATATTGCTGCAGGCAGTTGCTGTGCACAAATCCTATGGATGAAAAATCAGTTAGCTGACTATGGATTTGAGTTTAAGTCTATCCCTGTTCATTGTGATAATACTAGTGCAATTTTTAGAACTCATAATCCTGTCATGCACTCAAGAACCAAGCATATAGATATAAGATATCATTTCATTAGAGATCATGTGCAAAGTGGAAATATATCATTACATTATATTCCTACTGAAAACCAGCTTGCTGATGTCTTTACAAAACCTCTAGATGAATCAAGGTTCAATAAGCTGATAAGTGAACTAGGAATGCTAAATTTACATCCATGATATTATGCTTTGAAATCTACTAACTTGCAGAAAGAAAGTTCGTAGAGTGACATCAGAAATCGTCGAGTGAAATTGGAAAATCGTAGAGCACAAGGGAAGCTAAGCTGCCGAGACTCACTCTACGATCGTCGAGTAAGATCGAAATCGTAGAGTAGAAAAGACTCAAAGATAAATCGTAGAGCTCAGAAGGAGTTAAGGGCAAAACAGTCTTTTTCTGTCAGACTAAAATACGTGTACTCATTCAACACTTGACACGTGACCCATTCAACAGAATAAGAGGGAAGTTTTACGAATTCATTTCAAAATTTTCATTATATCTGAAAACCCTCTCTCTCTCCCTCTTCGCTGAAACCCTAGCTCTCTGTTTCAATTAAACTCTCAGCAAATTTCGTTCTTATTCAGTAAAATCAAAGAAATTCTCAAATGACATCCTCTCCAGTCATCTCAGGTAACTCCCTCGACTTCGAAAATTTTGCCACAACTGAGACGAAATACAAGAGAATCATCTCTCTGCTACAGCGATCAGGACTCTACGAAGCCTTAAACACCAATACTCGAGTATATTCAAAATTAGTGAGGGAATTCTACTCAAATGGAATTGTTGGGGATAGAATCCTATCCACGAAGGTCAAAGGGGTTTCACTTCAGCTAAATGCTTCAGAAATCAACATAGCCCTAGGATTCAAAAATGATGGGCTTATAACTCTACAGTTCATCAACACTGAAGAAGGACTGAAGCGAATGCACCACGAGAACAACCTAGGGCTGAAGGGATTAAAGAAAAAGGAATTTCCTCAAAAGTATGAATTTCTGGCTGATGTTGTTGGTAAATGCATTCTGTGCAAGGATTCAGCTCATGATTCTGTCAGCGACCTTCTGCTAAGAATCATGACTGCTATTGTGAAGAAGATCCAAATAAACTATGGTGCCCTGCTCCTAGAATGGATTGGAAATTGGGTCTCGAATGATGGAAAGATCAAAGGAGTAAGGAAAATATTTTATGGCAGATTTATAAGCATCATTCTTCAGAAAACATTAGGAGATCATGTAATGACCGTGAATTTTTTAAAACTCCATTATTAATTAACTATAAATTAAATTTTTAATGAGTTAGTTTCGTATGATTATTTAAAATCATGTGTATTTAATTGGCTATGCGATTATATGATTTCGCGTAACTATTGAGAT
Organism: Aralia elata; assembly: GCA_034770075.1. Classification (NCBI taxonomy): domain Eukaryota; kingdom Viridiplantae; phylum Streptophyta; class Magnoliopsida; order Apiales; family Araliaceae; genus Aralia; species Aralia elata. The sequence goes on along the minus strand of CM068380.1, from coordinate 38,913,610 downwards.
TATTAAAGGGAGTCACTAATGGTTTAATTAAATTAGTGAACTGACCCTACGATTTTTTTGAAAGAATTGATGAAGTGCCGATTTATTTAAATGTTCAATTTAATTGAATATAGTGTGAGAATAGATATTTAATTAATTTCAAGGGCGTCTCAGCAATAGAATTATTAAATTGATGGACAACCCTAGGTTATTTAATATCTAGAAATCTATGAATAATTAAGTATTAAATATTCTATTATTTTGAATATAGTAAATTAATTAATATTACCTATTAATTAATAAGGATAATATAATTAATAATATTAATAGTCCCATTGATAAGTAAATAATATTTGACTAGTTAAATTTATTTAATTAACTAGTAGCATTAAATTGGGACAAGAATTATGGGACATATCCCGTTTTATTTCTATCAGTGGTCGGCAAAGTAGGAAGAAAAGAAATTAAATTAAAACAAGTTGGGATGAACAGTGAGCCGCGTATGGATTTTTTTGCCAGATATCCTACCGGATTTCCTGGGAAGGCAAATCATGGCTGAAGATATCAGCGACGTTTGCCCATCATCTTCTTCCTCTTCACGTTGGGCAATTGCATTGTCTGGTTTCTTGAACTTCTATAAATTAAGACCTCGACTTCTTCCTTCAGTGCACTGAGAACGTAAAACTCACTGAGAGAGAGAGAGAAATTGAGAGTTGAGTGATCGTGCTGGGGAATCTATCTGAAGGAAGGGAATTGGCACACTGATGGTCTCTGATTTCATCGTCTATTGCGGAAGGAAGAGAAGAACGGCAACTAAGTCTAGGAGGATTTTAAGGAGCGTGTGTTAGTATATTGTAGCAGACGCACCAGGAAAGTTCTCTATCCCGAAACTTTAATTGTACAAGTTCCCTTGACTTCTATTGACTTGTGCAAATATATTATTGTTGAGCAAGTATTATTGAGGACAAGTTCCCTTTTTACCGAAACTTCACTTTGTGCAAGTTCCTAACCTTAAACTTCTTACGTTGATGCAAGTTTCCTGAAACCACTCTTGTATTATTTATTGCAAGTTAATATTTAAGCTTGAATCTTTAATTCCTCAAGCATGCTCTAAGTGGATTAATTACTTAATTATTCCACATCGTTGTTATTGGCACTCGCACATTGTGCAATTGTTTTCGCGCATATGTTGACTTGTACTTTATTTAAAGTTCTAATGTGGATGAACTGCCATAGTTAAGTCTTAGCCATTGTCCGACTAGACATTTGTGGTACAGATTTTTAAAAGCTTTCCAAGCCATTTTAAGGCGCGAAATCTTGGACTATATGAACACCCTTACAAATATAGGGGAGTACCCTACGTATCGGAATATAAGATACAAAGAACAGAAATTAAATGTTATGCATACACATCGGGTGCTAGAGGTTGATCCCCTCGAGTACTTATTTCTGAGCCAGTAACCAAATGGTTAACTAGCTATTGACTCCCTTGGACGTTTATTATTCAAAGTCTACTTGACTAGCATTCGTTTTAAAAACAATTATTATTCTTGCTTTCGATATTCATATTGTTGAATTCCTCTATTTACATTCCGTTCATCATGATATATATCATTTCTTGCTGTCATTTAAACTTGCTAAGCAAACTAGTTGCTCACCCTTGCTATATCATGAACCTTATTGCAGTTAAGTCCGAGACCACAGGAAAAGACAAGGGCAAGGAAAAGATGAAGTATTAGTCTTTTAATGTCTGTATTTTGATCGAGGCATAGTTAAGAAACTTCTATTGTTATTTAAACCCTAAAGTACTGTATTAGGGTATATTTGTATTTTTGCATTAAGGTTATCGAATCTTGGGACTAGTAACACCTTTTGAATGAACAACATATGTTTATTATATTCCGCACTTAGTTATTGTATGTTGTTTGGAGGTGGATGTCTGTATTGGATCGTGATGACCAAATCCGGGTGTTTGAGACCCGAATTTGGGGGCGTCACAGGTTGGTATCAGAGCTGTAGGTTATAAATGTTAGGATTGTGAAACCTAGGTTATAACCTTTGTATTAAACTCGTATAGAGTGCATTAGGAGATGAATCAAGGAGATTTATTGTATTTGGTATTTTGATGAATTGGGGAATTCATCGAGTCTAGTAGTACCCAATGAAATATAATTTCATTCCTTCAATGAATATATTTTATTGCTATACTAATGTTAGTTTTTGTGTGTTTGTAGGATGGCTGCCGTAGGAGAGACCAGTGGAGTCCGAAAGGAGGAGGAGGTATTCACCGATATACCTGTTGTCACCGAGCAGTTAGTGGGTTATGCACCTGTTGCCCTAGGAGTACCATTGAGTGGATTCAGGCTAGAGGAGGACTACTTGGAGGATCTGGTAGAGCCTGTTGTAGGTGGAGTATTGAGATCTGGCAGTCAGGACAGAGATGATGAGTCCGAGGAGGACCCAGCTGATATAGAGATGGGTGGAGCTGCTACAGAGGTACCCGAGGAGGGATCTCCGGTGTTGCACACCTTTCAGGATGACTTGCTCGGGGATTATGCCGATCGCATAATAGAGCAGGACCAGATTATCGAGCAGCAGAATGCTTGTATTGCACACCTAGAGGAGGAGAATTCCGTCCATCAGGAGATGGAAGATCAGTACAAGGCAGAGGCGTACTCGCTACAGTTTCAGATAGCTGACCTGAAAGCTCAGATTCAGCAGTTAGAGAGTGCTACACCCCAATTAGGTCCCACAGTGCAACAGTTGGTGTTGCAGAATAGTCCGTTGAGACAGGCATTAGAGCAGGTAGATGTCAGAGAGGTAGAGTTGCAGATAGTTCTACAGGCTGTTAGGGTTGAGAGAGACTTGGAGCAGGTAGACAGGATTAGGATGCAGGAGTTTTGGATTCGCGTAGCCACGAGGGTGGATGTGCTTGAGGGAAAGATTCGAGATGGATCCGCCAGGATCGATACCTTAGAGTATGCCTTATATTCGACAGTGGCCAGACTGCAGGATCGAGTTAGGAGATACCCTCGGGAGGAGGGCAGTAGTCGGCGCATAATCAGACGCCGAATGGTTGATCAATTGGCTCGACAGGCACTTCGTCGGGCAGTCCGTCGTAGCAGACATTGACTTGTTGGTCTAGTACCTTTGTATTTACTAGGTTATGGTAGTGAGTCCCACTTTTGTTTAATAGGGACAGACTTATGATGAAAATTCTGATGGCTTGTTATATGCTTAGAATGGTAGTTAACCCCAACCTTTTGTTCTGATAGAGGGGATAGGTATTAGTGAATCCTCAACTTTTGTTTAATGGAGGATAGCTAGTAGTAGGCAGATGGTGCCATTGAGCATTTATAGTAGTATGCCAAATGTTGAGTCAGTCTGTATTAAAACATTGGTATATGAATATAAATGCAGTTGTTTCTTTTCCAAATATGTTTGAAAGATGTTTTTGCTGTTAAATGTTGAATTAACCGGCATAGTGCGAAAAGTGTAATATAATAAGTAAAAGCCTAAGATTTGTTCTTTAGCAGGTCATAATGCCACCAAGAGGTAGGCCCCGCAACCAATGTGTCGCTGAGTCAGAAAGTGAGGTTAGAGATCAACCTAACCCAATGAGGATGTTTGCTGAACTGCTAGCTGAGGCTATGCAGGCTAGACCCCCACCAGCAGTGGCACAACCAGCACCCCAGCCAGCACAGCACTTAGCTAACATTAAGGATTTCAAACTGGTTAGACCACCTGAGTTCAAGGGAACTCTCGACCCCATAGAAGCACAAACTTGGATCGAGGAGATAGAGAAAGTCTTCGAGGTCGCACGAGTGGCCGAGGAGCAGAAAACTGGATTCACCACCTTCATGATGAAGGGCGAAGCTAACTATTGGTGGAAAGCCAATAAGGGGCGAGCAGGCGATGGAGTCATTCTATGGGAAAAATTCAAGGAGCTATTCTTCGAGAATTACTTCTCGGAGAATACGCAACAGGATATGGAGGTCAAGTTTCTAGAACTGAAACAAGGTGGTATGACGGTCGCAGAATATGCGATAAAATTTAACGAGTTAGCCCGATTCGCTCCACATCAAGTGGACACGGAGGCCAGAAAGGCATGAAGGTTCGAGTTAGGATTGAAGTCGTGGGTGCAGAAAACCGTCGCTGTTTTGAAGATTAAGAGTTTCTCTGAATTGTTGGAAAGGGCTATCATTGCGGAAGGAGGCAATGAAGCCATAACACGATTTAAGAAGGAAAAGAAGGCCGGTCAGAAAGGGCCGAGAGGGGGAAGCAGCAGAGGCAGCAACCCCAATAAGCGTAAATGGATGGAGAGCCAATCCTCCGGAGGTAACAAGTCCAGGGAGAAACCAAGTCAAGTGGGAAGTGCAGCAGCTATGGAAAGAACCACTTAGGGGAATGTATGAGAGGGAAAAGTGTTTGTTACCGTTGCGGACAACCGGGGCACCTGACTCCTCAGTGTCCGAATAGGTAGAAGGGATGGTGTTTCTCGTGTGGAGCCCCGGACCCCCAGATCAAAGACTGCCCGAAGAGGAAGGGCGGTGCAGCTAGCGGCAACCGCAACAACAACAACAACAATCACAACAACAGGCCTAACATTGGAGGGCCAGCCAATCAAGCTAACAGACCAACGACACGTACGTTCAACATGACCGTCAAGGATGCGGTAGAATCTAAGGACGTAGTGTCAGGTATCATCTCAATCAATGATATAAATGCTTATGTGCTATTTGATTCGGGTGCTACCCGCTCATTTGTTTTCGAAGAATTTGGTAAAAGGTTAGCCTTACCTCGCGAAGAGTTAGAGCACTCTATGAACATAGAAGTAGCAAACAAAGAAATTATTCTCGTAGAATACATTTATAGGAATTGTTGTGTCAAATTGAGAGGATTTGAGCTCAGCGTGGACTTGATACCAATTTGTTTGGGGGAGTTTGACGTAATCCTTGGGATGGATTGGTTATCAAGTCACGGAGCAGTCATCGACTGTAAGAAGAAAGGTGTGCACCTACAGACTCCAAATAAGTCGAATGTGGTATTCTATGGTAGTAAATCGCCAAGATAATCTTGTTGTCTGACGATGATGCAAGCAAGAAAGTTGCTAAGAAAGGGTTGCACAGGGTATTTGGCTCACGTGGTTGATACTCAATGAGTCAGGGATGAACTAAGTCAGATATCTATCGTAAGGGAATTCGCTGATGTCTTTCCAGATGAAATTCCTGGATTGCCGCCAGATAGGGAGATAGAATTTGTGATTGACTTAGTACGTGGGACGGCACCGATATCCAAGGCGCCTTACCGAATGGCACCAGTAGAGATGAAAGAACTAATGGTTCAACTGCAGGAACTATTAGATAAGGGTTATATCAGACCGAGCGTGTCCCCGTAGGGAGCACCAGTTCTGTTCGTGAAGAAGAAGGATGGTTCGATGAGACTTTGTATCGACTATCGAGAGTTGAACAAAGTTACGATTAAGAATAAGTATCCGCTGCCTAGGATTGACGATCTATTTGATCAACTCAAGGGAGCAAAATACTTTTCAAAGATCGACCTAAGGATGGGTTATTATCAGCTAAAGGTGAGGCAGGAAGATATCCCGAAAACTGCATTCAGAACTCATTATGGGCATTTCGAGTTTCTGGTAATGTCATTTGGATTAACGAATGCACCAGCAACATTCATGGATATGATGAACAGAGTGTTCAAGCAGTACTTGGACAAGTTTGTAGTCGTATTCATCAATGATATCTTGGTGTATTCGGAGACAGAAGAGGAGCATGCTGATCATTTAAGGATTGTGTTGGAGACTCTTAGAAAAGAAAAGCTGTACGTAAAGTTTTCTAAGTGTAAGTTTTGGTTGCAGAGAGTGCAGTTTCTAGGTCATGTCATTGAGAAGGATGGTGTTTCGGTGGACCCCACAAAAGTGGAAGCGGTTATCAATTGGGAACGGCCGAAGACGTCTATGGAGATCAGGAGTTTCCTTGGGTTAGCGGGATACTATCGGAGATTCATCCAGGATTTTTCAAAGATAGCCTCGCCATTGACCAATCTGACCAGGAAAGCGGTTAAGTTTGTTTGGACGGAGAAATGCGAAGAGAGTTTTATGGAGCTGAAAAAGAGACTTAGCCAAGCACCGGTGTTGGCTTTACCGGACAACACTGGAGGCTTTGTAGTGTATAGTGATGCGTCACACAAAGGTCTTGGTTGTGTGTTGATGTAACATGGCAAGGTTATTACGTACGCATCACGTCAACTGAAGAATTATGAGAAGGGTTACCCGACTCATGACCTGGAGTTGGCCGCGGTAGTTTTTGCCTTGAATATTTGGAGGCACTACCTATACGGAGAGAAGTGCGAGATATATACGGATCACAAAAGTCTAAAATATATCTTCACTCAGAAGGAGCTAAACATGAGGCAGCGCCGATAGTTAGAATTGATCAAGGATTATGACTGTGAGATTCTGTACCATCCGGGCAAAGCAAATGTTGTTGCCGATGCCTTAAGCAGACAAGGCAGAGAGAAGTTGTTGAAGTTAACCACTCAAGAAGAGTTGGTAAGGGATTTTGAACGACTCGAGTTAGAGATCAAGTATCCGAGGGAGTCAAATGAGCAATTATGTGCAGTGACGGTGAGTCCGATCTTATGGGATAAAATAAAGGAGGCTCAGGAAAAGGATGAAAAATATGAGGGTATAAGGAAGCGAATTTCCAAAGGGGAAGAGCTTAAGTATAAGATTGATAGCACAGGGTTGCTAAGATTTGAAGGGAGGATCTGGGTACCATTGAATCCGGAGTTAAGAGAAGAGATTCTCTAAGAAGCTCATAGTACGAGGTACTCAGTACATCCTGGTAGTACAAAGATGTATCAGGATTTGCGGCCATACTTTTGGTGGTCGAATATGAATAGGGAAGTAGCAGAGTATGTCAGCAGATGTCTGACATGCCAACAAGTTAAAGCAGAACACCAGCGACCGAGCGGACTGCTACAACCACTAGAGATTCCGGAGTGGAAGTGGGAGCACATTACCATGGACTTTGTGGTGGGCTTGCCACCAACACAAAAGGGTCTAGATGCGATTTGGGTGATTGTAGATCATCTGACCAAGTCTGCTCATTTTCTACCGATTAAGATCAGGTACAATCTGGAGCAGTTAGCAAAGCTATATGTGAAAGAAATTGTATCACGACATGGAGTACCGGTGTCTATTGTGTCCAACAGAGATCCGCGCTTCACGTCGAATTTTTGGAGGAGTCTACAGGAGAGATTGGGAACGCAGTTGAGGTTGAGTACAGCGTATCATCCTTAAACTGATGGCCAGAGCGAGCGAACGATTCAGACTTTGGAGGATATGCTCCGAGCCGTTGTGATGGACTTAAAGGGCAGTTGGGATGACCACTTGCCGCTAGTAGAGTTCGCTTACAACAATAGTTATCACGCTAGTATCGGTATGCCACCGTACGAAGCGTTATATGGTAGGAGGTGTCGAACACCGTTGTGTTGGGATGAGGTAGGCGAGCGTAGACTGCTGGGACCTGAGATGGTGCAGCAGATGGCAGATACGGTGAAGCTGATCAAGAACCGCCTGGTAGCAGCACAAGACCGTCAGAAGAAGTACGCTGACTTACATCGTAAGGAGCGAGACTTTGAAGTGGGTAGTTTTGTATTCTTGAAGGTATCTCCCTGGAAAGGGAAGATTCGTTTTGGTAAGAAGGGCAAGTTAAACCCTAGGTTCATAGGACCATTCGAGATTTTGAGGCGAGTCGGTGAAGTGGCGTACGAGGTAGCGTTACCTCCTGAGCTCGAGCACATTCACAATATGTTCCACGTGTCAGTGTTACGACCATACAAACCAGACTACAAGCACGTTATATCCTATGAGCCAATTCAAGTCGAGAAGGACTTATCGTACGAAAAGATTCCTGTCCAAATACTTGATAGGAAGGAACATAAACTAAGGAATAAGAACATTCATTCCGTTAAAGTTCTCTGGAGAAACCACGCAGTTGAGGAAGCTACGTGGGAACTTGAGGAAAGGATGAGAGCGAATTATCCGCAGTTATTTGAGTAACCTTATGCTGCAATTCCGAGGACGAAATTTTATAAGGGGGGGAGGATGTAATGACCGTGAATTTTTTTAAACTCCATTATGAATTAAATATAAATTAAATTTTTAATGAGTTAGTTTCGTATGATTATTTAAAATCTTGTGTATTTAATTGGCTATGCGATTATATGATTTCGCGTAACTGTTGAGATTATTAAAGGGAGTCACTAATGGTTTAATTAAATTAGTGAACTGACCCTACGATTTTTTTGAAAGAATTGATGAAGTGCCGATTTATTTAAATGTTCAATTTAATTGAATATAGTATGAGAATAGATATTTAATTAATTTCAAGGGCGTCTCAGCAATAGAATTATTAAATTGATGGACAACCCTAGGTTATTTAATATCTAAAAATCTATGAATAATTAAGTATTAAATATTCTATTATTTTGAATATAGTAAATTAATTAATATTACCTATTAATTAATAAGGATAATATAATTAATAATATTAATAGTCCCATTGATAAGTAAATAATATTTGACTAGTTAAATTTATTTAATTAACTAGTAGCATTAAATTGGGACAAGAATTATGGGACATATCCCGTTTTATTTCTATCAGTGGTCGGCAAAGTAGGAAGAAAAGAAATTAAATTAAAACAAGTTGGGATGAACAGTGAGCCGCGTATGGATTTTTTTGCCAGATATCCTACCGGATTTCCTGTGAAGGCAAATCATGGCTAAAGATATCAGCGGCGTTTGCCCATCGTCTTTTTCCTCTTCATGTTGGGCAATTGCATTGTCTGGTTTATTGAACTTCTATAAATTAAGACCTCGACTTCTTCCTTCAGTGCACTGAGAACGTAAAACTCATTGAGAGAGAGAGAAATTGAGAGTTGAGTGATCGTGCTGGGGAATCTATCTGAAGGAAGGGAATTGGCACACTGATGGTCTCTGATTTCATCGTCTATTGCGGAAGGAAGAGAAGAACGACAACTAAGTCTAGGAGGATTTTAAGGAGCGTGTGTTAGTATATTGTAGCAGACGCACCAGGAAAGTTCTCTATCCCGAAACTTTAATTGTACAAGTTCCCTTGACTTCTATTGACTTGTGCAAATATATTATTGTTGAGCAAGTATTATTGAGGACAAGTTCCCTTTTTACCGAAACTTCACTTTGTGCAAGTTCCTAACCTTAAACTTCTTACGTTGATGCAAGTTTCCTGAAACCACTCTTGTATTATTTATTGCAAGTTAATATTTAAGCTTGAATCTTTAATTTCTCAAGCATGCTCTAAGTGGATTAATTACTTAATTATTCCACATCGTTGGTATTGGCACTCGCACATTGTGCAATTGTTTTCGCGCATATGTTGACTTGTACTTTATTTAAAGTTCTAATGTGGATGAACTGCCATAGTTAAGTCTTAGCCATTGTCCGACTAGACATTTGTGGTACAGATTTTTAAAAGCTTTCCAAGCCATTTTAAGGCGCGGAATCTTGGACTATATGAACACCCTTACAAATATAGGGGAGTACCCTACGTATCGGAATATAAGATACAAAGAACAGAAATTAAATGTTATGCATACACATCGGGTGCTAGAGGCTGATCCCCTCGAGTACTTATTTCTGACCCAGTAACCAAAGGGTCAACTAGCTATTGACTGACTCCCTTGGATGTTTATTGTTCAAAGTCTACTTGACTAGCATTCGTTTTAAAAGCAATTATTATTCTTGCTTCCGATATTCATAATGTTGAATTCCTTTATTTACATTCCGTTCATCATGATATATATCATTTCTTGCTGTCATTTAAACTTACTGAGCAAACTAGTTGCTCACCCTTGCTATATTATGAACCTTATTGCAGTTAAGCCCGAGACCTCAGGAAAAGACAAGGGCAAGGAAAAGATGAAGTATTAGTCTTTTAATGTCTGTATTTTGATCGAGGCATAGTTAAGAAACTTCTATTGTTATTTAAACCCTAAAGTACTGTATTAGGGTATATTTGTATTTTTGTATTAAGGTTATCGAATCTTGGGACTAGTAACACCTTTTGAATGAACAACATATGTTTATTATATTTCGCACTTAGTTATTGTATGTTGTTTGGAGGTGGATGTTTGTATTGGATCGTGATGACCAAATCCGGGTGTTTGAGACCCGAATTTGGGGGCGTCACAGATTAAATTGGGGATAATGAAGGAGAAGTCATTAATGTCAACAAAAGGATCACCTAAAGGCTATTTGTGAACTGGAAAACGAATCCAGTTGAAAATTTAAGACCAACTCAGACAGAAGACAGTGAGAAAACTCAAAGTGAAGTCAGAAAGCCCCAATGAAGAATTTGTCTGTGGTTGAAGAAGAAACGGATGAGGTCGATCAGGAGTTGCCAGCTCTTGTGATAACCCAAAAATTTATGAGGCCTAGAATGAGATCTCGAATTTTGAATAAAGGTTTAATGAATAGAACCTAGATTTGAATATAGAAGATTGGTTAAAATCTTTCCTATATGGTTTAATATATGAAAGAATTAAAGGTATTAACACCTAAAATTAGCAAGTGGTCAAGAGCCGAGGTAAGTCAGAAAAGACTTGGGAAAAGGATGGAATTCTGTCCATGAACAGTAGAGGATACAGTAAATGGAGTAAGATAATACCTGTGATGAGGCAAGTTGATGAAATGAGTTGTTAAGAGAAATGGATAAGTCCATGATATTGGGAGCGTTAAATTCAGTAATTGGTATTAACCGCAACTTTTGTGTAGCATTAGAAATAAAAATTGAGTATTTAAATTTCTAATGAGTTAAAGCTTTGTTTTATTTAAAACATTATATGTTATGTATGACTATATGATTTCATGGATGAGACGTTTAAAGGAAGGTCCAATTAATGGATTAAGTGGATTTATGGACCAACCTTGGTTTTGTAATATCAAGGTTAATAAGTTAAGTGGTAATTCATTAATTTGGGATTTAACAAGTTAAATTGAATTCCATATATTAATCTAATTATTAATTTATTGGTAGATTATTATTATTCATAGTTACATTAAAAACTTGATAATAGTGGACTAGCCCAGTGGAGGTATTAAACGAGCCCAATTGGAAATTATTAATTGTGGACTTGTAGTTTGGCCTTATAAGTATTAAATTAGTCCAATTTTGTCTAATATGGTCAGCCATATAAGGAAGCCCAATAGCTAATTTGGTAAGGCCAAATAGAAATGGCCCAAGAAGATTGATAAGCATCAGTAGTATATTTTGGACAACAGTATACTCTATGAAAAAAATCAGCTCCCACACATGTGTCCTACCTAAAGCCTACTCTGCTGAAGGAGTGCTATGTGTATGGAGGGGATAAGGAGTTGGTGAACAACTCTTAACCACTCTGTGTACTTCATACCTAGAAGGAAATAGATAAGAGGAAATCCCTTAAATCGGGGGGATAGCAAGGAAAAGATAAGGGAAATCCCTTAAATCAGGGGATAGCAAGGAAAGAAAAAAGGGGAAATCTCTTAATTCGGGGGATAACAATGAGAGAGAGAGAGAAGATATGATGACCATGTATAGATATGGAGATCGTAAGTAAAGATTTAGGGAGATTATATATAGACTATCCCATTTCATCTAGCAAATATTACTTCCCTAATCTGGTGAGTATGAAAAACATGAAATAGTTGAGAGAGAGAGAAGAAAGGAGGCTGCAGACCACTCAGAGAGGAGATTTAGTGCATACCCTCAAGTTTATTTCATTTTCTTCCTTAGTTTGAGAGCACTAAATTGTTGAGAGAAGAAAGAAAGGTGACTGTCGACTACTAGGAGAGAAGTCGGTGTCCCGATAATCTAGCTTCACCATTTACTTCGGGAAAAGAGGAAAGGTGCGTCCACAATGAAGAGGTGAGACGTCTTTCCATCTCAGTAGTTATGATTTATATATATATATGTTATATTCTTGCATGATCGGACTAGCGTGAAAGTCATGAAGAGCATATGAGCTGAATGCTCTGTAATCATGTCTTGAATAAGACCATGTATGTTATCCATAGGACTTATGACCGAGTCCTAGTTAAACCAATGTGAGGAATGGACTATGTGCGAAGGGATTATAATAGTCTGTCTTGCTAAGAGAGTCATAGATAAGCAACTGTAGAAATGTCGAAGCTGTTCCGATAAGGTTCGTCGCCTTACTCCGAACCTATAAACCTAAATGAAGAGGATGCTGAAGCCATTCCGATGGTGGTCGTCATCCGACCCCGAACTCAAAGTAGGTTCCCGAAGGGAACCCATAGTTGAACCTGAAGGTTTTGTTAGTTTCTAGGGGTATGGTCTAGTGCTGGACCCGAAGTCGAGAATACCTAGTGTCAGTGATGACTGAACCTGACCTTCGAGGTCGAAATCTTAAAACTTCAGTGAGACCCAAACCTTTGGCTTCCCGAAGAGATTCCCGAAGCCAAGATTGTGTCGGCAGAAGGGTCGGCCAGACCCAAAGTATATTCCAATCCCTGTCTAACCTTAGATTTAACCGACCCAAAGGATACGCCAGGTGAAAGTAGTATGCATACAAGCCAATCATATTTGATATGATGTAGCATATACTTTGTAATCTTATTCGGTTATTAAAGGCATTTTACATTATCTACATAGTGCTGTTATATTAAATGTGATAAACCCATAGTTTTGAGCAATGCTTTTAGAATCATGATGGTGATCATGCTAATGAGATCTAAATTCTAGATAGCTCACAAACTAAAATCGTTCCTAATCGTTGGATTACTAAAAAGGGGATTAGTGAATCCAGATAGATTAGTACATACGTTGCTTGCTCTTAAGAGGAGGATGATTGATCTCATAATCATTTGTGTGGAGACACTAAAGAAAGTATGTAGGTGCTTATTGGAGAATAAGTTCACTGAACGTGGCTCGCTAAGGAATACCTAATGGAGTTTTACTCGCCTGTCAATAGGAATTCCTCTAGTGATAGTAGTACAAGTGATCCTTGGACTTGAGATCATCATAGTATCTTGTGTATGATGAGTTATACTTTGACATGTCCCTTAAGACCTTTAGGGTATAACAAAGAGTATGATTGGGTATAATAAGTTGTACATGGAGATAGGTGAATGATCAACAAAGAATCTACCACGTCTAGTAAAAGATGTGAATGTCCTATGTGATTCGATAAAAGACAACTCAGTAGTCCTTGGCCAAGGCAGAATGAAATTAGAAAAGAGTTTCTAATTTGCATTATTTAGAGTTGTGCATTTGAGAATCGAAATACATATAATTAAATAAAATAAGACTTGACAGTAATTCATGTCTTATATTTAATTGGGACATTGTATGGTAGAAGGATTGAATTGTACGGTAACTATGCACTGAAAGGTTCTTTTATGATTAATGTTGAAATCTATATTATCTGGAAAGTCGTTGATCGCTAAGAGGGCTTACCCTTATTGTAGAATAAATATTATTTATTTAAATGAATTAAATAGTTTAATTTATTTATTTAAATAAGATTAGAATTGTTCTAATTGATTTATTCACAACAGGTTTAATATGGAGAACCTAAAGGGTCACACCGCAAAAGGAAAATATTTATTTAAGAAGTAAATGGCGTAATTGTAATAATAAGTTAAGTGTATTTAATTTAGTCTATGGAGATAGAATAAATTAAATAGCTTAATATTTATTATTTAATATTTTAGAAATATTAAATATAAATTAATAAGAGAAGTCTTATTATTATTATTGCTATTACTATTATTTAATTCCTAATAGGGATTGAGAATTAATTAATAGAAGTACTCTCACATGAATTCCTAATTGGATTAGGAGTTTAATTTAATTAAAGGAGTTTAATTAGAATAGAAACCCTAATCCTAAATAGTTTAGGGAAAGGTTTTCCTACATCTATAAATAACAGAAGTCTTATCATAGATTAGGGTTACACACTCTTACATAAGAATTATGGAGAGTACTTACAATTTCTATAGAGATAGAAACTAGGGTTTTGCCAACACCCATCTTCTTGAACAAGTATTATTCCTTGGTGGATCACCTCTAGAGGCCAAACACTTGGGTGGCTAACGTTGATCAAAGAAGGAATTTAATCGGTGGAATTCAAGGAGAACGCGAAGGAATTGGAGGTGAACTTGTACCCGAGGAAGCTAGAATTCTACAAGGGTATAATTCTTATTCTCCATATCTTTCGTTTAATTAATAATTGTGCATAAAGAAAGATCATGGTGATGGTTTGTATAAAATTTTAAAATCTGATTTTATCGTGCTTCCGCTTTATTAATGTAATTTGATTGCATGTTCGCGTTATACAAACGTAACAGTGGTATCAAGAGCCAAACTTTATGCGAATTATTAATTGTTTTGATTCTGTATATACATTGATATGTGTTTAGAACAATTTAATTGGGCATACTTGTTTGTGTAAAATTATTTTATTTATTTTATTTATTTTTATTTTTTGTAAATTAAAATAAAGGAGTTTATTTTGATTTGGAATTTGATTAAAAATAAAGGAGTTTATTTTTATTCAAAAAAATTGGATAAATTAAAATAAAGAAGTTTATTTTGATTTGGAATTTGATTAAAAATAAAGGATTTTATTTTATTTAAAATTGGATAAATTAAAATAAAAGAGTTTATTTTGATTTGGAATATGATTAAAATAAAGAAGGTTATTTTAATTGAAATTGGATTTCATGATAACTAATTAGAGTTGGAATGAGATTCCATGATAACTAATTGGAGTTGAAATTGGATTTTATACTAACTAATATTGCCCATTAAATGATATCAATGCATATATAGAATGGTTTTATTATTCATGGGATGAATGTTATTTATTGATATATATAGAGATATGTATGATAATAAATAGGGATTGATTATGGACTATTGACCAATGTGTGATTGGAATTATTTTAGAGGATACTTGAATGTATGGGTTTTATAAATGGGGTCTGCGTACCTCGTCTTCTCTAATTTTTTTTTCTTAATGTAAATTCTATCTCCTTCCTATGTACTTCCCCTTGACTGCTGATCAGAGTTTCTATTTATTGTAAATAGTTTTTGTAATAGGAATAGTTAGAATTAATTTTGAAGAATTGGAGACAAAGGAGCAAGGAGCACTTGAAGACCCGTTTGTAATGGAGCCCGGGTTTAAATGTAATAGTTATATTTAAATTTAATTCTTGCACCTTAGGTCTGACCTTTTGGTTCACTTGGTGGCTCTAGTGAACCAAACTAGAATAAAAGTCCATAATCAATCCGGGTAGAATATAATATTCTATATGTGCATTCTTACTATATATATATATATATATATTATATTATCCAACATGCTTCACATGTAAAATAATATGACGCATATTTTATATATATATGTGCATGCGCGGTAAACAAGATGAGACTAATAATAATAAATCCCTCAAGAAATCATATTAAGTCCTAAGCGTTCAAAGATATTTGGAATATCGAACGTCGCCTTCTAGCATGGAAAAACAATAGAGTATTAAATATTTAATATGAGTTTGTTGTGTCACCACAAGGCAAGTATTAAATATTTAAGATGTTGTCTTACCACATTTGATGCTTATAAATAGACTGAACGATGTTGTTTTGTTGTGTCACCACAAGGACAGTATTTTTCTTTTGAATATATGGAAGTGCTAGGTTGGACTTAACTTGGATAATTTTGATTCGGATGTGTCACCACTTAATCAAAATAATCTAAGAGGCAAAATACAAGGAGTTACATAGTGATGTAATTGATAATAGTTGTCTACCTATTTATTTATATATCGTTTGTTGTGTCACCACAAGGCTATATACATTTGAAATGGGATCCTTAGTCTCACTAGCAAATCTTTAATTAGAATTGCCGAACTATATAGGGAGGGTAATATAGTTTGATGAAAATAGTGGGAGATACTAATTTAAAATAAAGACCTAATTTATTTTGGTAATTAATTAAAAATGAATGTATGCTAAAATGTTGTTAAATTACAAATTCATTTACAGAATTTTACGATGTCTAATTCACTATCACTGCATAGCATATTAGATGCTAATTAAACGGACTGCTGAAAAGCTATCTTATGTCCTTAATATGCCTATCCCTGCAATAGTTGCAGACAATGCCTCAGAGAAAGAGATTGTTACTTTTAGAAAGTGGCAAGATGATGCACAGTTGGCTCAATGCATCATGCTCGCATCCATGAGTAACGAGCTTCAGCGTCAGCATGAAACTATGGATGCTTCTATTGTACTCTGGCACCTTCAAGAAGTTGAATGGTGAGGAAAGTAGGACTATTAGATATCAGATATCTAAGGAGCTTTTCCGATTTAGAATGACCGATGGCACTACAGTACAAACATATGTCCTAAAATGATCAATCTGATTGAACAATTGGGATAACTGGGTTTTAATGGATGGAGAGTTGATTCAAGATTTGATCTTGCAATCACTTCCGGACTCTTTCTCACAAATTGTTGTGAATTTCCACATGAACAAGCTATATGTCAGCCTGCCTGAGTTACTTAAACATGTTGAAAACTGAAAAGAGTCACTTTCCAACCAAGAAAGACCAAGTCTTACTGGTAGATGATTCTTCCAAGAAGCGGAAGAGGGCCAAAGGATCTTCTTAAAAGAAGAACAATTCAAAGAAGGTAAATGAAAAGGCAAAAACAAAGGACAATAAGAACAAGACTGATGCAGATAGCAAAGGAGTTTGCTTCCACTGCAATTAGCTTAGATACTAGAAAGGAAACTGTAAGGAGATTCTTACAGAGGCTAACCAGAAGAAGCTTAGTGAATCTTCGGTTACAAATGCAGGTTTGTTCATGATTAAAAAATAAATCTTTCTGTAAGTCAAGGTTCTACTTGGGTATTGGATACCAGCTGTAGTTCTCACGTATGCAATCTAATACAGAGACTAAGCAGAAGTAGAAAGCTAAACAAAGAGTAAGTAATCTTATGTGTGGAATGGAGCAAAGGTTGCTGCATTAACCATAAAAACTTATAGTTTAGCATTTCCTACGGGCAAGTCTATTAAGTTAATAAGTTGTTATTATGTTCCAGTTCTCATAAGAAACATTATTACTTCCGTTGTTAGACAAGGAAGGTTCTGGTATTATATTTAAGAACAATTATTATTCTATTTATAATGATAATGTTTTGTTTGAAACTGGAAGATCACTTGATGGACTTTGTAAACTTGACTTACATAAAAAAAAATAATTTTGCAAATTGAACAAACTAGTAAAAGAAAAGAAGATGGTCATTCAAAGAGTTGAATGTGTGTATTTGATAAAATACAATTCTGAATCATTTGAAATGTTCAAAGAATTCAGAAGTGAAACATATTGACAAAGTATTAAGATTCTTTGATCAGATCGAGGAAGGAATACTTGTGCAATGAGTTTCTAAATCATCTCAAAATGGTATTTTCTCATAATGGACACTTCCTGATACGCAATAATTGATTGGTGTATCTAAAAGGAGTAATTGTACCTTGTTGGACATGGTGCAGTCCATAATGATTATTACCGATATTCTAGTATCCATCTGGGGTTATGCCCTAGAAACGGCTGCATATCTACAAAATAAGGTAACCTCAAAATCCAGCCCTAAGACTCCATAAAAGTTATGGATATGGAGGATTCCTAATCTTAAGTATGTTAAGATAAGGAGTTGTCCAACTTATGTGAAAAGGTTTTAAAGATAAGTTTGGGACAAAAATCTGACAAGTGTAGATTTGTGGGATATCCTAAAGAAAGTTTAGGGTATTATTACTATAATCCTACACGCTGCCTTCTTAGATAAAGGTGTTTATCATTGAAGGAGCTAGTGGGAGGGTAATAGATCTTGAAGGAGTTCAAGAACCACAAAGCACTTTAAGTCAAACCGAGGAACCTGCAAATAGACCTAATGTACCACAACCGAATCGTAAATCTGGAAGAGTACCGAAGATACCTGGGAGGTATGGATTCATCATAGAGGATGATGATGAGGTACGCATCATAGAGGATGATGATCCAGTTATATACGATGAGACTATGAGTAGAAGACACTCAGAGAAATTACAGAAGGCCATGAAATACGAAATGGACTCCATGTATGAGAACCAAGTATAGACTCTGGTTACTCCACAAAAGGGCATAGTGCCTAGAATGTGAATATGGGTCTTTAAGATAAAGACTGGGGCAAATGGCAAGGTGGAGACCTATAAGACCAGACCTGTTTAAAAGGTTTTTTAAGTCAAGGAGTTGATTGTGATAAAACCTTATTACCGGGTAATGCTCAAGTCCATTTGGATTTTGCTTGTGATTGCAGCTTATTACGAAATCTGGCAAAATGGATGTGAAGACATCCTTCCTCAATGAAGACTTGAGGAGAATGCATGTATAATACAGCCAGAGGAATTTGTTTCAAAGGTTGAAGCAAATCGTGTTTTAAGCTACAATGATCAATTTATGGATTGAAGCAAGCCTCTCAAAGATGGAACATTCGTTTTGATGAGACAATTAAAAGAGTTTGATTTTATCAAAAACGAGAATGAACCTAGTGTGTACAAAAGGGTCAGTGGGAGCATTGTGACATTCCTAGTATTATATGTTGATATACTACTGATAAGGAATAACACACCAATGCTACAATCAGTAAAGATAAAATTGTCTAAACATTCCTCCATGAATGACTTGGGAGGAACATCCTATGAATTGGGGATATAAATCTATATAGATAGATTTAAAAGAATGTTCAGCTTGACCCAATGAATGTATATTCATTCGATGCTAAAGGTGTTTAGCATGGCAAACTCTGAGAGAGGTCTCATGACGATGAGCCATGGAGTGTATCTCTCTAAAATTGTCCCCAATTGAAAGAGAGATTGCATGAGTTACTATCATGGATGCAGTGAATATACAAGGCCTGATGAAGATCAGTCATATTCTGGAGAAGATCACTGTAAGACAGTGAAAAACATCTTTAAGTACCTAACCGGTATTGAGGATGTGATCATGATACATGGTGGATCTGAATTAAAACTAGAGGGCTAAACAGACTCAAGTTTTTCAGACTGACCAAGACGATAACAAATCCACTTTAGGGTAAATAGTTAACTCAAAAGGCGGTGCAGTGAATTGGAAAGGTTCCAAACAGCAAAGAGTTGCTGGTTTAGTGACAAAGACAAAGTATATAGCTGTAAATGAAGCTGCAAGATGATTGTTTGGATGAAAAGTTCATCACAGAACTAGGAATAGTTCCTAAGTCTCATCTTGGATTTAAACATGTGTTGCGGCACTTTCATTTGATTAGTAGAATCATTGAAAGAGGAAAAGTCACTATAGAGATAGTGGCCTCTCGAGAACAGCATTGCATATCCATCTACTGAAGCTTTATCCAAATAGCAGGATGATCGTCACTTAGAGAAGAAGGGTATTAGATACCATGGCGATTGGATTTAGTGCAAGTGGGAGATTGAAAGTAGTATGCACACAAGCCAATCATATTTGATATGATGTAGCATATACTTTGTAATCTTATTTGGTTATTAAAGACATTTTACATTATCTACATAGTGTTGTTATATTAAATGTGATAAACCCATAGTTTTGAGCAATGCTTTTAGAATCATGATGGTGATCATGCTAATGAGATCTAAATTCTAGATAGCTCACAAACTAAAATCGTTCCTAATCGTTGGATTACTAAAAAGGGGATTAGTGAATCCGGATAGATTAGTACATACGTTGCTTGCTCTTAAGAAGAGGATGATTGATCTTATAATCATTTGTGTGGAGACACTAAAGCAAGTATGCAGGTGCTTATTGGAGAATAAGTTCACTGAACGTGACTCGCTAAGGAATATCTAATGGAGTTTTACTCGCCTGTCAATAGGAATTCTTCTAGTGATAGTAGTACAAGTGATCCTTGGACTTGAGATCATCATAGTATCTTGTGTATGATGAGTTATACTTTGACATGTCCCTTAAGACCTTTAGGGTATAACAAAGAGTATGATTGGGTATAATAAGTTGTACATGGAGATAGGTGAATGATCAACAAAGAATCTACCACGTCTAGTAAAAGATGTGAATGTCCTATGTGATTCGATAAATGACAACTCAGTAGTCCTTGGCCAAGGCAGAATGAAATTAGAAAAGAGTTTCTAATTTGCATTATTTAGAGTTGTGCATTTGAGAATCGAAATACATATAATTAAATAAAATAAGACTTGACAGTAATTCCATGTCTTATATTTAATTGGGACATTGTATGGTAGAAGGATTGAATTGTACGGTAACTATGCACTGAAAGGTTCTTTTATGATTAATGTTGAAATCTATATTATTTGGAAAGTCGTTGATCGCTAAGGGGGCTTACCCTTATTGTAGAATAAATATTATTTATTTAAATGAATTAAATAGTTTAATTTTTTTATTTAAATCAGATTAGAATTGTTCTAATTGATTTATTCACAACCGGTTTAATATGGAGAACCTAAAGGGTCACACCGCAAAAGGAAAATATTTATTTAAGAAGTAAATGGCATAATTGTAATAATAAGTTAAGTGTATTTAATTTAGTCTATGGAGATAGAATAAATTAAATAGCTTAATATTTATTATTTAATATTTTAGAAATATTAAATGTAAATTAATAAGAGGAGTCTTATTATTATTATTGCTATTACTATTATTTAATTCCTAATAGGGATTGAGAATTAATTAATAGAAGTACTCTCACATGAATTCCTAATTGGATTAGGAGTTTAATTTAATTAAAGGAGTTTAATTAGAATAGAAACCCTAATCCTAAATAGTTTAGGGAAGGGTTTTCCTACATCTATAAATAACAAAAGTCTTATCATAGATTAGGGTTACACACTCTTACATAAGAATTGTGGAGAGTACTTTCAATTTCTATAGAGATAGAAACTAGGGTTTTGCCAACACCCATCTTCTTGAACAAGTATTATTCCTTGGTGGATCACCTCTAGAGGCCAAACACTTGGGTGACTAACGTTGATCAAATGAAGGAATTTAATCGGTGGAATTCAAGGAGAACGCGAAGGAATTGGAGGTGAACTTGTACCTGAGGAAGCTAGAATTCTACAAGGGTATAATTCTTATTCTCCATCTCATTCATTTAATTAATAATTGTGCATAAAGAAAGATCATGGTGATGGTTTGTATAAAATTTTAAAATATGATTTTATCGTGCTTCCGCTTTATTAATGTAATTTGATTGCATGTTCGCGTTATACAAACCTAACACCAGGAACTGTTATGTGAAATGCTCCTAATTTCTGATGGATCGTAAGATGAACATTCAACCCCCGAAGAGCAAACTCTGCCGATCGGAGGGTTCCACTCGGCCATCGCAGAGTAAGATAGCCAGACCCAAAGGTTGTAGCCTTTGCTCTGGGTTTAGTTCAATACTAGACCCGAAGCCGAACCCCTGTTATTTGTACGGCTCAGACTCGAGTTTCGAAGTCATAACCCCGAAGCCGAAGTGTTAGAATAATAATGAGACCCGAACCTTTGGCTTCCTGAAGCCAGACTTAAAGCACCATCCAATCCCGAAGAGGACATCCGAACTACGAAGGGTCCCCGATGTACGAAGGGTTCCCAATGTACGAAGGATTCCCGAACTACGACAGGCTTCGAAGTGGAGCCGAAGCCAAAACCTTGTAGACAGCGGGTCGATCAGACCACGAACCATGTTTCTAGTAGTATATAACCTCAGAGTAATCAGTGAAAGGGCGTTCCCTGAGCTAAAATCGTTAAGGGACCTTAATCCTAGTAAGTTGTGAAAAAGGCCCTACCATCGTAGAGTGATTTCACTATGATCGTAGAGTGCCCTTATATCAGTAGAGTAAATTAGCCGAACCCCTCGGCAGTCGTAGAGTAAGATGGGCAGGACTTATAAGCCATCGTAGAGTGAACTCGACGATCGTAGAGTCAAACTCTGCCGATCGTAGAGCTTCACCAGACCAATCGAAGAGTCTACTCGTAGATCGTAGAGTAGACCTGACCAGTCTTAGACAAGTGTAAAGTGAACCCTACCGACCGTAGAGCTTCACTAGGCGATCGTAGAGTCAATTGTGGAATGAACTTTGTTGATCGTAGAGTGCCATAAGCAAATAGTAGGATGATCCTACTCAATCGTGAGACTTTACCAGTCAGTCGTAGAGCTTCGCTTGTGATCGTAGAGTCACCCTGTTGTCGTAGAGTGGCTCCACAGACTTTATTAAAGCCCTATTGATAGTAGAGCTGACATAACAGACCGAAGGGTGCATGATTGGGAAACAAAACAGACCGTGCGAGTCTATTAAGCAAGTTTATTTAATTCATTACTGATGATTAGTTTAACTGATCAGAAGATCACTTATAAATACTGTAGGATACTTACAGAGCAGGATCGTAGAGTAAATGATAGTAGCAGAACAAGCAAGTTCTTCAGTAACTTGCTCTTATGTGAAAATGTGTTTTAAACCATGTGTTGATGGTAGATAATGGATTATGTTGCTTTTGTTGAACCAGTTAGCTATATGATTGTTATGTGACTAAATGCAAAGCATGGAATTTGTAAAGTTTGTGATGCATATTTAACATGAAGATTATGTTGTATTGTATATAAGTATGATGTATATAGAGATGCATAACATGAATTGTATGAAGCATATGATGATGCATTGTCAAAATTTATGATGCATAAATAGATGGAATATGTAAGTTATGTGAAGCATGAAATGTGTAGACTGTTGGACTTGCTGAGTCGTCGTGCTCAACCCTTGCAAACAAATTTTTACAGATAAAGGCCAGTATGGATAAATGATTATAGTAGCAAAGACTTCAGAATAGATGAAGGTCCTCAAGAAGGAATTGTGATGGAAGATGTTTGGTGTTTTGATAACAATAAACACATTGGTATAGTCTTGTTAGAGTAATTGTACTTGACAATTTGTTAGACGCTAGAACACTTGTATGCAAAATCTATATTTGTGTCAGATGAATGCTAATGTTGCATATTGTAGTTGTGTAGTTAAAGAATACTGCACAGAAGAATTTTAATATTTGATTGTGAGTTAATAATACTCGCAAGGTAATGTATCAATATAAAACATATTGTTTATAACTTGAGATGTATAGTTTAGATCATGTAGGATCTACAGTTGTAATAACCGATTGTTAAGGTTACAGATTCTGGAACAGAAGGATTTATGTATTAAGTGGTATTAAAGGCAAGATGTATTCATTAAACTATGAACAAAGGTTGTATGCTTTGAGATGAAAGTAGTACCGTTACGCACCAGGTCTGGGGTCCAAGGGACCCGGAATTGGGGGCATCACAACTCTAACCAGAAAGAGTAAAGGGAAAAAGAAGGTAGTGACCCAGACTGAAGAGGAACTTCAAGGATCATCAAATGAAGGGCCTGCATCTTCTACTGCTCAACCAAAGCTTTCCCTCTCATCAGAAGCAGAGAAGAAGAAAAGAAAGCAAACTAAAGAAGCTTCTGGTGAAACATCACAAAATCTAAAGGTGTATCATAAGAAGGGAAAACGCAGCTCTAAGCAAAGCCTCCCTACGATCGCTGAGAATCCTCACTCTACGATCGTAGAGTTTAGAGCTGAAGATGCTGCTGAAGATGTTGGTTAGCCTGACTCTATGGCTGTTGATGACGAACAAATGGCTGGGAAGGTTGCTGAACCCGAGCCAAAGAAAATGAAGAAAACGTTGATGACTTTAGCTCAAAAGGAGCTCAATGAAGCAATGCTAAGGATCAAAGAAGAGGAAATGAGACTATTAACCTCTGATCAAACTGTCGCTCCAACTGAGGGGGAGCAACAAGAAGCTGCTGAGCAAAGATATGCTCATATTGAGGGGGAGACACCTAATGTCTCTGAGACAGTTACTGCTCAGATTGAGGGGGAGCAATCAAAAGCTCATCACAAAGATCCATCAATCCCTCAAGAAATTGAAACTCATGCGGAGGAGTACGAAGAGCATGTGAAGATCATTGATGAAAAAGAAGATGAAGAAGAGGAAGAGACAATGACTGAAAAAGTTAAAGCTATTGATATAAGTGATGAAAGTAATGGAAGTGAAAATAAAAGCCTGGAAATTATTGCTGAGGGCAGAGATGAGGAAAGGCACATCACTTATCACTGCTTGTTCTCATACTTACAAAGGATGTCCTTCCATCAGGCTCTAATCCTAAATTCTTGGGATCACATGTTCTGGGCCTTCAAGACTTACCCAACAATTTCAGTGCTTGCCTAAGAATTTCCAAGAATTGGCTCCTTTGCTCAGAAGCTGCTCACCAACGGTCCATTCCAAGTTAACGAGCAAAAGGTATATTACATTCCTTCATCCTTCAAACTGAATCACTCTCCATCATCAATCTTCTATCTATTTGATGAATTGCCCAGATGGATTGAGGTAATTCCTGACCCAAGGAACCAACTTTCAGTCACAGGGTCTTAACACTCTGTGACTAATGAACCAAATGATCAACAATCTCCAGACGTAGAGCTCCTAAACTCTACGACTGACACCTAGCTCAGCCCCCCAATGCAAGACGTAGAATCATCTCACCCTACGATCGACTTTGTGATCGTAGAGTGTGATGACTATACGATTCACAATCTAGAGGCTCCCTCTCACACCCAACCGATCAAAACTCTAATCACCCAGTCTGATATTCCCTCCTCCTCCAGAAATGAATATTTTGATATTGTCAGTGCTCTCACTAATCTACAAGGAGAATCTAAGGGTAACTCCACCCCTGAGATCAAACAGATTCTTGAGCGTGTCAAACTCATCCCCACTACAGATGAATTGACTGACCTCACAGTCAGTATGGCTAAAGATATGGAGGAAAATCTTGAGGCAAGCTCACTTAAAATTCATGCAAGACTTAATACCTGGATTGATGCTGCAAACAACCACACAAGTAGCCTTGGTACTGAATTAACCAAATGATTGAGGGAGATAATCAAAGAATTGATGGCCGACATCGACAAAAGGGACCAACTCTATCATGCTAAGATTGCCAAACACAAAGCTACAGTCGTATCACTACAACAAGTGGTTGAGCAATCCAATAAGGCCATAAATGACCGCATCCTTGAGCTTCGAGACTCTATTCATCATTTCAAGGAAGCCTCCCTTCAGCAAATGCAACGCACAGATGCAACCTTGGCTATGGTCCATCACCAGAGAATACAAACTGAAGAAATGGTCCAAGAAAACAAGAATGACATTCTTTAGTCTCGTTCGCAAATGCAAGAACTGGTGCAAGGTATGCAGCAACTCTCTCAAGATGTTCAAACTCTAGATGCTGACATAAAGGGGGAGAAAATAAAAGGCAAAGAAAAGGAAAAATCAAGCAGCAGCAGGGGAAGAGAGCAATCAAGGCCAAGGCAGGCCAAGGCAGTCCAAGTCATCAATTCCAATTAAAGAGCCCATAAATGTCATTCCCATAAGTAGTGAAGTCCCTGGATCCTATAGAAGATGACCTGATGTAACTTCAATAGAAGTTCACATACCATCAGGTGATCCTACATTGTTAAATCGACACTTGCATGGGACTCACCCCTATGGTGAAGGAGGAAGTCATATGCCCTCTTTTGGCCTCAGTCAAGAGCAGATTGAAGTTTTCCAACGAATGATTGAAGAAGGCAGGGAAAGCTACAAAAGAATAGTTGAATATGTAAGGGCCAATCCTCTAAGGGCCAAGAGGAAGAAGGAACTAAGGTTTGAATTTTTTTTGTTATAATTTTCTCTTTCTCTTTATTAATGTAACTGCCATATAATGTAATATTCATATGATCATCAATAAAACTTATGATTTTATCTAGAAATACAGTTGCTCACTGTACTATAAGACATATTTATTTTTATAAGCATTTGCATTAGAATTGATGATATGATTCAAAACTACGGGTTTATGTCAATATCAAATAGGGGGAGATTGTTAGGAATCACAAGGTTTAAATTTGATGTTGTGTTCATAATGTATATTTGTTTAAATAGTTAAAATTGTAAAGTCCTTAAAAGATATGATGTACAAAGACTTAGATTAGAAAAGATCAAAACTGTTAGATTGATCTTGTGTACTAAAATAGACTGATCGTAGAGTACTGCACAAACATCCAGCGAAGGATTGTAGAGCAGTCAGCCAACTTGGAGTCCAGCCAACTTCGTAGAGTCAAGTATGCCATCGCAGAGTTTGCCAGGAAAACGTAGAGTGAAGCTTGACAGATCGTAGAGTTCTCTTTCGGTAGAATGTAGAGCACTCTCGGCAGGATGTAGAGCTCTCTCGACAAGTCGTAGAGTTCTCTTGGCAGAACGTAGAGCACTCTCGGCAGGACGTAGAGCTCTCTCGGCAGATCGTAGAGTTCTCTTGACATCACAATGCTAACTTTCAGGATCGTAGAGTCAACATAACCAGTCACTCTACGATTCCTAAAGGCTGTCTACAACCAAGTGCAGAATCGTAGAGTTGTCTCTGCTAGTGTTTTCAAAGATTAAATCAGCACTTCTGAAGAAGAACATAAGGCAAAGCATTGATGCTATCTTGGAGTGATCAAAGTGAAATGTGAAGATCATAGTGAACGTTTGCAAGCATCAAGTCATATCTAAAGATTGTAGAGCAGTTCAAACAAGCAACTCTACAATCACACTGACGACACTACGACTAGCAAGATCGTAGAGTCAGCACGTCAGACAAGCAACCCAGATCTAAATTGAATATTCTAAGTTGCTCATAATGGATTGCTAACCTCTATATTAGTAGAATGACCTGCCCAAGATAATTGCTAATTACTTAAATGATTTAATAGAAGAATCAAAGTCAGTGGGGGACAAACAACCATGATATGCGAAATTAAAAGGTGCTATCTCTACCACTATCTTGGTACAAGCTAATGGAAGTTGACTCACCCCACTACTGCAGTCAACAAGGAATAAACTATTCCTAAGATCAGCAACACATTTTTGACAGAAACAATAGATGCAACAGTCTCATTCCAAAGGGAAGATTTCAGAGACATCTATATGAGGCAAAAAGATTGAAAATTAAAAGTAAGCACGGACAAAAAGAAATCGAGATCTGTCAAAATATCATTTTATAATCCGAAGGGAAACATCTTGCTTCGCTATTAAGTTCATCTGAACTAATGCCTAAAGCAACTTAATAGCTCAACACACTCTCTTAACAAAGTGTATCAGCCCTAAGACTGCTGGTCTTGAAGAGTACTCAGTGTACTGGTGATTCTAAGGTTGTGAGTCTTAGTCTACAGTATTCCAAGTCTGCTGGACTTGACGAAGTTCAAAAGTGAACTAGAAGTTCCAAGGTTGCTGGATTTGAAGAGTACGTTGTGTAGTAGAGTTCCAAGACTGCGGGTTTTGAAGGAATCTTTGTGATTCAGTTGTAACGATATCCTTAGTGGATTTGCTACTGGAGGAATAGAACAGTGGAGTAAGAGTCTTGTGTGCTCCGAACCACTTAAAGTCTTATCTCTATCTCTTTGCACTCCTTAACTGCCATAACTGCTATAACTGCTATATCTCTGTTTTATCATATTTATTATAGTTGTTCTATCTTTAAGGGGGATGTTATCAATCATATATTCCGCTGTGCTTAATTACTTGTTAATTAACCAAATTGATAAGTCATTCTTTTGAAAACAAGTCAAAAAGTTTTAAAGAATCTATTCAACCCCCCTTTTAGATATCTTTTGTGCCTCTAAAAACTAACAAGCTCTACGATATTTGAGTATTTACTATTGTTGCTCTACGAACTCCAGCTTTTGAACAATTAGCTCTACGATCTTAGACTGCTTCACTGTCTTGCTCTATGATCGTTTCCTGACTTAGTTCTATACTAAGTATTCACTCTACGAACGTTGAGTGTTGGATTAACCTAACAAGTTTGATCCCTATTTTAATCCTTTTACATTAATTTTAATATAAGCATTATACAATCAACTACTGGATACAAATATACATTATCTCATCATCAAATCAAATATGCATTTATCCTAATAATCTCCCCCTATTTGATGATGACAAAACCAATAGTTTTAAGCAATCATCAATTCTAAGATGCAGATAATTTAATGCTTGAAATTTAAATATGACTTATATATAGTGAGCAACTGTATTTCTAGAACTATGTAGTCACCCAAAATTTTACATGTGTCTTCTAACCCTGATAGGAGGGCAAAAACGTTCTTTCAGCCGGAGGGCAGGGCACTTGAGCAGAAGATTTCGGGACTTGAGCCAGAATACACAAAGTTGTCTCAACGATCGCCGAGTGACAAACTACGCCCAACATGACGGTTGATCAGCCGACATCCTGGGAAAGATCCATTTTTGCTTACTGCTTTATCTTCCCAGATCCGAAATTGGCCAAACTTTATATTAGTGCGTAGCTCTCGGAAGGAGCTTTCCGGAATGGTATAACACGTCTCCTAACCCTTCCCAGATCGAAAGCTACGGATATTACAGCAGATAGGACAAAGAACCCACAACGTGACACGAAAATCGAGACACGTAGGGCCCACCTGGGCCAGCCGCAGGTGTACCTATGGCTACCTAGGGTAGCCTATAAATATTGAATTTCAGCATATTTTCAAAGAGAGGGGAATCTTAGAGAGAGAAAGTGTGGTATCTTAGAGAGAGAAGCTCGGGATTTAGGCGAAAATTGCTAGATTTTCTCCAACTTTGTACTAAATTAGCTAAATCTATACACATTTGAGAGCAAGGAATTATCGAATCTCATTTCCCAAGGTAAAAGATTCAATCTTTCTCATGAATTCAATGTAAATCTATTAAATCTCTTGCATTTTGTTCATTATTATGCTTAAGTTTGTTTCTTTTTGATTGTTGTGCCTTTTACCAAGTCCCCTTTAGATCTAAATCATTTTTATTGGAAATTTGCTCTTGCCATTGTCAAAGTTTAAATCTTTTCACTAGATCCATCCTAGATCTAGCTTCAATCTAGCTTATCAATAGTTTCAAAGTTTAAAGCTTTAACCTTTTTGCTAGATCTTACTTAGATCTATTATGGATCTAGTTATTTGTAATATTTTAAGTCGATTTTATAAACACTCCGCATAACCCTAGATCCATATCTAGTAGGGAGGAGGTCTTAACTAATCGCGCTAGAGATTCTAATAATTGAATCACCTGATAACGGTTTTAGGATACATTTTATGTATGCTTTCATTTTAATCCCGATTGTGGCATTGTATGGATCCGAGGTATCTTAGATCTATAGATTTACATCATAGATTTTAAGTCCCTTTTCCATGGATCTTGTCAATACACATAGTCCCTCGAAATGTTGGCTTCGATATTGTAATCTAAAAGATAGGGTTACGAGAACCCGCTTTTAGATCTCTTTTTGCTTACGTTTCAATATATTATTATGTGAGCCTAGGAATACTAGAGTCGAGATCCACGAATCGGATCTTTACTAGATTCCCATGATGGACATGGTTTCGATTGTAATAAGAGATACTCGATCATTATACATGTAAATTTGGGCCTTAAACGGTATCAAGGGTTCTATCCTGCAAAAACCGGATTTAAGGCCCCGTAACATTGAAAATTGCGATTGCAGGTGTTCGGGGCTATTGAGATGGCTTTCATGCCCACGGATCGCCCTGACCCTATTTTGATGCTTAATTTCCTATTTATCACCAAAAACGATTTCGAAACAAAATGACAAAGATTTTCTAAGACCACTTTAAGTTAAAATTGAAAGTAGCGATGAATTTCGATTCCTATTTGGCGAAGGGTTTGAAAATCATATTTTTCGAAACATCACCCAAAAAATGTTTTATAAACTAAAAGCTAAAATGAACCTTTTCCTCGAATCAAATCCCTCGCGTATAGGTCCAAAGAGGTTTGAAGTTGCTTTCAAAATACCGCATTTCCCACGATTTCGATCCAAAGCTAGATAACGATTTCCTTCAAAATCACGCACGCACCACACACACACACACTTCACACTCAGGAAAATAATAAGACGCGGTAACCGTGTTTTCACGAAAGTAGGGGCATGCCTAACAACTTCCCCTCACTTAAGCAAGCCCCCGAACTCTATGAATCTTAGTTTCGAGACCAATTTTATGTAGTCACATATTGGGCCATATTACGAAAAATCTAAAAATCTAGATGGGTTGGTACATCCATTTAAATCTTTACCAACTGACGACTCTATCTAATTGGCCCATCGTTAAAATTAACCTTTCCAAAACCCCGTCGACATTTATGTTGGTTTTTTTCCTAAAATTACCCTTTATGCGAAATGAATAAATCAAAATCTTTAAAGGGGTAGAAATACAACAAATCTAGGAAAAATTAAAATTTTCGACGTCGACAGCTGGCGACTCTGTTAGGGACGTTAGAGGGCTGAAGCCGCGTACAATCTTGTTGTTTTCCTTTCTTATCTATGTGTGGTGTGAATGGTTTGAATGAATGTTGCGATGAATGTATTACATGATTTATTTAAGTGCTTCGCACAATTGTCATCATATGCATGCGGTGAGGCACGATGAATGTATGTGAATGTATGTTGTGTGATTCCTCTACCAGGACTCGAACCCGTCGGTTGTTGATTAATGGACTTAAGGGGGTGTTCCCCCGTAAGGCTTATGAAAGGCACTACTCAGATCCGCTCTAATCGAAAGATCGGATTCATTCCCATCGAGTAAGTTATGAAGATCTGGGGACCTTCATGCCGAAAAGCCTGCGAGAGTAACCCTAAGGTAGGTCAGCCTCAGATAAACCCAACCTTATGGGAAATCTCTTCATGCCCTGTTACTCCTTATATGTAAATTATTCAATTCAATCATCACCATTTTCTTATCCTGTCATAAAAACCGGTAATAGTTGTTTTGTAGGAAAATATTAAAAAACCCTCAACACAAAGCATACCACGTTACGTTAGCATGCATCCGAACATACCAAATCTCAATACTAAACTGTGTCATATTGCTTTTGTAGATTAGTCCAAGAACCAGACTTTGAGCTCGTAAGGTCCGAACACCACCTATCAAAATGGCCGAAGGTCCCGCACCAGATTCCATCCCTGTTTCTCGAGAAGAGTTCGAGAGTTTCAAAAAATAGATAGCCGAAATAACTAGTCTGTTGAAAGAACAATGCAAAACGACCAAAGAGCAGGCCGGGGCCTCCGGTCTAGGGGGCGGTCAAGCCTAGGGCACCTAGACTCAGGTTCCTGTCTTCTAATTCGGTAGTAAGGATACCAAAGGGTCTGCCGACCAGACAAAGATAGTCAATATCCCAGACGATAAAGAAGATGTAGGAATCAAGAAAAAGGTAAAATAAATTGAGGACGCCATAAAGTCCATTAAAGGGACATGAAGCTACAGAAGTGTCCAATACTTCGACCTATGCATATTTCCGGGAGCTAGATATCCCGACAGATTCCAAGTGCCAGATTTTGAGAAATACAACGGATTAGGCGATCCTTACACTTACTTGAAGGTATACATATGGGAACTCGGGTCGTATGCTGAAGATGAGAGGCTTATGATGCAACTTTTCCAGAAAAGTTTGACAGGCGAGGCAAGAACCTGGTATGCCCGGATTGATAACTCCAAAATCCACAGTCGGGAGGAATTAGCTCATGCCTTTTTGAATCAATACAGTTTCCTGTCTCAGATGGCTCCCGATAGATATTAGAGGACTAAGATCAAGAAGCAACCTAATGAATCCTTTTGAGATTATGTCCAAAGGTGGAGACGGTTGGCTGCCCAAATGAGTCCACTAATGGAGGAAAACGAAATGGTAATGACCTTTATTGACATTCAAGAGGCTCCGTATTATGAGAGGGTATTGGTCGGCATTAGTAAGCCTTTTTTTGAGATGATAAAGCATGGAGAAATGACAGAAATGGGATTGAAAGCTGGGAAATCATGGACCTCACGACACTAGAAACCGTGGCCGAACATATTCAATCAGGAAATTATGGAAGCGCGCCCAAGAGAGGCCATAAGAAGAAAGAAGAGGATGTCTCCCTAGTATTATAGGGGTAACCCCGAGGAAACAAAAACATTCCGCCTATTCGAATTCAAGGCAATAATCCTCAATTGTCACAACCGATAATTCCTCCCAAGCAAACCTAACAGAAAAGCGTTAAGGAGAGGCGCATGCGTGAATTCACTCCTCTTAGTGATTCTCTCAAAAACGTATTGGCTCTACTATTAGCTCAGAAAAAGATCACAGAGTTTGTAACGATCGAGAATTTTAGATTTCCTTGTAACCCGAGTTATGTATGAATAAAATGAATTATTATTATTATTATTATTATTTTTATATTAATCTATACTACGTGTTTAGAATTGTGTTACAGCCTAGAAAATGTGCATATGTTAAATTTTATGTGTTGTTGTGTCGTTAGAGTGAATATATCGATTTTGCAAAAATTCATAAAATCACTATTAGCGGGACCCGCTTCCCGAGGCACTATTCACGAGCACTATTCACACCCAAACTTTTTCGTCTATTTCGATTTTTATTAATTTAGATGAGTCATATATGCTGAGGAATAATTTTTCCAAGTGTCAGAAATTTTATTGGAGTTGATACGTGATTTAATCTGTATCCGAAATGTATATTATGGGTGTTCCGAATAAATGGACAAATCCCATAATAAATATTTTTACGTGTTCCAATAATTTATGGGAGTACCCATTATAATTTTGGGTAGAGTTATTTACCAAATTTGGTACAAAAGTGGGAATATTCGGGTATATTTATCTGTATATTCGAATTAATTGGTGAGACATTTAAGCCTCAAACCAATTGGGGGAGGCCACGTGTATATTGAGAGCCAATTGGGGGGAAAGGAATAAACATGCACAGTACACAATTCATGGGGCTGTTAACACTTTGCCTAAATAACATTTCCAATGGCTCGGGTAAACCATTTCCTGCATACCCATACATTCTATATGCTCCCGAAACATTCTTCTTATCCCCCTCAGCTCATTCTCCTCCTCCATTCCAGCCATACCCAACTGTTAGCAACTTAAGAGGGAGAGAGAGTTAGTTTGCTAAGCAAGAAGCTCACTGCAGTTAGAGGGAGAGTAAGTGTGCGTGTGTGTTTGTGTGTGTGCGGCAAGGACGTAGAAGGCAAGCAAGGAGAAGAGGAAGAGAGGCTTCAGCAGAAACGAGCAAGGAGAAGAGCAGCCTAGCAAGTTATCTCAACCTACCCGAAGCTAAGAAGGAGAGGTAATCAAACTACAACCTATTTCTTCTCCATTGAAGTTTTCATGAGTCTTTTTGGCTTTCATGCTTGCGGGATGGATTTTGTTAATTTTTGTTGTTGTTGGTTGTGTTGAATCTACCATGGAGGTTCTTAAGAAGCTATATAAACCATTAACACCTTCAAAGTGAAACAAAAACAAAGAATGATTCGGACCCAAGCTTAAGGAGGAAGATAATGGACATTAATGGACTGTTTAGACCTTCGGACAATTAGAGGACAATAAAGCCTGGATGTTGTGATTATTTTGATGGTTTGTTGTTGGAATATTGTACTTCTATCAGTTGTGAAGATATACCAATTTGAATGAACTAAAATGATGCTTAAATGAAGTCACAATAGCCATTTGTGTGAGATATTTCATGGTTGCGAAAAACAGAGCATCAATGTTGTGCTTTGGCTAAGGATTTGGCTGTGTTGGTGTTTATGGGTCATCTTGCATTTTTGATATATTATAGCCTCGTGTCTTAGGAATCCATAGAGTCCGTAACGGACCGAATTGATCGAGTATAGAGGGAGATATAGGAGCTAAAGCGGGCGAGAGTCTACCAGTTCGCGGTTCTGCAGGAACTGCAGAACTGCTACTGCATGCCGCTGTTCCGCGCCTGGTCCGGGTCGGGTCAGGCTGGACCGGGTCGGGTCGGACCGGACCGGGTCGGGCCGGATCGGGTCGGACCCAGTAAAATTTTTCCCGCGAGTCTAAAACTTATATTTTTGTACAAAATGATTAAAAACGCTTATATCTTGTTAAAGCTTTATGTGCTTAATTTATACCCGTGTCGACCTAAACGATGTTGTCCTAAGGCGTAAATTGAATTAACGGATTATAAATTACGCTTGGATTACCCCCGACTGGGTAAGCGTAGTGGCAATCAATGTATTTTAATGATGTGATGACTGTAATGAACCTAGTTCTTTTGTGACTAATATTTATGATGATTTTAATAAACTATGTAGGATATTTTGTTGACGGACGATTAACGTCAAGTTATTAACGCACGTACAAGGCAAGTTTCCTAACTCATACAACTCCTATTTAATTGTGCGAGGTTTCCTTACTCGATTCATTTATTGGGCAAGTTTCGAATTCATTTATCTATCGAGCAAATATTATTTATTGAGCAAGCTTATTGAGCTTCTTGACTCCGTTCAAATTACTTATCAATTTAGCAATTAATGTGCTAGTATTCATACTTCTATTCAAGTATTGCAATGAAAGCCCATTTCATGCAATGTTATATATTGTGTGATTCCAAAGATTATGAATTTTTATTCATTCAAGATATTTTTAAATGCTATCATGCATGTTGTTGAACCTTAAAGTTCTTTATTCCATAGACTGTTTAAAAGCTATGTCAAGGCTAATTGTTTCAGCTAGACACTTATTGATTTGGTTACTAAAGCGAGGTTAAAGTCCTCCAACTATTATTGTTGTTAAGTAAAATTGTCCGATCAAATTGTTTTGGTCTGGACTCCCATGTAAAGCTGAGTGGAACAACCCTCACAGCAGGGGAAATTGTATAAACGTCGGGAAACCGACACGCGCGTAAATGGAAAATGTAAGGCTTATGCATAACGCCAGGTATTTTAGGCTGATCACCTATTGTACCAGTTTTGTGGATTATCGGATGAATTTCCAGTAATTCTAGAATAGAGTTCTGTGCCTTGGTGCACCCTCAGTATTGAATAGTTCCCTCCTTCGGGAAACTTTGAAATCCTTGGATACTTCAGAAATCCTTCGGTCCTTAGTGACCACTATAACGGTGATAAAAAGAAGTTGTTTATTTCCTTGGTTCAGATAAATTTTTTTACTCTTGTGAGCTATAAAGTTATTCATGTGATTATTCATTGCTATTATACTTGCGGGGCAAATTGTTGCTCACCCCTTGCTCTCCTTAAAAACATTTCAGTTAGTGCGGCACGTGGCGAGAGCTCAGGAAAAGATAAGGGAAAGGGGAAAGCTATGGAGTAGTTGTAATTTGTTGTTCTAGAATTACCGTTTGTATTAAGACTTATTATTGACGTCGTGTATTAAGACATATTTACCCTTTTGTATTATGTTATGTTTTGTAATAGTTTTGGTTTCGAGACTTGGGACAGGTTTATTTATGTTATATCAATGTAAATATTCCTTTATTCCGCTATAAGTTATCGATTGTATCATTTTGGTATTGGATAGTGATGAACCAAGTCTGTGGCTCAGGTGACCCGGATTTGGGGGCGTCACAGAGTTGGCTACCGAGCTTATCCCAAGGGAAAGAGGTACGATCCCAGCAAAAGGTGCGCTTATCATTCCGGTTCCCCGGGTCATGATACCCAATAATGCTGGTCTTTAAAGCATAAAATCCAAAACTTGATAAAAAGTGGTGAGATTATGGTAACACCACCTGAGAAGCCCAATGTCCATACTAACCCTCTCCCCCAGCATAATACCGAAGGTGTGAATATGATTGGCTCTAGGAATGCTGGAAATCACAAGTACCTTAGGAAGATTGAGGATCGTACTCCGTGGTTCAAGACTGAAGCCATGGGAAGAGAGTATACAACGAGACAAGAATTAGCAAATATCAATGTGTAGTTGAGTCAACTGGCCGAATTAATTGTGCACCAACATCAGCTCACGCGATAAATGATTATTCAATGTTCGAAGAGCAAATGAGCCGCAGTTCCTCGCTGAGTTATTTCCTTCACGGAGGAGGATCAGGCTAGGCTCCGAGAACAAGAAAGATAGGAAGATAAGATAGTCGGGGAGGCTAGGCTGGTGAACAAAGAAAGGATGAACTGTAACGACCGTGAATTCTGGATATCCTTGTAATTCGAGCTTATGAATATTGATGTATATTATTTAAATGAATTTTATAAGTAATATTTTTATGTGAATAAATAAATATATATATATGTGTTATATATATACATATATTTATTTTTATATGATGAGATGTATATTTATAGTTGGTTTAAACTAGTTTAATTGTTTGAACTTACTAAAGAAGCTAACGCTTCAAATTAAGTGGTTAAAACTCGAATTTGAGTTCAGATTAGAATTTGGAGAAACGGACAGCGGATTTAAATCCAGAATGTCCAAATTAGTCATAATAGACACTAAACACATTTGTGTCGGAGTTGGTTTTTTGGTCAAAAGTCAACCGGTTGACTTTTTTGGTAAAAAAGTCAAACGCGAATTTCGGAGATAAATTTAACGAAATGGATATTCCCTTGACGATGAAAACGTCGATTTTAGTAGGAATCGATTGTCTTCACGAAAAAGTTGATTTTTAGATGTCAAAATAGTAAAATGGACCATTAAATGGATAAATGAGTATTAATTGGGAGTAATCAGCCAAAGTGGGACCCATTGGACAACTGATCACTATTTCTAAATTAGAGAAATCAACAACTAAGGAAATGAAGAGGAAGCCCAACGGCTAGAGAGAAAAGAAAAGGAAAATAAAAAGAAAATGGAGAAAACTTTCCAAATTCCAAATCCTTTCATCTTCTTCTTACCAAACCATCTAATGAAGAATATGAAGAGTTGGGGAAAGAGGAAGAGATCAGCTAACAACTTCTATATATACCCCCCTTCATAAATATTTGCCAAAATTTTGCAAAGCTATACTACCCAAATGAAAATTGAGAAGAGAAATTAGAGAAAGAGAGAAACCATTCTAGAGGGAGAAACATGTAGGTGGAGTAAAGAAGCTTGTATAAGTGTTTGGCAGAAGCAAGG
This sequence comes from Aralia elata, assembly GCA_034770075.1. Lineage (NCBI taxonomy): Eukaryota > Viridiplantae > Streptophyta > Magnoliopsida > Apiales > Araliaceae > Aralia > Aralia elata. The sequence goes on along the minus strand of CM068380.1, from coordinate 38,876,510 downwards.
GAGAAGAGGAGAGGAAGCCTCAAATTCTAACTAAATCATTTAGCAACCAAGAAGGAGTATCCAAGAGGTAATCATCATACTCTAACTCATTCCTCCTTAGTTTCAAACTTTCTTTCTTTCTTAAGATTTTATCTCGCTGGGTTGGATTTGTTATTGTTATGATTATTATTTTTTTCTTGTGAACGATTAATGATGATATTCAGAGGTTATTTAAACCATTAATAACTCAAAAGTGGAACAAGAATGAAATAAATCTGAACCCATGTGTAAGGAGGAATAAAACGGACGAAAATGGACAACTATGGACAATGGACTAATTTAGAGGACATTAGAGTTAGTAATCATGTCTGATAATTTTGTTGGTTATTATAATGTTATACTTCCATGGGTTATGAGAATATCCAGTTGGAATGAAGTAAAAAGTTGTTAAAACGAATTTGTAATAAGCGTTTTGGTAAAACATGTTAGAAAATGAAGAATGGATTGGTACTATAGTATATTGAGTTATGAAGCTATAGGCTTTGGAACGAACGCATTCCGACCTTGGATGAGGGAGTTTTGGTGATTGGAAGGAAATGTGTCAAAACTATCCAATCTGGAAAACTAGATTCGGACCAGCCCATTGTATGAATTTTTTGGACTTGTGTGTTCAGAATTTGAAAATGGTTAAAGCATAAAAGTTGTAGCCCCAGAAGTTAGCTTCGCGTGGGCGCAAGAATCGCTCAAAAAAGTTTTAAAACGAATTAGTTATGACTATTTTAGCGAGAGAAGGTAAAGCTGGCCAGATTTTTATAGCAATCTGACCTTGGTTGTAAAAAGTAAAAACCTATTTTGATTGAAGAATGGCTCGAAACCACGGCCTAGACGAGATTAAAGTAGACTATATAAGCTGTAATTTGACGTACGAAAGAATGAAAACGAATGAGTAACGAAGGAGATATGATAAAAACAAGAACAATGTTTTGTTAAAGAAAAACTGCGAAAATGAGTTTTTATAACTCAGATTGAAATGAATTTTGAGCAATGTTATATTTTGAAGTAAAATATCATTAGGGGGCGATAAGCGGGTCGCAACATTTTCGAACGCCACAACGCCTAGAGACATTTTTGAAGATTGATCGCGTTATTTTAATTATAAAATGCGGGCAACATAAGATGAGTAGCAAAGTAACTTAAACCAAGTTATGGAAGTTCCCTTACCTTACTCAAGATTGTATTTGAGCAAGTTCCTTAATTCAATTTATTTATTGAGCAAGTTTCATAAACTTACTCAACCTTTATATTTGAGCAAGTATTATATGTTGTTGCAAGTTTCCTAACTCAAACTCGAGTTATTATTTTTCAATCGTGTTAGTGGATTTATTGTCATCTTGGTTCGTTTGAAAACTTGAGTCTGTATACCCCTTTAGTTTCAATTCAGACCCACAGTAGACAAGAAATACATCCTTAGTTCTTCTCAAGTACTTTAGGATGTTTTTCACTGCCTTCCAGTACTCTTCTCCTAGATTCGACTGATATCTGCTTATTACACTAAGTGCATTAGCGACATCTGGTCTAGTACATATTATACCGTACATGATAGATCCTATTGCTGAAGCATAAGGAATCTTACTCATACGGTCTCTCTCCTCAGGTGTTTTTGGGGCCTGTTTCTTGGACAGATGTATTCCATGGCTCATCGGTATGAGACCTCTATTGGAATCTTCCATGCTAAACGTCTTTAGCATCGAGTCAATGTACTTTCCTTGGGTCAAGCCTAGCATCCTTTTATATCTATCTCTATAAATCTTTATCCCCAAAATGTAGGATGCCTCACCCAAGTCCTTCATGGAGAAGTGTTTAGATAACCAAATTTTGATCGACTGTAGCATAGGAACATCATTCCCTATCAGTAATATATCATCAACATATAATACAAGGAATGAAACAACGCTCCCACTAACCTTCTTATACACACATGGTTCATCTTTATTTTTAATAAAATTAAACCTTTTGATTATCTCATCAAAACGGATGTTTCATCTTCGATAAGCTTGCTTCAATCCATAAATGGATCGTTGTAGCTTATAGACTTGGTTTGTTCCAACTGTTAAAACAAAACCCTCTGATTATGAGATCAATCATCCTCTTCCTAAGAGCAAGCAACGTATGTACTAATCTATCCGGATTCACTAATCCCCTTTTTAGTAATCCAACGATTAGGAACGATTTTAGGTTGTGAGCTATCTAGAATTTAGATCTCATTAGCATGATCACCATCATGATTCTAAAAGCATTGCTCAAAACTATGGGTTTATCACATTTAATATATAACAACACTATGTAGATAATGTAAAATGCCTTTTAAGAAAATCAATTCTTTTATTAATAAATGAATAAGATTACAAAGTATATGCTACATCATATCAAATATGATTGGCTTGTATGCATACTACTTTCATCACGGTCGCCGTGAGGTTTCTGTTCAGCTTAACATGATGGTTTATGACCTCTTAGGGAGGAATGTGGTGTTGGTAGGACAGACGGAGCGGGTAGAGGATCAGCTAGAGACTACTCGTCTAGAGAAACATGAGGCTATAGAGCAGTTGGCAGCCCTGACTGCAGAGTTTGATCTGGAGGTTGCGAACAGAATTTGCGTAGAGGGGGCAACTAGGATTGATTCCCTCAGTTTAGGCTTGACCACTTCCATTGGCAGGCTGAGGGACAAAGTGAGGAGGTACCCTAGGGAGAAGGGGAGTAGCAGGCACGTGATTAGGCGCCGAGTGATCGACGTGCTGGCTCGACGGGAGCTCAGAGTTGCAGTCCGCCGCAGCAGGCGGTGATGTATTATTTTTTAGCATTATGTTTCCTATAATAGGGGCATACTTATGTTGTAAATCCCTATGCTTGTAGCATGCATGGGATAGTAGTTGAACCCCGATTTTTATTTCTGATAGAGGGGTGAAAGGTTATTATTCCCCACGTTTGTTCTTTAGGGGATAGTTAGTGGTTGGCAGGCCATGCCATTGAGCGTTTAGAGAAGTATGCCACATGATGAGTCAGGTTGTATTAAAATAGTGATGTTTGATTATAAATGCAGTTGTTTTATTTAAATCAAATGTGTTTAATAGATGCTTTTACTCATAATTGCTGACTTAAATGATTTATTGCATAAAACATAAATCTATAAGTAAAAGCTGGTGGTCTTTTTATCAGATTATGCCGCCAAAAGGACGACTGTGTAACCAACGGGTTCAGGAGTCAGAAAGCGAAGTACGGGATCAACCCAATCCAATGAGAGCGTTTGCTGAGTTGCTGGCATAAGCCATGCAAAATAGGCCCCCACCTGTTGTAGAACAACCACAGTGGCAGCCCGCGCAACATTTGGCTAGTTTCAAGGATTTTAAGCTAGTAGGACCTCCCGAGCTCAGGGGAACACTAGACCCGATTGAAGCCCAAACCTGGATCAAAGAAATAGAAACAGTGTTCGAGGTTTTAAGGGTGGCCGAAGAACAGAAGACAGGGTTCGCCACCTTTATGATGAAAGGTGAAGCGAACTATTGGTGGAAGGCCAGCAAAGGCCATGTTGGAGATGGTGTGATACCATGGGAGCATTTCAAGGAGCTGTTCTTCGAGAACTATTTCCCAGAGAGTATGTAGCAGGACATGGAGGTGAAGTTTCTGGAGCTCAAACAGGGGAGCATGTTAGTCGCGGAGTACACGGCTAAATTTAATGAGTTAGCTCGATTTGCACCTCACCAGGTAGACACTGAAGCCAAAAAGGCAAGGAGATTTGAATTAGGCCGAAAACCGTGGGTGTTCAATAGGATGGCGGTTCTAAGGATTGACACATTTTTCACACTATTTGGAAACGGCAATCATTGCCGAAGGAGGCAACGAGGCTTTGACAAAGTTCAATCAAGACAAAAAGAAGGGTCACGAAGGAAGCAAGGGAGGAAGCAGCGGGGGAAGTAACTCGAATAAAAGGAAATGGAGCGATAGCCAATATTCCGGAGGCGACAAGACCAGAGGAGAGGTTAAGAAAGGTTATAAGTGCAATAATTATGGAAGAAATCACTCGGGGGAGTGTCTGAAGGGCAAAGGGATTTGCTACAACTGTGGACAACAGGGGCACTTTGCTCCTCAGTGCCCAAAGGGAAAGAAAGGAGGATGTTTCTCATGTGGAATATCAGATCATCAAATTAAGGATTGCCAGAAAAAGAAGGGGGATACAGCGAGTGGCAACAGGAACAACAATAACAACAGACTGAGCATTAGAGGGCCAGCTAGCCAAACCAACAGACTAACGACACGCACTTTCAACATGACAGTGCAGGATGTGGTGGAGTCGAAGGACATGGTGTCAGGTATTATTTCGATCAATAATATCAGTGCATATATTGTTTGATTCGGGTGCTACCTATTCTTTTGTTTCAGAAGATTTTTATAAACAGTTAGGCTTACCTCGTGAAAAACTAGAGAACCCCATGAATATAGAAGTAGCCAATAAAGAAATTATCCCCGTAGATTACATTTATAGGAATTGTTGTGCCGATTTGAGCGGGTTTAAGCTTGACGTGAATTTGATACAGATTCGGTTGGGAGAGTTCGATGTAATTCTTGGGATGGATTGGTTATCTAGTCACGAAGCTGTAATTGATTATAAGAAGAAGTGTGTACACCTGAAAACTAGTAAGTCGACGATTGTATTCTACGGTAGTAAATCACCAAGACAATCTTGTTGTTTGACGATGATGCAAGCGAAGAGATTGCTAAGGAAATGTTGCATAGGTTATCTGGCTCATGTGATTGATACTCAAAGAGTAGAGGGTGAGCTGGGTCAGATATCGGTTGTAAGAGAATTCATCGATGTTTTCCCAGAAGATTTACCGGATTTGCCGCCGGATAGAGAAGTGGAATTTGTGATCGACTTGATGCCGGGAACCGCACCGATCTCAAAGGTACCATACATGATGGCACCGGTAGAGATGAAAGAATTGATGGTTCAACTGCAGGAGTTGCTAGACAAAGGGTATATTCATCCGAGTGTATCTCCGTGGGGAGCGCCAAATCTGTTCGTGAAGAAGAAAGATGTATCGTTAAGGCTCTATATCGACTATAGGGAATTGAACAAGGTTACCATTAAGAACAAATATCCGTTGCCCAGAATTGATGATTTGTTTGATCAATTGAAGGGAGAAAAATACTTTTTAAAGATTGACTTGAGGATAGGATATCAGCAACTGAAGGTGAGGCAGGAGGACATTCCAAAGACAACATTCAGAACTCGATATGGACGCTTTGAGTTTTTGGTGATGTCGTTTGGGCTGACGAACGCGCCAACAACATTTATGGACATGATAAACAGAGTGTTCAAGCAATACCTAGATAAATTTATTGTCGTTTTCATAGATGACATTTTAGTCTACTCAAAGACGGAGGAAGAACACGTCGAGCATTTAAGGATAGCCCTGGAAACGCTGAGAAGGGAGAAGCTATATGCAAAGTTTTCCAAGTGTGAATTTTTGGTACAAAGGGTGCAGTTCTTGGGGCATGTAATTGACAAGGATGGTATATCAGTGGATCCTACGAAGGTAGAAGCGGTAATAAGCTGGGAGTAGCCAAAGACGCTGACAGAAGTCCAAAGTTTCTTGGGTTTAGCGGGTTACTATTGGAGGTTTATTCAGAACTTTTCAAAGATAGCGATACCGTTGACAAATTTGACAAGGAAGACTGTGAAGTTTGTATGGACGGATAAGTGCGAAGAGAGTTTCTTGGAGTTGAAGAGGAAACTTAATGAAGCACCTGTATTATCACTACCAGATAATACAAGGGGATTTGTCGTGTACAGTGATGCGTCACACAAGGGCCTTGGGTGCGTATTGATGCAGCATGAGAAGGTCATTGGGTATGCGTCACGACAACTGAAGGACTATGAGAAGGGATATCCGACTCATGACCTGGAACTAGCGACAGTGGTATTTGCTCTGAAGATTTAGAGGCACTATCTATATGGAGAGAAGTGTGAAATATACACAGACCATAAAAGTCTGAAGTATATCTTCACTCAGAAGGAGCTAAATATGAGGCAGCGGTGATGGTTGGAGTTGATCAAGGACTATGATTGTGAAATCCTGTACCATCTCGGTAAAGCCAATGTAGTAGCTGATGCTCTAAGTAGGAAGGGCAGAGAAAAGTTGATGATGCTGACAGCTCAAGAGGAACTGATAAAAGAAATGGAAAGACTGGAGTTAGAAATAAAGTATCCGAAAGATGCAGACAAGAAACTATTCGTAGTGGAGGCGAGTCCGACTTTATTAGACAAGATAAAGGAGGCTCAAGAAAAGGAAGATGAAAGTGTAGCCATAAGGAAGCGAATCTCAAAAGGAGAGGAATTGAAGTACAAGACTGATAGCACGGGATTGCAAAGGTTTGAAGGGAGGATCTGGATACCGATGGTTCCGGAGTTAAGAGAAGAGATTCTGCAAGAAGCTCATTCTACAAGGTATTCGGTACACCCTGGTAGTACCAAGATGTATCAGGATTTACGCCAACACTTTTGGTGGCCGAACATGAAGAGGGAGGTCGCAGAATATGTGGGACGATGTTTGACATGCCAGAGGGTAAAAACAGAACATCAGAAACCCGGTGGGCTGCTACAACCACTGGAGATTCCAGAGTGGAAGTGGGAGCATATCACGATGGATTTTGTGACGGGGCTTCCACCAACTCAGAAGGGTTACGACGTGATCTGGGTGATCGTAGATTGTTTAACTAAATCTACATATTTTCTACCGATCAAGATAAGGTACAATCTGGAGCAGTTAGCAAAGTTATATGTTAAAGAGATCGTGTCGCGACAGAGATCCGCGTTTCACGTCGAATTTCTGGAAGAGCTTACAAGAAAGGTTGGGAACTCAGTTGAGGTTGAGTACGGCGTATCATCCTCAAACGGATGGGCAAAGCGAACGAACGATTTAGACGTTTGAAGACATGCTTAGAGCATGTGTGATGGATTTGAAAGGCAGCTAGGATGATCACCTACCATTGGTTGAGTTTGCCTATAATAACAGTTATCATGCAAGTATTGACATGCCGCCATACGAAGCATTATATGGAAGGAAGTGCCACACACCTTTGTGTTGGGACGAAGTCGGGGAACGGAGACTGTTGGGACCTGAATTGGTGTAACAGACCGTGGATGTCATCAAAGTAATAAGAGCTCGATTAGTAGCAGCTCAGGACCGCCAGAAGAAATACGCCGATTTGCATCGTCAGAAGCGAGATTTTGAAGTTGGTAGTTTTGTGTTTTTGAAAGTATCTCCTTGGAAAGGAAAGATCAGATTTGGGAAGAAGGGGAAATTGAGTCTCAGGTTCGTAGGACCTTTTGAAGTTTTAAAGAGGGTAGGTGAAGTGGCGTACGAGGTAGGTCTACCTCCTGAACTTGAGCATATTCACAATGTGTTTCACGTTTCTGTGTTACAACCATATAAACCCGACTACAAGCATGTGATATCCTATGAACCGATTCAAGTTGAGTGAGACTTCTCATATGAAGAGATTTCTATCCAAATATTAGATAGGAAGGAACAGTCGTTAAGAAATAGGGTCATCCATTCGGTCAAAGTCGTTTGGAGGAACCACACGGCTGAAGAAACTATGTGGTGACTGGAAGAGAATATGAGGAAGAATTATCCGCATCTTTTTGAGTGAACCTATGTTAAGTTTTCCGTACCTAGGTTGTAATTCTGGGGACATAATTCTTATAAGGGGGAGGATGTAACGACCGTGAATTCTGGATAGCCTTGTAATTCGAGTTTATGAATATTGATGTATATTATTTAAATGAATTTTATGACTAATATTTTTATGTGAATAAATAAATATGTATATGTGTTATATATATATACATATATTTATTTTTATATGATGAGATGTATATTTATAGTTGGTTTAAACTAGTTTAATTGTTTGAACTTACTAAAGAAGCTAACGCTTTAAATTAAGTGGTTAAAACTCGAATTTGAGTTCGGATTAGAATTTAGACAAACAGACTGCGAATTTAAATCCAGAACATCCAAATTAGTCAGAATAGACTCTAAACACATTTTGTGTCGGGGTTGACTTTTTGGTTAAAAGTCAACCAGGTGACTTTTTCGGTAAAAAAGTCAAACACGAATTTCAGAGATGAATTTGACAAAACGGATATTCTCATGACGATGAGAACGTCGATTTTAGTAGGAATCGACTGTCTTCACAAAAAAATTGATTTTCAAATGTTAAAATGGTAAAATGGGCCATTAAATGGATAAATAAGTATTAATTGGGAGTAATCAGCCAAAATGGGACTCATTGGACAGCTGATCACTGTTTCTAAATTTGAGAAATCAACAACTAAGAAAATGAAGAGGAAGCCCAACAGTTGGAGAGAAAAGAAAAGGAAATTAAAAAGAAAATGGAGAAAACTTTCCAAATTCCAAATCCTTTCATCTTTTTCTTACCAAACCATCTAATGAAGAATACGAAGAGTTGGGGGAAGAGGAAGAGACCAACTAACAACTTCTATATATACCACCTTCATAAACATTTGCCAAAAATTTACAAAGCTATACTACCCAAATGAAAATTGAGAAGAGAAATTAGAGAAAGAGAGAAACCATTCTAGTGGGAGAAACAAGTAGGTGGAGTAAAGAAGCTTGTATAAATATTTGGGAGAAGCAAAGGAGAAGAGGAGAGGAAGCCTCAAATTCTAACCAAATCATTTAGCAACCAAGAAGGAGAATCGAAGAGGTAATCATCATACTCTAACTCATTCCTCCTTAGTTTCAAACTTTCTTTATTTCTTAAGCTTCTATCTCGCTAGGGTTGGATTTGTTGTTGTTATGATTGTTATTTTTTGGTTGTGAACGATTAATGATGATATTCAGAGGTTATTTAAACCATTAATAACTCAAAAGTGAAACAAGAATGAAAGAAATCCGAACTCATGCATAAGGAGGAAGAAAACAGACGAAAATGGACAACTATAGATAATTGACTGATTTAGAGGACATTAAGGGTTAGTAATCATGTCTGATAATTTTGTTGGTTATTATAATGTTATACTTCCATGGGTTATGAGAATATCCCAGTTGGAATGGAGTAAAAATGTGTTAAAACGAATTTGTAGTAAGAGTTTTGGTAAAACACGTTAGAAAATGATGAATGGATTGAATAATGACCAATGAGTTAATTTCTGGTATTAATGTGTTGTTTAAAAAATTGTGAGCTACTGGAGTAGTATAGTACACTGAGTTATGAAGCCATAGGCTTTGGAACGAATGCATTTCGACCTTAGATGAGGGAGTTTTGGTGATTGGAAGGAAATGTGTCAAAACTGTCCAATCTGGAAAACTAGATTCGGACCAACCCATTTTATGAATTTTCTGGACTTGTGTGTTCAGAATTTGAAAATGGTTAAAGCATAAAAGTTGTAGCCCCGGAAGTTAGCTTCGCGTGGACGCAAGAATCGCTCAAAAATGTTTTAAAACAAATTAGTTATGACTGTTTTAGCGTGAGAGGGTAAAGCTGGCCAGATTTTTGTAGCAATCTGACCTTGGTTGTAAAAAGTGAAAACTTGTTTTGATTGAAGAATGGCTCGAACTAGGGCCTAGATGAGATTAAAGTAGACTGTATAAGCTTTAATTTGACGAAAGAATGAATGAAAACGAATGAGTAACGAAGGAGATATGATAAAAACAAGAACAATATTTTGTTAAAGAAAAACTGCGAAAATGAGTTTTTATAACTCAGATTGAAATGAATTTTGAGCAATGTTATATTTTGATGTAAAATATCATAAGGGGGCGATAAGCGGGTCGCATTATTTTTAAATGCCGCAACGCCTAGAGACATTTTTGAAGATTGATCGCGTTATTTTAATTATAAAATGCGAGCAACATAAGATGAGTAGTAAAGTAACTTAAACCAAGTTATGGAAGTCTATATGTGACTAATTGTTATGTGAATACGTACTTACATATGTAGGATAATTAAAGAGCGTATTCTATAATTCTGTAGCAGACGCTCGAGGCAAGTTCTATCTTACTCAACGTTTACATTGAGCAAGTTCCCTAATTCCATTCATTTTATATATATTGAATGCAAGTTCTAACTTACTCAACTTTTATATTTGAGCAAGTTCCCTAATTCCATTCATTTTATATAGCAAGATTGTATTTGAGCAAGTTCCTTAATTCAATTTATTTATTGAGTAAGTTTCCTAAACTTACTCAACCTTTATATTTGAGCAAGTATTATATCTTGTTGCAAGTTTCCTAACTCAAACTCGAGTTATTTTTTTCCAATAATGTTAGTGGATTAATTATTGTCAATTACCTCACATCAAAGGTAATTATTGATATTCGCACTTTGTGCATTTGAATTCATGATCTGTTGTTGGACTGTGAAATGTTTAAGTTCTTCATTCATGAACTGTTTAAGAAATAGTCTGCGCCATTTGTTTCGGCTAGACATATGCAGGTTAATATTTTTGGAAGCTATCCAAACCAGTAGTTGGTACCAATTCTTGGACTGAGAGAGCAACCCTTATTATGGTACTATAATGTGTCGGTTATCCGTTGCACTCAGGACTTAATGTTATGCATATACATGGGGTACGAGAGGCTGATCCCCTCAAGTACTACTGACGGGGCCAGGTTTTAAAAGAGTTAGTTGAATGATTGACTCTTTGGCTAAAAGTTCATGATCTATTAGACCACTCAGCAGTAAATAATCAATATTCATTTCTTCATTTGAACGTTGGTTATATTATTCAGTTATTTCATCAATGTTCTTAAATTGTTAATCTATGCGGTTATTATTCTTATTCATTCATGATATATCTCCATTATTCATTTTAAACTTGCTAAGGAAAGTAGTTGCTCACCCTTGCTATATCATGAACCTATTGCAGTTAAGCTGGAGAGTTCCAAAGCAGACAAAAGTAAAGGAAAGCTTAAGGAATAGTTATATGTACTATCCCGCTATGTAATCGTGGAATCATTTTGTATTATTAAGTAATTCATGATGTATTTATTTAAGGTTATAGACCTTGGGACCGTAGTAAACCTTTTGTAATGAACAATATATGTTTACTTATTCCGCATTAGTTGTCATATGTTGTTTAAAGGTGTTTGGATGTACTTTATCGTGAGCACCAAATTCGAGGTATTGGTACCTGAATTTGGGGGTGTCACATGAACCATGTGTTGGCTATGAATCAACAGTTTACTCCTCTAGGGAAAACCAAGGAAGAAATGCTGCACTTGTTGATAATCAAGGGAAAGGTCATAAAACTGTTGCCACCTATCAGCCCTCGCTCAAAGGGGTACAAACATACAAAAATTTGCTTGTACCATTCTAATTAGCCAGGGCACGCTACAGAGGAATGTTGGGCCTTTCAACATAAGATTCAAAACTTCATTGAAGCTGGGGAGTTGAGAATATCTAGCAATATCGAGGTTCTCAATGTCGAGGGAAGTACCCTAAAAATGAAGGGTTTGTCATACCCATCAGAGATAGAAAGTTCGGATGAAGTAGTGGCTGTAATCACATATCTAGAAAGCGTAGAAACTGGACCCCTTATAGTCCAAGGAGTGGCAGAGGAAACTAAGAAGACCATTGAACCTCTTGTGTTATCATCTAGATCACAACATCTCGTCACCAATTTAAAGGCAGTTCCTTGGAACTACGAGAAAGAGATGGGTGAAACAGTTGAATGTACTGCCGTCTTGCGTAGAGAAAATCCTCTATATCTAGCAAAGCAAGTAGCAGAGCCCGTAATAAAACCCGTGGTAAAAGTACCCGAGGAAAAGGCGATCGAATTCCTCACCAAGATGGGACAAAACGAGGTAAAGGTGGTAAAGTCCCTTGAAGAAGCTCTGACACAAGTCTCCATTCTTTATTTAGTCCCTAGCATCGGAAGACCATCAGAAAATATTGATCAAGGTCTTGGAAGAAGCATATCTCTCCAAAACCGTGGACACATAGAAATTTTGTGACACCCCCAAATTCAGGTACCAATACCTCGAACTTGGTGCTCACGATCAACGACAAACAATCACCTTCAATCAATATATGACAACTAAATGCGGAATAAATAATCATATATTGATCATTTAAAAAGGTTTACAAAGGGTCTCAAGGTTTATAACCTTAAATAAACATCCGGAAGCATACAAAAGTAATTAATATGGTTTGGGTTACATAATTCGAAGTCCAGAAAAAACAGTAAAATAGATGGTGCGTCCATCCGAAGCCTAGAACTTCATCTTCTCCTTGCGCTTATCTCTGCTCGGGCACTCGGGCTTAACTGTAATATTTTCATGATATAGCAAGGGTGAGCAACGAGTTTGCTCAGCAAGTTAAATGAACAAGGGGTATATCATGAATGAAGATAAATAATTTCAAATGATTTCGTAGTAAGAATAACCGTAACGAATTCAACAAAGTGAATAATGGAAACAAGATAATCAATGATCGGTAAATGAATGAAGATTGATTATTAACTGCAAACATTCAAGTAGACTATGAACATACACGTGAGGCATCGATCAACTTAACCGACCCCCTTTAGGTTACCAACTATAGAGTGTGTACGCAAGGGGATCAGCCTTTTGTACCCTATGAATATTCATACCATTTAACTCCATCTCGTGTACCATCTTTCAGATACTTAGGTTACTCCCCATCATGGGGTTATTCATCTCAGTCCAAGAATCCGCACCCAACTATGGGTTTGGGATAGCTTTTAAATTTACTAAACATGTATGTGTCTAACCGAACAATGGCTTAGACTTCTCTTGAATAGTTCATGAATATCAGAATTGAAATATGAACTCTATTTACCAATACAATGGCAACAAACGCACTGAGTGCGAAAAACAGTGCTATTGATGTGGAATAATCTTAAAGCAATTAAACCACCTAGCATATTCTTGAGAAATAGGACTCGAGCTTACTTCGAGAAGTTGGCAACATGTAATAGGAACTTGCACAAGATATGATAGTAGACTTGCTCAATGTAAAGATAGTCAGGAACTTGCAATAGTTATAATCTTGAGGTCGGGTAAGTAACGTGAGATTAAAAACTTGCAATATGTGTGAAGTATAAGATTAAGAACTTGCATAACATATACCTGTCTGCACAAAATAAAAGTAGTGCTTAAGGTTTAGATACTTGCCTGATTTGTTGCTTATACAGTTTACTCAACGATTTTGTTCTGCGAGTATCCTACAGTAATCATAATTATGCACTCTGATCAGTCAAAACTATGCATTAACAACAAATAGGATAGACTCACTTAAGGGATACTTATGAACTCCGTTGGACTCCCCTTACCTACCTGAGGTCTGACAAGCCACTCCTACGAATCCATAGGACTTGGATACTATCGGTAGAGTCACTTCGGATCAGTGGAGGAACTCTGCGACCACCCGCTATGTTCCATGACTTGCTTCCGAAGTCCCATGATTGACTAGAGATATATCTTTGGGTCTGACCAACCCTCTGTCAACAAGATGTTGGCTTTGGCTCCCTTTTGGGAACTTCTCATGGTTCGGGGACCGCCCGTACATCGGGGTCCTCTTTGGTATTAGATGTATCTGGCGTTTGGCTTCGGGAAGTCAAACGTTTGGGCTTCAGCGTCATTCTAAGATTTCGGCTTCAAAGTTATGACTTTAAAAGTCAGGTCCGAGCCTTACTGGTAAATAGAGATTCTGCTTCGGGTTCAGCACTGAGCCGGACCTTTAGCAATTATTCGCACTTTCAGGTTCGACTACGGATTTCCCACTTAGAAACCTCTCGTAGTTCGGGATTTCTCGTGGTTCGGGAACCAATTCGGGATCGGGTGAACTAATGCTCGACTCACTTAGTGACTTCGGAAAAATAGTCAAAGTTCGGGTTGGGGGTCGGATAACCCGTCACCTCCAGTGATTTGACTTCGGGTTCTCCTTAGGGAAACCTTTCGACTTCGGGGTCGAAGGGCGGACTAAAGTCCCTCTTCGGGGATTGAAAGTTTAGGTTCGGGAAACAACCTATTGGTTCGTCTATATCACAATCGCTTTTGGACTGAACCAAGCCCTCTCAGCGAAACGGCTAGGGCCTTCGGTTTCCAATATTGAACTAAACTTGGAAATCAAAGGCCAATGCCTTCGATTTTGATAATAGATCCCGTTATAAGAACTATGCTATAGTTTGGGGTCGGGTAACCACCGGTACCTAACCTAGTTGCTTAGGTCCAAGAGTTCAGGGTGAGGCGATGAACCTCATCAGGCAACTTCGGTCCTTCCGATATTGCTAAGTGATAAGGATAAGGTCATCAATAAGACTCGGGCTTGAGTCACTACCCCGTCCTATATCTATGCAGTGCCTGCATTGCACGCTACAACTCGGGGATTAACGTTAATCCCCCATTACAACTAATCATGCTCGACTCGACACCTATTGACTCCATCAGAAGGGAATTTAACTAGACAAGGTAAGATAAGTGGTTGGAATAGAAAGGAAGTCTCACCTCTTCGGAGCTTCGATATCTAATTCCCTAGCTTTCGGATTCCACTCGGCTCTCTAAATGGCAAGAATTTCTCCCAAGGTTACTCTTACCTCTCAGCTTACAGTATCTCTCTTGTATCAGTATTGCATAAACTCGGCAACTTCCCCAAGAGAACAGGGTCTCTATTCATAGAGAAACCTTTACCCAGTCGCTGGTTATTACTTAGTGGGTAGAACCAATATATGCCGGTAATACCCGCTAGTTAAGCATGATTAGGTGAAAGGCTTCACCAGCTCTCTGTTACATCAATCAGCAGGTTGACATTCGCATGCCTGGGTCTTCGTATCACACGAAATAGGCCATTGGCCTAGCGCGGCTAGTGGTACTTACACGCCACCTTTAAAATCAGCCATCAACAGTAAAGCCATGTGGTCGGGTGGCTCCATGTCTGGGCTACTAAGTGTTAGGTTTGTATATAGCGCGAACATGCAATCAAATTACATAAATAGTGCGGAAGCGCAATAAAACGGATTTTAAAATTTTTCATACAAACCATCACCATGATCATCCATGTGCTCAATTATCAATTAAACGAAAGAGATAAAGTATGAGAATCATACCCTTGTAGAACCATGCTTCCACATGTACGAGTTCACCTCCAAATCCTTTGATTAAGGACATAAGATAGCTTTTCAGCAGTCCGTTTAATTAGCATCTAATATGCTATGCAGTGATAGTGAATTAGACATCGTAAAATTCTGTAAATGAATTTGTAATTTAACAACATTTTAACATACATTCATTTTTAATTAATTACCAAAATAAATTAGGTCTTTATTTTAAATTGGTATCTCCCACTATTTTCATCAAACTATATTACCCTCATTATATAGTTCGGCAATTCTAATTAAAGACTTGCTAGTGAGACTAAGGATCCCATTTCAAATGTATATAGCCTTGTGGTGACACAACAAACGATATATAAATAAATAGGTAGACAACTATTGTCAATTACATCTCTATGTAACTCCTTGTATTTTGCCTCTTAGATTATTTTGATCAAGTGGTGACACATCCGAATCAAAATTATCCAAGTTAAGTCCATCCTAGCACTTCCATATATTCGAAAGAAAAACATTGTCCTTGTGGTGACACAACAAAACAGCATCGTTCAGTCTATGTATAAGCATCAAATGTGATAATGCAACATCTTAAATATTTAATACTTGCCTTGTGGTGACACAACAAACTCATATTAAATATTTAATACTCTATTGCTTTACCATGCTAGAAGGCGACGTTCGATATTCCAAATATCTTTGAACGCTTAGGACTTAATATAATTTCTTTGAGGGGTTTGTTATTATTTGTCTCATCTTGTTTAGCGCGCATGCACATATATATATAAAATACGCGTCATATTATTTAACATGCGAAACATGTTGTATAATATATAATATATACATAGTAAGTATGCACATATAGAATACTATATTCTACTGGAATTGATTATGGACTTTTATTCTAGTTTGCTTCACTAGAGCCACCAAGTGAACCAAAAGGTCAAACCTAGGGTGCAAGAACAAAATTTAAATATAACTATTACATTTAAATCCGGGCTCTATTACAAACGGGTCTTCAAGCGCTCCTTGCTCCTTTGTCTCCAATTCTTCAAGTAATTCTAACTAAATCTATTACATAAACTATTTACAATAAATAGAAACCTTGATCAGCAGTCAAGGGGAGGTACATAGGAGGAAGATAGAATTTACATCAAGAAAAACTAGAGAAGACGAGGTACGCAGACCCCATTTATAAAAACCCATTCATTCAAGTATCCACTAAAATAAATCCAATCACACATTGGTCAGTAGTCCATAATCAATCCCTATTTATTATCATACATATCTCCATATGTATCAATAAATAACATTCATCTCATGAATAATAAAACCATTCCATATATACATTGATATCATTTAATGGGCAATTAAAAGTTACAGAAATCCAATTTTTGAAACAAAATAAACTGCTTTATTTTAATCAAAATTTAAATCATAATAAACTTATTTATTTTATTTTATCCAATAATGAATAAAAATAAACTCCTTTATTTTTAATCAAATTCCAAATCAAAATAAACTCTTTTATTTCAATTAACATGGAATTCAATTTCAAGTTCAAAACAAACTCTTTTATTTTAACTTAAAATTGTTAGAAAATAAAATATGTTGAATCATATTCCTTATCAAAATAAACATCTTTATTTTTAAGGAAACATGGAATCCTATTCCATATGTGAATAAACTCCTTTATTCTAGGAAACATGGAATCCTATTCCAAAATAGAATAAACTCCTTTATTTTAGTTAACGTGGAATCTCATTCCAAGTTAAAATAAAAACTTTTAATTTTAATCATATTCCAATTCAAAATAAACCTTTTATCTTAATTGAAAAATAAAAAAAAATCAAAATAAAAAATTTTCAAAATCTGCAGACCGGCGCGGCCGCGCTCCAAAATGAACTAGGAGCGGCGCGGCCGCGCTGCACCCCCAGAAACGTTTTCTGGGTTCAGGCTCAGCCGCGCTCTAGAATGAACTGGAAGCGGCGCGGCCGCGCCGCGTAGCAGAGTTCGAAAATTTTTTCTTTGCCCAGAAAATTGATCCAATCGCATACCCATACATACACGGAATCATAATAATCGATAATTAGCACAAGGTTAGGCTCTGATACCACTGTTAGGTTTGTATATAACGCGAACATGTAATCAAATTACATAAATAGTGCGGAAGCGCAATAAAACGGATTTTAAAATTTTTCATACAAACCATCACCATGATCATCTAGGTGCTCAATTATCAGTTAAACGAAAGAGATAAAGTATGAGAATCAGACCCTTATAGAACCATGCTTTCACAGGTACGAGTTCACCTCCAAATCCTTTGCGTTCTCCTTGAATTCCATCGATTAAATTCTTTCCTTTGATCAACGTTAGCCACCCAAGTGTTTGGTCTCTAGAGGTGATCCACCAAAGAATAATAGTTGTTCAAGAAGATGGGTGTTGGCAAAACCCTAGTTTCTATTTCTATAGAAATTACAAATACTCTCTCTCTCCAATTCTTATGGAAGAGTGTGTAACTGTCTAACCCTAAATCATGATAAAACTCCTCTTATTTATAAATATAGAGAACTCTCCTAAACTATTTAGGATTATGGTTTTTATTTTAATTAAACTCCTTTAATTAATTAAACTCCTAATCTAATTAGGAATTTATGAGAGAATACTTTTATTAATTAATTCTCAATCCCTATTACGAATTAAATAATAGTAATGGTAATAATAATAATAAGACTCCTCTTATTAATTTATATTTAATATTTCCAAAATATTAAATAATAAATATTAAGCTATTTAATTTATTCTATCTCCATACATTAACTTAAATACACTTAACTTATTATTACAATTATGCCATTTACTTCTTAAACAAATATTTTTCTTTTGCGGTGTGACCCTTTAGGTTCTCCATATTAAACCGGTTGTGAATAAATCAATTAGAACAATTCTAATCTTATTTAAATAAATAAATTAAACTATTTAATTCATTTAAATAAATAATATTTATTCTACAATCACTACTACAAAACAGTAAATAGATAACGCGTAAACAACGTTGTGGTTTCTATCAGCAAAACGTCGTGGTTAAGGGTGTCATCTATTTGACACCATTATACAACGTTTTAAAACGTTATAGTTAGGCACATTATACAACGTTTTTAAGCAAAAAACGTTGTAGATTTATTTTTCATAAATTAGTGGATGTTCGAAAACGTTGTAGTTTAATATATTAGACAACGTTTATCCACATTTACACAACGGTTATAATGTGTCATCTATTTAGACAAAGTTACAACAGACGACGTGTTTAAAATGTTGTACATTGACTTGCCAATGTTGTAATCATGTAACAACGTTGTGGCTGTGCTGCATACACAACATTTTTAAAAAGAAAAAAAAGTTGTGGTTCGCTTATATTACCAGTGCACCTGCAATATGCTACTTCCATGATATATAGCTAAAAAAGGTCTAAATTCTCATTTAAATTTAAAGCCAAAATGTATCAACCATTCAAACTACATCCCAATAATACCATTCGTTTACAATTTTAAATTACTACATCCACAAAAAATATATTGAATTGTGAATTTGATTACATGCATCCACAAAATAAACCAAACTATCCATAAAATTAAGCTACTAACTAAGCATGTACATTCATCTCCCTCTTCATTGCTCCTTCTGACTTCATTTGTAACTTTGCCCTCACTTGCTCCATTGTTCCATGACTATCACACCATCCACCCTGTTTATTGCCAAGATAATTAATTGATACACTTCTTAATTTTCTGAAATTTGACTGGGAAATGTAACATCCATATAAAACATTTCTGCTTATTTGTATTGGACAAACAATTAATAATTATACCTCAACCTGCTTAATGGGATCATGTTGGTCCAATCCAAAAGCGAAATTCTTAATCATGTGTACAATGTTAAGGAAAACAGTTCCATGAGAACTTAATGATGGTATAAGAGAGAATAATCACTGGAGTTTCCATGTCTAGTTACGATGCTTCACTTACAGTTGCCTTTTTTTTTAAAGATTGTTATCCATAGTATGACAACACAACACAAAGCAAAAACAAAACCAAAAGAAAAACAATAATAAAAAGGTTACAAAATATAATAAATAACCACAATTAGTGCAACTTACTAACAAACAGGATTGATAGCCAGTGGCATGCTTGATAATTGTTTGTTGGAGATCTTCTTTCTTTGCGCCCACAACCTTGTCCACAAGGTCCCCTTCTTTCAAAAATATAAAGATTGGCATTGCCTCCACTGACCATTCCTTGGAAATAGGCTGTGAGTACAGAAAACTAGTAACATAAGTAAGAGATTATACTTGCACAAAACTTCAATAGCTAAGAAATATAAAGCCTTGAATGAATAGAGAAACCCGCTGTCCTTACAGATGGGGCTCATATTTGTTTACCTCCAACCCATCCACATCCACCTTAAGGAAGATGACATTAGGCATCTTCTTTGCTAACTCTACCAGAATTGGGGCAATGAAACGGCAAGGCCCACACCTAATTTAGTCTGATTATAACTATCCGATGCAATATATATATATATATATCATGCACAACAGTCAAGAAATACTTGAATTAATTAGATCCGATTGTGACACAATCCGAATAAATGGTGGTCATGTAACTGGCTCGGCTGGAGGTAAACAAAAATATGATATAATACTTGAACGTAGTAAATTTGCTCAATATATAATATATGCTTCTGAACAGGATTCTTGTTTAACTTTCCATGGTTTTTTTATGCGTCTCTCTCGTCCTGTGGGACGTCTTTAGGAATTATGATTTTAAGAAGAGAGGCCATCCATTACCTTCAAAGCATAGGATGATTCTGATTCTTGGGACTTCAATTTTGAGGGAGATGAAATTGTACCTCTTCCACATACCAAATTGATATTGTCTTAACTAATGGATGATTCTTTTGTACGTGTTTGACAGAGCAAATCCGGTACAGGCTGGATCTCAAACTGAGAATACAAGAATACAAATTCTATTTTTTCCTAACACAAATGCGACAACAAATTATATTAAAACATTATTTATAACACTAAACATCCCAACAATTCTGCAATTTACAACTGTATTCTAATCAACAATGCAATCTGAATAGGATTCAACAAAACTTCAATGAGGCATTTATATAAAGACCATCTCATCTTGGTGGTCACTTTGGGCTGACAATCCCTTGTACAGTTATGAAATGAATGACTTCTTTAACAGAGAAGTGTACATGGAATTTGGAAATCAATCTTCCTAATCGTATAGGGAATAAATGGAACGAGAAAAGGGATCCCATAGACTGTTTTAACAAGACAAAACCAAAGGATAACAGCATTATCAATTGTAAAATCCATTGAACATCCATCAATCAAAGTTATGTTTGAAATTATTTCTAAAGCTTCTCATATCCACAATGCTTTTGTTAGGACAAACAAAAAGAAACTGTTCATCAACCAGTTCATCTAACCCTGTACACTACCGATGCCCACAAGTAAACTGACAATGTATGTAAACTTTTAATTTTGTTAGTTTTTAGAAATTCATATCTCAAAAATCTTAGTGCCATTTTAGTCATGCAAACTTGCTCATGAAGCCATAGATTTCATAAAAGGTCATCAGTTGCTCTTTGATATATATCCATACGTCATGTATGGATACCAGAAATAGTCAGAAAGACTCCCTACCTCAAAAACAAGGTTTGCAGTGCATGAATCTGCAAAATAAAAATCAAAGAAAGATCTTTCCTTCGAGGCTAGGAACTATAACAATTATACCAAAAAAATAAACCACTTCAAACTGAAATACAGCTTTCCTTTAGCTTAAGAATAAAACAACAGAATGAAAATCGATCCAAGACAACAGTCGCACTTTGAAGAATTACCGCATAATTGTCTACATGTACTATGGTATTTCAGATATCGGTTCACTCCAAAACCAAAAAAACTACAGAATTACCTGCATCGGCAGCTAAAGGAAAAGCATTCACATAACTGCTACTCCCATTTCTGGAAAAAAGAACACAGTACAAAACTATCAGAAAAGCCACAGTAGTTTAGTACACAACTGAAATTGAACATTCAGCCTCAATCCATCAACAATAACAATCACCAACTTTATTAGTGGTAGATAAAAATTGTGCTTCCAAAATTCAATAACCTAGAGACTCAAATATTGTTTTACTATTTGATAAACCCCACTAGCATATATCATGCTTATAGTCCAGTCAAATGCCAACAATTTCTTCTGTGGTGGGGGCTTCCCTGATTGAAAATAATTACCATTATAATATTAGTACCAAAACTGATTTCTTTAGACTTTAGATTCACCTGCCAGTGCCAGCTATAACGTACCCAATGTCAATCAATACTGATTCTTAATTTAATTACCATTTTAATCATATATATATATATATACACAATCAATAATTTTATAATCAACACTATAAAATGGGGCAATTATATGACATTGCACAATTATAACAAATTGACAACCGTTCTAGTTTAACATAAACCTTTCTCTATTTATATATGTAGCTGTCACCATTACAAAAATAAAGATAAAATAAAAAAAATGAATCATAAACAAAACAAAATAAAATTTATAAAAATAAAAAAAAAAGGAAAAACAAATAAGCACACCTTTGACAATTCTCACTCAGACAGTCCATTTCCAGATCTTAATCCGAAGATCCACCTTACACTTAGCATCCGCCGTCGAGGCCACCGTCGGTGACTTTTCGGCAGGTACCGTAGCTTTCAGGCCACTACAAGTGACCCTAATTCGAACCTTCTTAGTTTTCATCCCACCAATCTTCACTTTCACCTTTGTATCCAAATGAATCTTCAGTGGCAAGCTCTTCTTGTTCTTCAAATTCAACGAACTACTGTCAACGCTTTGACTGGTGCTTGTGAGTACTGATTTCAGAGTAGTCGTGTTTTTGGTTCCGTGTGTGAAGGGGTGAGGGAACGACGGAGGGAGGAGGGGAGAGTGGCCAGTGAGGGTTTGAGAGAGCTCGGGAAAGAGGCGAGGAGAGAGAGAGAGAGTCTGTAAATGAAATGAGGCGGCTGAACAATTAGGTTTGATTTTAAGTTTTCATTTCCGCGCGATTTTTTCAAGCTCCGTGTTTTTTTAGATAGATAACGTTTTAAAAAAAACGTTATCTAGTTAAAACTAAAAAATGCCCTTTTTAAATACATAACGTTTTTTCATATAAATCTACAACGTTTTGTTAAAAAAACGTTGTGTAAAAATATACCATAACATTTTTTATAAAAACGTTGTGGTTTTAGTGTTATCTATTTACTGTTTTGTAGTACTGAATAAGGGTAAACCCCCTTAGCGATCAACGACTTTCTAGATAATATAGATTTCAACATTAATCACAAAAGAACCTTTCAGTGAATAGTTACCGTACAATTTAATCCTTCTACCATACAATGTCCCAATTAAATATAAGACATTAAATTACTGTCAAGTCTTATTTTATTTAATTATATGTATTTCGATTCTCAAATGCACAACTCTGATAATGCAAATTAGAAACTCCTTTCTAATTTCATTCTACTTTGGCCAAAGACTTCTGAGTCGTCATTTATCGAATCACATAGGACATTCTCTCCTTTTACTAGAAGTGGTAGATTCTTTGTTGATCATTCACCTATCTCCATGTATAACTTATTATACCCAATCATACCCTTTGATATACCCTAAAGGTCTTAAGCGAAATGTCAAAGTATAAATCATCATACATAAGATACTATGATGATCTCAAGTCCAAGGATCACTCGTACTACTATCACTAGAGGAATTTCTATTGACAGGCGAGTAAAACTCCATTAGGTATTCCTTAGCGAGCCACATTCAGTGAACTTATTCTCTAATAAGCACCTACATACTTGCTTTAGTGTCTCCACACAAATGATTATGAGATCAATCATCCTCTTCATAAGAGCAAGCAACGTATGTACTAATCTATCCGGATTCACTAATCCCCTTTTTAGTAATCCATCAATTAGAAATGATTTTAGTTTGTGAGCTATCTAGAATTTAGATCTCATTAGCATGATCACCATCATGATTCTAAAATCATTGCTCAAAACTATGGGTTTATCACATTCAATATAACAACATCATGTAGATAAAGTAAAATGCCTTTAATAAACGAATAAGATAACAAAGTATATGCTACATCATATCAAATATGATTGGCTTGTGTGCATACTACTTTCATTAAGTCCTTAGCTGATGATCAGCTTGCTACACCCAACGCTAAGAGCTTGGATTGGGCTTGTTTAAAAGAAATAAACGGACCAGCCCACTACTAGGAATCCCTTAATGCAAATAATCATGTTAACCCTCTACAAAACCATAAGTAGTTCACTGGGCTTGCTTAATAAATGCGAGGCTAGTCCATACTGCTCGGACTATTAAATCAATCAACAAATAACCACACATAGCTACCCAAATCATTTATGGGTTTAAATCAATACACAAGAGAATTTAATAACAGAAATTAAATTACTGACCTTAATAATAATGCTAGGAAAATCGTGGTCATTACATCCTCCCCCCTTATAAGAATTCTGTCCCCAGAATTCAACACGAGGTCACTCGAAAAGATGCAGATAATTCGCCCTCATCTTTTCCTCTAGCTCTCACTTGGCTTCTTCCACTACGTGATTCCTCCAGAGCACCTTGACCAACCGAATGGTCTTATTCCTCAAACTCTGCTCCTTCTTGTCGAGTATCTGGACAGAAATTTCTTCATACGATAGATCTTTCTCTACTTGGATTGGTTCATAGGAGATAATGTGCTTGTAGTCTGGTTTGTATAGACGCAACACTGAAACATGAAACACGTTGTGGATGTGCTCAAGTTCAGGAGGTAAGGCTACCCCGTACGCCACTTCACCGACTCGCCTCAGAATCTCAAATGGTCCTATGAACCTAGGGCTCAACTTCCCCTTCTTCCCAAAATGGATCTTTCCTTTCCAGGGAGATACTTTCAGGAACACAAAGCTACCTACTTCGAAGTCCCGCTTTTGACGATATAGATCAACATATTTCTTCTTACGATCCTGAGCCGCTACCAGACGGTTTCTGATCAGTCTAACGGTGTCTACTGTCTGCTGCACCATTTCTGGTCCCAGCAGTCTTCGCTCTCCCACTTCATCCCAACACTACGGTGTTTGACATTTCCTTCCATATAGTGCTTCGTACGGTGGCATGCCGATACTAGCGTGATAACTATTGTTATAAGCAAACTCCACTAGTGGTAAATGGTCATCCCAACTGCCCTTCACGTCCATCACGACCGCTCTGAGCATATCCTCCAGTGTCTGAATCGTTCGCTCACGCTGGCCATCAGTTTGAGGATGATAGGTCGTGCTCAACCTCAGCTGTGTCCCCATTCTTTCTTGCAGACTTCTCCAAAAATTGGACGTGAAGCACGGATCTCTATCGGACACGATAGATACCGGCACTCCGTGTCTTGACACAATTTCTCTCATATACAACTTTGCTAACTACTCCAGATTATACCTGATCTTGATCGATAGAAAATGGGCAGACTTGGTCAAATGGTCCACGATCACCCAGATCGCGTCTAAACCCTTCTGAGTCGGTGGTAAGTCCTACCACAAAATCCATCGTGATGTGCTCCCACTTCCACTCCGAAATTTCCAATGGTTGTAGCAGTCCACTAGGTCATTGGTGTTCGGCTTTAACCCGTTGACATGTCAAACATCGACTGACACATTCGGCTACCTCCCTCCTTATGTTCGGCCACCAAAAATGCTATCGCAAGTCCTGATACATTTTAGTGCTCCCGAGATGAACATAATACCTGGTATTGTGAGCTTCTTTAAGGATTTCTTCCCTCAACTACGGAACCATCGGTATCTAGATTCTCCCTTCAAATCTTAGCAGCCCGGTGCTATCGACCTTATATTTGAGCTCTTTTCCTTTGGAAATACCCTTCTTGATACTACAACAATCTTTATCCTTTTCCTGAGCCTCTTTGATTTTATCTAATAAGATCGGATTTGCTATCACTGCAAACAATTTTTCGTCTGGCTCCATCAGATATCTCACCTTCAACTCCAGTCGTTCAAATTCATTCACCAACTCTTCCTGAGTCGTTAGCTTCAGCAGCCTCTCTCTGCTTTTTCTACTCAAGGCGTCGGCTACAACATTCGTCGCTGCCTCATATTCAACTCCTTCTGAGTGAAGATATACTTTAGACTTTTGTGGTCTGTGTATATCTCACACTTCTCCCCATATAGGTAGTGCCTCCAAATCTTCAAGGCGAAAACTACCGCGGCCAATTCTAGGTCATGAGTCGGATATCCCTTCTCATAGTCTTTCAATTGTCGTGAAGCGTACGCAATGACCTTACCGTGCTGCATTAGAACACAACCAAGGACTTTGTGTGATGCATCACTATACACCACAAACCCCCCTGTATCATCGGGTAATGACAACACAGGTGCTTCGCTAAGCCTCTTTTCAGCTCCATAAAACTCTCCTCACATTTATCCGTCCAAATGAACTTGCTTGATTTTCTAGTAAAATTGGTTAACGACGATGCTATCTTCAAAAAATCCTGAATGAATCTTCGATAGTATCCCGCTAGTCCCAAGAAACTTCTGATCTCTGTCGGCGTCTTCAGCTGCTCCTAGTTGATAACTGCCTCCACCTTTGCTGGATCCACCGAAACACCATCCTTGTCAATGACATGCCCCAGAAACTACACTCTTCGCAACCAAAATTCGCACTTCGAGAACTTTGCATATAGCTTCTCCTTCCTCAAAGTTTCCAGTACTATCCTCCGGTGTTCAGTGTGTTCCTCCTCCGTCTTCAAATACATCGGAATGTCGTCAATGAACACGACAACCAATTTATCCAAGTCTTGCTTGAACACTTTGTTCATCATGTCCATGAAAGCTACTGGCGCATTCGCCAACCCAAACGACATTAGCAGAAACTCAAAATGCCCATAACGTGTTCTGATTGCTATTTTCGAAATATCCTCCTCCCTCACTTTCAGTTGGTGATAGCCAGTCCTCAAGTCAATCATTGAAAAGTGTTTCGCTCCCTTCAATTGATCAAACAAATCGTCGATTCTGGGCAACAGATACTTATTCTTAATAGTAACTTTGTTCAACTCGCGATAGTCAATGTAAAGCCTTAACGATCCATCTTTCTTATTCACGAACAGAACTGGCGCTCCCCAAAGTGATACGCAGGGTCGAATATAACCTTTATCTAATAGCTCTTGTAGTTGAACCATCAGTTCCTTCATCTCTACTGGAGCCATTCGATAAGGTGCCTTGGATATCGGTGTCGTTCCTGGTACTAAGTCGATCACAAATTCTACTTCCCTATCTGGCGGCATACCCAGAATTTCCTCTGGGAAAATGTCGAGAAATTCCCTAGCTACAGGTATTTGACTCAGTTCACCCTCTACTCTTCGAGTATCAACCACATGAGCCAGATAACCTATGCAACCCTTCCTTAACAACTTCGTGGCTTGCATCATCGTCAAACAATAAGATTGTCTCAGTGATTTACTACCGTAGAATATAACCTTCGACTTACTTGGAGCCTTCAGGTGTACTCACTTCTTCTGGTAGTCAATCACAGCTCTGTGATTTGATAACAAGTCCATCCCAAGAATTACACCGAACTCTCCCAGACGAATCGGTATCAAATTCACACTAAGCTTAATCCCTCTCAATTCAGCATAACAATTCCTATGAATGTAGTCTACAGGGATAACCTCTTTATTGGCTACTTCTACGATCATGGGGTTCTCTAGTTTCTCGCGGGGTAAGCCTAATAGTTTAGCAAACTCTTCCGAGACAAAAGAGCAGGTAGCACCCGAATCAAATAACACGTAGGCATTGACAGTATTGATCGGGATAATACCTGACACCACGTCCTTCGCCTGCACCGTATCCTGCACGGTCATATTGAATGTGCACGCCGTTGGCTGGTTTGCTTGATTGGCTAGCCCTCCGATGGTCAACTTGCTGTTGTTGTGGTTATTATTATTGTTCCGGTTGCCACTGGCTGCATCACCTTTCCTCTTCGGGAAATCCTTGATCTGATGATTGGGTGCCCTACACGAGAAACATCCTAACTTCCTTCCTTTGGGGCATTGAGGAGCAATATGCCCCAGTTGCCCACAGTTATAACAAATGCCTTTCCCCCTCATGCATTTTCCTGGGTGACTCCTTCCACAGTTGTTACACTTGTTGCCTTTCTTAGCCTCCTCTCCAAACCTGTTGCTTCCAAAGATTTGGCTATCACTCTATTTCCTTTTATTTTGATTGCTGCCTCCACTACTTCCCCCTTTGTTACCATCCTGGCTCTTCTTCCTGTCATGGTTGTACTTGGCCAGTGCCTCACTTCCTCCTTCCGTGATGACCGCCCTCTCTAACAGGGTGGAAAACGTGCTACTCTACTACACTGCAACTCGACTGTAGATCCATGGTTTTAGCCCCAGTCAAACCTCCTGGTTTTCTTGGCCTTAGTATCGACTTAGTAAGGGGCAAATCTGGCCAACTCGTTGAACTTTGCCGCGTACTCGATGACCGACATGTTTCCTTGTTTGAGTTCTAGGAACTTCACCTCCATATTTGATTGCATACTCTCTGGGAAGTAGTTCTCGAAAAATAACGCTTTGAAACGTTCCCATGGAATTACTCCTTCCCCAGTACGTCCCTTATTAGCCTTCCACTAAACGTTTGCCTCACCCTTCATCATGAAGGTGGCAAATCCCGTCTTCTGCTCTTCGGTCACATGAGCGACCTCGAACACTTTCTTCATTTCTTCTACCCATGATTGGGCTGCAATTGGATCTAAGGTTACCCGGAACTCCGGAGGTCCTACCAATTTGAAATCCTTGAAGCTAGCCAAGTGGTGCCCTGGCTGCTCCACTCCTGGCGGAGGTTTGCTCTACACGGCTTCGGCCAGCATATCAGCAAAAGCTCTCATTGGGTCTGGATGACCCTGAGTGTTATTAATTGACTCCTCAACCCTTTGGTTTCATGGCTATCTTCTTGGAGGCATGGTCTCTTCAGAGCTTCGGTTCGGTGCCCTGATGCAACACCTCATAGACGTAAGCAAAATAAAGTATAGGCATCTATCAAACACATTCGATTCGAAAGGAAGCAACTGCATTTATATTCATATACCAATGTTTTAATACAGACTGACTCAACATTTTCTGCTATAAATGCTCAATGGCATAGCCTATCAACCGATGTCTATCCCCTAATGAACAAAAAGTGGGGATTAACAATGCTCCACCCCTCTGATCAAAAAAGCTGACGGGGTTCTAACACTGTCCCATGCGTACAACCACACATAAGGATTTACAACAAAAGATGCCCCTAGCATGGACAAAAGTGGGACCTACTGGGCCTAACTATCACATCAATCGGCACCGAACCAAACGGCTGGGCCGATTCTCTTCGGTGGAATGTTTCTGGTCTCTCAAATGCTCGACGACGAGATCCAATGCAATGCTCAAGGATTCAATCTGAACTGCCCTGACCTGGACTTCTCTATTTAGTTGATCTACCCTTCTAGTAGACCGAACCCATGCTTCCTCAATACGAATCTTGTCTGCTATCTCCCAATTGCAATCGACCTTCATGGCCTCAAGCACCACCTTCAGTTTTGCTAGTTCTAATTCTACCTGATCCTTCTTCTCCCTTAGTTTAGTATTTCGGGCGACTAACTAATGAAGTAGTGGCCCTACTTGCTGGGCCGAAGTCATATAACCTTCCAGTTGCACCTTCAGTCCTTTCATCTCATCTTCCAACTAATAAGCTATCTCCTTATATTGATCCTCCATACTCTGATGGATCCCGTTCTGCTCTTCTAGGTCTCGGACTCTCTCTTCTAACTCCGAGTTCCTATCGGCCAGTTGGTCTACTAAATAGTTCTTAGTTGGGATTTCTTCAGGCGAAGGATAATCCTCCCCTTCTTCCATTTCTTCAGCGACGATGTGGTCCTCCCCGGACTCAGCTTCAGCGTCGTAACTACCCGATCTCATCACCCTACCCCTGACGGGTTCTTCATGTTAGGTTTGTATATAGCACGAACATGCAATCAAATTACATAAATAGTGCGGAAGCACAATAAAACAGATTTTAAAACTTTTCATACAAACCAACACCATGATCATTCATGTGCTCAATTATCAATTAAACGAAAGAGATAAAGTATGAGAATCATACCCTTGTAGAACCATGCTTCCACAGGTACGAGTTCACCTTCAAATCCTTTGTGTTCTTCTCGAATTCCACCGATGAGATTCCTTCCTTTGATTAATGTTAGCCACCCAAGTGTTTGGCCTCTAGAGGTGATCCACCAAGGAAGAATAGGTATTCAAGAAGTTGGGTGTTGGCAAAACCCTAGTTTCTATCTCTATAGAAATTGTAAGTACTCTCCACAATTTTCATGCAAGAGTGTGTAACTGTCTAACCCCAAATCATGATAAGACTCCTCTTATTTATAGATATAGGGAACCCTCCTAAACTATTTAGGATTAGGGTTTTTATTCTAATTAAACTCCTTTAATTAATTAAACTCCTAATCCAATTAAGAATTTATGAGAGAGTACTTCTATTAATTAATTCTCAATCCATATTAGGAATTAAATAATAGTAATGGTAATAATAATAATATGACTCTTCTTATTATTTCCAAAATATTAAATAATAAATATTAAGTTATTGAATTTATTCTATCTCCATAGATTAAATTAAATACGCTTAACTTATTATTACAATTATGCCATGTACTTCTTAAACAAATATTTTCCTTTTACGGTGTGACCCTTTAGGTTCTCCATATTAAACCAGTTGTGAATAAATCAATTAGAACAATTCTAATCTTATTTAAATAAATAAATTAAACTATTTAATTTATTTATAATATTTATTCTACAATAAGGGTAAGCCCCCTTAGCGATCAACGACTTCCCAGATAATATAGATTTCAACATTAATCACAAAAGAACCTTTCAGTGAATAGTTACCGTACAATTCAATCCTTCTACCATACAATGTCCCAATTAAATATAAGACATGGAATTACTGTCAAGTCTTATTTATTTAATTATATGTATTTTGATTCTCAAATGAACAACTCTGATAATGCAAATTAGAAACTCCTTTCTAATTTCATTCTGCTTTGGCCAAAGACTTCTGAGTTGTCATTTATCGAATCACATAGGACATTCTCTCCTTTTACTAGAAGTGGTAGATTCTTTGTTGATCATTCACCTATCTCCATGTATAACTTATTATACCCAATCATACCCTTTAATATACCCTAAGGGTCTTAAGGGACATGTCAAAGTATAACTCATCATACACAAGATATTATGATGATCTCAAGTCCAAGGATCACTTGTACTACTATCACTAGAGGAATTCCTATTGACATGCGAGTAAAACTCCATTAGGTATTCCTTAGTGAGCTACGTTCAGTGAATTTATTCTCTAATAAGCACCTACATAGTTGCTTTAGTGTCTCCACACAAATGATTATGAGATCAATCATCCTCTTCATAAAAGCAAGCAACATTGTACTAATCTATCCGGATTCACTAATCCCCTTTTTAGTAATCCATCGATTAGGAACGATTTTAGTTTGTGAGCTATCTAGAATTTAGATCTCATTAGCATGATCACCATCATGATTCTAAAAGCATTGCTCAAAACTATGGGTTTATCACATTTAATATAACAGCACCATGTAGATAAAGTAAAATGCCTTTAAAAATCGAATAAGATTACAAAGTATATGCTACATCATATCAAATATGATTAGCTTGTGTGCATACTACTTTCAATCTCCCACTTGCACTAAAGCCAATCGCCATGATATCTAATACCCTTCTTCTCTAAGTGACGATCATCCTGCTGTTGGATAAAGCTTCAGTAGATGGATATGCAATGTTGTTCTCGAGAGTCCACTATCTCTATAGTGATTTCTCCTTTTTCAATGATTTCATTAATCAAATGAAAGTGCCGCAACACATGTTTGAATCCAAGATGAGACTTAGAAACTATTCCTAGTTCTGTAATGAACTTTTCATCCAAACAATCAACTTGCAGCTTCATTTACAGTTATATACTTTGTCTTTGTCACTAAACCAGCAACTCTTTGCTGTTTGGAACCTTTCCAATTCACTGCACCACCATTCAAGGTAACGATTTACCCTAAAGTGGATTTGTTATTGTCTTGGTCAGTCTAAAAAACTCGAGTCTGTTTAGCCCTATAGTTTTAATTCAAACCTACCATGAATCATGATCACATCTTCAGTACTGGTTAAGTACCTAAAGATGTTTATCACTGTTTTACAGTGATCATCTCCAGAATAGGACTGATCAACATCAAGCCTTGTATATTCACTGCATACATGATAGTAACTCATGCGATCTCTCTTTTAATTGGAGACAATTTTAGAGAGATACACTCCATGGCTCATCATCATGAGACCTCTCTTGGAGTTTGCTATGCTAAACGCCTTTAGCATCAAATGAATATACGTTCATTGGGTCAAGCCGAACATCCTTTTAAATCTATCTATATAGATTTATATCCCCAATTTATAGGATGCTCCTCCCAAGTCATTCATGGAGGAATGTTTAGACAATTTTATCTTTACTGATTGTAGCATTGGTGTGTTATTCCTTATCAGTAGTATATCAACATATAATACTAAGAATGGCACAACGCTCCCACTAACCCTTTTGTACACATAAGGTTCATTCTTATTTTTGATAAAATCAAACTCTTTTGATTGTCTCATCAAAATAAATGTTCCAACTTTGAGAAGCTTGCTTCAATCCATAAATGGATCGTTGCATCTTATATACATGATTTGCTTCAACCTTTGAACCAAATTCCTCTGGTTGTATCATACATACATTCTCCTCAAGTCTTCATTGAGGAAGGACATCTCTATATCCATTTTGCCAGATTTCGTAATAAGCTGCAATCACCCTTTAGGCATTATGCCTTTCGGTGGAGTAACCAGAATCTATGTTTGGTTCTCATACATGGAGTCCATTTCGAATTTCATGGCCATCTCCCATTTCTCTAAGTGTCTTCTACTCATAGCCTCATCGTATATAACTGGATCATCATCCTCTATGATGCGTACCTCATCATCATCCTCTATGATGAATCCATACCTCCCGGGTATCTTCGGTACTCTTCCAGATTTACGATTCGGTTATGGTACAATAGGTCTATCTACAGGTTCCTCGGTTCGACTTAAAGTGCTTTGTGGTTCTTAAACTCCTTCAAGATCTATTACCCTCCCACTAGCTCCTTCAATGATAAACACCTTTATCTAAGAAGGCAGCGTGTAGGATTATAGTAATAATACCCTAAACTTTCTTTGGGATATCCCACAAGTTTGCATTTGTCAGATTTTGTCCCAAACTTATCTTTGAAACCTTTTCACATAAGCTGGACAACCCCTTATCTTAACATACTTAAGAGTAGGAATCCTTCCTATCCATAACCCTTATGGAGTTTTGGGCTCGGATTTTTGAGGTTACCTTATTTTTGTAGATATGCAGCCGTTTCAAGGGCATAACCCCAGATGGATACTAGAATGTCGGTAAAAATCATTATGGACTACACCATGTCCAACAAGGTAAAATTTCTCCTTTTAGATACACCAATCAATTATTGCGTATCAGGAGGTGTCCATTATGAGAAAATACCATTTTGAGATGATCTAGAAACTCATTGTATAAGTATTCCTTCCTCGATCTGATCAAAGAGTCTTGACACTTAGTCAATTTGTTTCACTTCTGAATTCTTTGAACCTTTCAAATACACACATTCAAGTCTTTGAATGACCATCTCCTTTTCTTTTATTAGTTTATTCAATTTGCAAAATATTTATCATGTAAGTCAAGTATACAAAGTCTATCAAGTAATCTTACAGTTTCAAACAAAATATTATCATTATAAATAGAACAATAATTGTTCTTAAATATAATACCAGAACCTTCCTTGTCCAACAATGAAAATTCTAATGTTTCTAATGAGAACTGGAACGTAATAACAACTTACTAACTTAATAGACTTGCCCGTAGGCAATGCTAAACTATAAGTTCCTATGGTTAATGCAACAACCTTTGCTCCATTCCCACACATAAGATTACTTACTCTTAGTTTAGCTTTCTACTTCTGCTTAGTCTCTGCATTGGATTGCATACGTGGGAACTACAGCCGGTATCCAATACCCAAGTAGAACCTTGACTTACAGAAAGATTTATTTTTAATCATGAACAAACCTGTATCTGTAACCGAAGCTTCACTAAGCTTCTTCTAGTTAGCCTCTGTAAGATTCTCCTTACAGTTTCCTTTCTAGTATCTGGGCTTATTGCAGTGGAAGCAAACTCCTTTGCTATCTGCATCAGTCTTGTTCTTATTGTCCTTTGTTTTTAGCTTTCCATTTACCTTCTTTGAATTGTTCTTCTTTTAAGAAGATCCTTTGGCCCTCTTCCGCTTCCTGGAAGAATCATCTACCAGTAAGACTTGGTCTTTCTTTGTTGGAAAGTGACTCTTTACAGTTTTCAACATGTTTAAGCAACTCAGTCAGGCTGACATATAGCTTGTTCATGTGGAAATTCACAACAATTTGTGAAAAAGAGTCCGGAAGTGATTGCAAGATCAAATCTTGGATCAACTGTCCATCCATTAAAACCCAGTTGTCCCAATTGTTCAATCAGATTGATCATTTTAGGACATATGTCTGTATTGTAGTGCCATCGGTCATTCTAGATCGGAAGAGCTCCTTAGATATCTGATATCTAATAATCCTACTTTCCTCACCCTTCAACTCCTTGAAGGTGTAGGAGTATAGTAGGAGCATCCATAGTTTCATGCTGACGCTGAAGCTCGTTACTCCTGGATGTGAGCATGATGTATTGAGCCAACTGTGCATCATCTTGCCACTTTCTAAAAGTAGCAATCTCTTCCTCTGAGGCATTGTCTGCAACCATTACAGGGATAGGCATATTAAGGACATATGATAGCTTTTCAGCCTTGAGAACTATTCTCAGATTCCTTAACTAGTCCGTGTAATTCGGTCCGGTTAATTAGCATCTAATATGCTACGCAGTGATAGTGAATTAGACATTATAAAATTCTGTTAAATGAATTTGTAATTTAACAATATTTTAGCATACATTCATTTAATAAATTACCAAAATAAATTAGGTCTTTATTTTAATTTGGTATCTCTCACTTTTTCATCAAACCATATTACCCTCAATATATAGTTCGGCAATTCTAATTAAAGATTTGCTAGTGAGAATAAGGATCCCATTTCAAATGTATATAGCCTTGTGGTGACACAACAAACGATATATAAATAAATAGGTAGACAACTATTGTCAATTACATCACTATGTAACTCCTTGTATTTTGCCTCTTAGATTATTTTGATCAAGTGGTGACATATCCGAATCAAAATTATCCAAGTTAAGTCCAACCTAGCACTTCCATATATGTGAAGAGAAAAATACCGTCCTTGTGGTGACACAACAAAACTGTAATGTCCATGAATTTTTTAAAACCTTGTATTAATTTATTCTTTTTATATATGGCGTTCGTTTTATTTAATTTCTACGAATTTAATTGGATCCATGTAGGTATTACTAATTAATTATCTAAATACGTGGTCCAATAATTTTCTTGGCATTAAAGGGGCTCACTAATAGTTTGAATAAGTTAGTGAGTTAACCCTAAGAACTTAATTGCAAGAAAATTAGGAAGAAGATTAATAATTAAGTTCATTTTATCATTTTCGGATTAAATAATTTAAATGAAGAATTATGGTTTAAATAAACATTTTAATAATTAATCAAATGGGTTTAGTTCTTTAATTTAAAATATTAGAGATACAAGGTGGACAAATTTCATTGGGTCATTTTTTTTTAAATTATTAGACTGGCCCATTTCGTTCCTTTCATTTTATTTGTATTGGGCCATTCCTCTATTAAAATCAACCGGCCCAACCCTAATGGGTTGAGCCCATTCTTATTTCTTTCACCAGTCGGGTCATAGAATTGCAATCGGGTTGGATCCATTTGAATTGGGAAGAACCGATCGGTAAGATTAGTTTGGGGCAACCGAACCAAAACGGAATCAAAGTCTCAAACACCAAATCAGTTCGATCAGGAAGAGAGGAAGACTAGTCGAACGAGCTCTCGATCCATCAATCAATCAGGCCAGTCAAACGAGAAAGCGGGAAGGGTGGTGTCGCCAGGCATGCGCCGGCGACAGCTTTCGTCGACCGGTTGGATTGAAGAGGAAGGTCGGCGACCGGCGGATAATGGAGGCAACCATCAACGGACCTTAGGTTCCGGGTTTTAGGCGAAGCGACCGACGAGATGTGCGACGCTCGAAGAAGTGCCGACGAAGCTCACAGTCGGCGATGGGATGACCGGACGACCCCTCCCTCCGACCGTTGGTCCTTAACCGGCCAACTGAGGTAATATCTAGCCTAGTTGGGTAAAAATCCCTCTATAAATTGCAGCCCATCCACTAGACAAAAGCTGCCGATTTTTTTTCCTTTGTTCTTGTGAGTCCCAAATTAGGAGCAAAATATATGCAAATTTAGGGTTCGAAAGTAGAGTGAGGGTCAGGGAAATTAATCGTTGAATGTCCAGCTGGGTATCATACTTTGGAAGAAGAAGGAAGGCAGCCAATCGAACGAAATCAAGGTATTAAGCAACTGTGATGGGTTGTTAAATTACTGTAATAGTTTGGTTTGATTTAGGTTATTCCTGGTATAATAGTATATTATTGTAATTGCCTTGGTTTGAAAATCAGACATTGTATTATAGTTTTTGGGTTTAAAAACCGGGTATTGGATTCTTATAATTCTTGCTTGATTTATTTGATTTAGAATTCTGGTAATGTGTTATCAATGGTATTGGTTATAACATACTGTTTGGGAATTGTATGATATTGTTGGGATTTAAGTATTTGGTACTATATTGCGTTGTTTCCGTTTGGAAACCTAGGATTGTGTTGTATGAACCTTAGGGTTATTGCAGGTTGTTTTCGTTTGGGATTTGTACTGTGTAAATTCTCTGTTGTGGTTGATATGCACCGTAATAGGGAGCTGTGTTAAATTGCTTGGTTTAAACCTCTGTGTATTGCAGAACTTTAATGTCCTGGTAATTTGGTTTTATTTGGTTTTCCGCTTGGAATGGGTATTGAATTCAAAATCAGTATTGTTATAATCTGGGAAGAAATTGTTGCCTATTATGTTGGTTATTAAATTGAGCTGATGGCACACTTGTAGATTAACTAGTCACTGTAACTAATAAATAAAATTAATAAAATAATTATTTATTATCAATGAATAATAAATAAAGATAATAAATATTTAATTATTATCATTGAATAATAATTAAATATGAATAAAGTTAATAAATTAATTATTTATTATTTATTAAATAATAAATAAAGATAATAAAAATATAACTATTATTTCATTAATAAATAAATGATAATGATGAATAAATTAGTAAGTAGTTATTTGTTATTTATCAATAAATAATAAATAAAGGTAATAGATACTTAATTATTATCATTAAATAATACTTATATATGAATAAAGTTAATCAATTAATTATTTATTACTTATCACAAAAAAATAAATAAAGATAATAAATATTTTTTTTATCAATAGGAATAAAATTAATGAATTAATTATTACTTATCAATAATTAATACATAAAGATAATAAATAATTATTATCTAATTAATATTAAATAATAATTAAGTATGGATGAAATTAATAAAGTAATTATTTATTATTTTCAAATAATAATAAATAAAGGTACTAAATATTTACTTAAGTATGAATAAAGGTAATAAAGTAATTATTTGTAATAACAAATAAAGATAATAAGTATTTAATAATTATTTATTATGTAACATTTCATAATAAATAAAGATAATAAATATTTAATTATTATTTAACTAACCTTTAATAATAATTAAGTATGAGTAAAGTAATTATTGTTTATAGATAAAGATAATAAATACTTAATGATCATTTAAGATTAAATAATAATTAAGTGTGTATAGAAGTAATACATTAAGTATTTAATTAATGAACAAGGAACGAGAATAATAATTACTCAATGTAAATAGTAATTAAGTATAAATAAAATTGAGTAAGTGACCAACTAGTATTTAGTTGCTATTAAACCATGATAAATTTATTATTCAAATAATAAATAAAGATTATTAACCCATATTTAGAGACAATAAGGGTAATAATCTGAACATTCGAAGAATAGTAATCATGATTAGCTATCAATTATTTTAATAGCTAAAGGTCATTAAGTTAATTTCTGTTAAGCTAATGATTAGACAGAAATTAAATATATATGGTGAATTGTTTATCTTTTAAATAAATAGCAAAAGTGAGTGTATCGATATACAGTTATGCAATGCTAATGGATAAACCGACTTTATCAACTGATAGGTTATCCAAGATCAATTAATTAAAGCTAAAATTTATGTGTAGCTGAGCAATCAGGCAAGTTCCCTAACTTCATTCTTTCAGTATATTGAATGCAAGTTCTATCTCACTCAACTTTTACATTGAGCAAATTTCTAAACCTTATGCACTATTTTTAATTTGTGCCAAAAAGGTATATATTGTTGCAAGTTATTCTTTAAGCTTGAATCTTATCTCCAAGCATGCTTTAAGTGGTCTAATTATTTTTAAAATTTTTTCACATCTATGTATTTATTGACATTCGCACTCGTGCATTTGAATTCGTACATCTATTAAAGTTCCTAAATTCACGAACTATCCGTGATTAAGTCTGAACCCTTGTTCGGTCAGGCAAGTATGTGAGAATTTATAAAAGTTATCCGAACCAATCGATGGTAAGGATTCTTAGACTGTATGAACACCCCTTTTATTATAGGGGAGTACCCCAGGTACCATATATAAGGTACAACTAGCAGAGTTAAATGTTATGCATACACATAGCGTACGCGAGGTTGATCCCCTCAAGTACTTATTCTGTAGCCAGTAACCAGAGGGTCAACTAGCTATTGACTCCTTTGGAAGTTATTGTTCAAAGTCTACTCGACTATCAATTGTTCTAAAAGCATTTATTGTCCTTGCTTCTAATAATTGTTGAATTCTCTTTCTATATTCCCTTCATCATGATATATCCTTATTGTTGTACTTTAAACTTGCTGAGCAAACTCGTTGCTTATCCTTGCTATATCATGACTTCATTGCAGCTAAACCCGAGACGTCAGGGAAGAACAAAGGGAAAGAAAAGATGAAGTAATAGACTTCACGTAGCAGATTTTAAATTGACGTGTAGTTAATTATTGTTAATGTAATTTAAACCCTGACTTTTATTTAGGGTATGGATTTGTATAAGTGTTTAAGGTTTTTTTTTGTATTCTGGGACTAGTAACACCTTTGTAATGAACAACGTATGTTTATTATATTCCGCATTTTAGTTACCATATGTTGTTAGAGGTGAATGTTTGTATTGGATCGTGATGACCGGATCCGGGTATTTGGAGACCCGAATTTGGGGGCGTCACAGGTTGGTATCAGAGCCATAGGTTATAAACTTTAGGATCATGAAACCTAGGTTATAACCTTCATAGTAAACTCGTATTGAGTGTTAGGAGATAAATCGAGGAGATTTATTATATGTGGTTTTGATGAATTGGGGAATTCATCGAGTCGAGTAGTACCCAATGAAATATAATTTTATTTCTTCAATGAATATATTTTATTGTTGTACTAATGTTGATTTTCGGTGTGATTGTAGGATGACTGACATAGGAGGGACCAGTGGAGTCCAGGAGGAGGAGACGTTCATAGATATACCAGTAGTTGCTGAGCAGTTGGTGGGGTATGCTCCTATTGCCCCAGGGGTACCACTGGAGGAGTCCGAGCCAGAGGAGGACTATCAGAGGGAGCTACCAGAGCCGGTTGTAGGTGGAGTCATGAGGTCCGGTAGTCAGGACCCGGATGCTGAGGAGGAGGACCCCGAGACCGAGGGAGAGGAGCCACCTGTTTATGTTGATGGCAGGGGGTCCACTGCCGACGATATCATTGAGGGACTGACCAGCAGGAACGCGGAGCTGGAGGCTCGGATAGCTCATTTGGAGGAGCAGGATCAGACCCACCAGATCAGAGAGGACCAGTATAGAGACCTAGCCTATCAGCTCGAGTATGAGTTGGGAGTGGCGAAGGTACAGCTGTAGGGTTACGAGTCCTCAGCGCAGCAGATCGGACCACTGCTACATCGGCTAGTGGCCCAAAACGCTGAGCTGAGAGAGAGGCTGGAGCAGAAGGATCTGCAGATCGCCCACCTGAAGGCCAAGCAGGAGGCCATGAGGTTCGAGGCTGGGCTGGAGGTGTCTGCGAGGATGCATGTCAGGGAGGCCTGGGCCAGGGAGGCCAGAAGGGTTGATCAGCTAGAGGACCAGTTGGAGGCCAGAGTAGTGAGGATAGAGACCCTAGGATATGCTTTAGATGCAGCCTACAGGAGGCCCCGAACTGAGGTAGGGGAGTCCAGCCGCTCTGTTCGTCGCAGGGTCGGGGGTGGAGCATTCTCTTCTGGTCAGCAGGCACAGATTCGTCATGACTTGCAGTGACTTGATATGATGGTTACTTTGTCTTTAGTACAGTCAGTCCCACTTTTTGTTATATTAGGGACGTATTCATGTTTGTCTTGTGAAACTTTATAATTGTATTTATGCTTGGGGTAGCAGTTATACCCCAACTTTTGTGGTCTTTAGGGATGAAAGGTTAGGATTCCCCACTTTTGTCTCAGGGGGAATGATTGATAGGGCACACAGTGGCGCATTTATAGAAGTATGCCACAGGTTTAGTCTTGTAACAAAACAGTGGTATATGAATATAAATGCAGATGTTTCACTTAAATCAAATGTGTTGATAGATATTTTACCCTTGATTACTGATTTTAATGACATATTGTGTAAAATATAAAACTATAGGTAAAAGTCGGTCAGAATTCAAATCATGCCGCCAAAAGGACGACCACGTAACCGACAGGTTGAAGAGTCAGAAAGTGAGTGTAGACACCCAATTTTTGCATTCCCTGTACTAACCATGACAGGAGGGCAAAATCGTCGATTGAACCAACTTGCGGGAGCAAGGGAGGTGGGCCCAAGTGCGAGCACCCGACACCACCGCAGTGATTGGCAATCAAAGCTGACGTGACAATAAGGCCATCCGAGACAGACATCCCCGTATGAGGTGGCACGTCTCCCGGAAATTCCCGGACTGCAGAATACGAGCCTGTCAGCGAAAACCGACGTTACGGCACGAAAATCAAGGCGTGGCACGGAAAACGAGAAAGTCAAACCGTCCAGCCGCGGATTGATCTGCGGCCAAATAGTGCGCCTTTTGAAAACACGGAGCACGGAACTCGAAATCGGGGTGAGTGGAAGGCCGGCGGCTGGCTTTGGCTAGCCTATTTTAGCTCAGCTTCGTTGCAGCATACAGGGAGTTGGAGAATTGAAGGTTTGAGAAGAAGAAGAAATCAGCAGCAGCACAAGGCACGGAAATTGAGAGAAAAATAGTTAGATTTTGCAACAAAATAGGAAGAAAAGAGAGAAAAAAGAGAGGATTTATATTCTTTTGATTTTAATTGTATCAAATACACTCTTTATCCTATTCAAATACACAAGTTCACATCCATTTGAGACCATTTGCAAGGTAAAATTTCCTTTTGTTATAGCAATTTATATCATATTATTGGGTTGAATCAAATGTAATTTCCATGTATTTTGTTGAACAATCATGGATTAGGGATTATTAGTGAGGGTTCCATCGGAACAAAAGTTTTCTTAATAACCCGAGGATATCCAATTGGTGAAATGTCTAGTTTATTTATGGTGGTTTATTGGGTGTAAGTTATTTAGATTATCATTTTCGGGTATCATGGTGTATTAGGCAAATCCGTGTTGGTTAGTTTTATGGTATTCATTTTGCGGGCATATAGTAATCTTGGGTGTGAGCCTAGGAATACGACCCCGTGGTCCAAATCCGATGATGGACGTCTCGACATATGTAATAGGTGCAAGGTGCTCGTTTTTTTTGTAATATGTAATCGTTGGGCCTTAAAATGACGCTAAGACGAAAATCGGGTTTAAGGCCCTGTAATAGTGAAACATGTGATTGTTGGCGTTCGGGGATATTTTGATGGCTTACATGCCCGTGAATACCCCCTACGCGTTTGATATTTAATTCGATTTGTAACACCAAACAAAAGGATTTCAAAGCCAAAACAATAAAGGTTTTTCTAAAATCAATCAAAGTAGGATATTAGCATCACGAGGCTAAAGATTTGGAAGTGTTAATAAATGTCGATTTCTATTAAACGAGAAGGCCAAAGGAAATTATTTTCAAACATCCCAAAAAAGCGGTTTTATGAATGAACGAAATGTTTTGTTAAACCTTGATACATAGGGCGAAAGAGATCTTAGAAATTGCCCATCATTTATGAAAGCAACGTATAAATCTCAATTCCTATTTGGCTAAGGTTTAACAAATTCATGTCTTACCAAAACAACGCTTAATAAAAATCTCATAACTTTTTGCCATTTAAAATCAAACCTTTCCCATAAGAAATAAATCTTTCTAGTATTAAAGGAAAAGACATTCTATAGCACTCTCCAAAATAAAACACGTCTCTTTCATAAAACACCCAAAGGAATTTCTTTCATACAAACTCACCACAATATTCGCGTAGGCATACACACACACACGCACACAGACACATTTCATGAATTAAGGGATAGAAGAAAACATCAAGGTTGCGGTAACCGTGTTTCACGGAAGTTGGGGGGTGCCTAACACCTTCCCCTCGCTTAAGCAAGCCCCCGAACTCTATGAATCTCGGTGCGCAGACCAATTGATTCGGAGTCACATATGAGCCAGCGATTATGAAAATGAAACTCGGATGAGTTGGTACATCCATTTCAAATATACCAACTGGCGACTCTGGTTAATTGGCTCATCATAAAAAACGACCTTTCAAAACCCCGTCGACATGAATGCCGACCTTTTCCAAAAAAATCATTAAATCAAAAGGCTAAAATTGGAAAAGACTAAAAGGGACACGAGAAGAAAAACCCGGCGTCGACAGCTGGCGACTCTGCTGGGGACATTAGAGGGCTTAAGCCGCGTTCAAATCTTGATGTTATCCTATCCTTTTAAATTCATAAAATGTGTGTGTATGCGATATTTTGATTTTTACTTTTGTTGTGTGAATGTGTGTTTTGTCGAATAAATGAATGATTTGAATGGAATTGCCTTACTTTTGAGTAATCATTTGCATACGGTGAGGACGATGAATGTGAATGTATGTTGAGAGAGTACCTCCTCCTGAGGCGAACCTGTCGGTTGCTTATTACTGGACTCGAAGGGGCTGCTCCCCGGAGATGGCTTAGGAAACGCACCACCCAAATCCGCTCCAATCGAAAGGGCTCAGACGAGTAGATTGCGAAGATTTGGGGACCTTCATGCCGAAAAGCCCGTGAGAGTAACCCTAGGATAGATCAGCCTCAGATTAACCCAACGCAGGAAAAGCCTTTTCATGCCCTTTTACATTCATGCGTATAAATGTCATGGTCCCATTCATATATACCTCCCTTTCTGTCAAAGGATTACTAACCACTACGTTTTGCAGGGAACAACTGGGGAAGCATAATAAGTCATAATGGCATTTATTATTGCAATAAGGGACTACTAACATGCTGTTTTGCAGAAAAAGATTAAAAAACCCAAAACACAAAAGTTACAGCTTTAGCATGCATCCATATCCTTTCATCTCCCGGGACTAAACTTCAAACCGATGTTTCGAAGGATTGCTCCTCAAACCCGTTCGCAGTCTAGGAAAGCCCAGGTCTCTACCTCTGAAATGGCTGATCTTCCCAATCATAGTTCCATCTCTCGGGAGGAGTTTGATGATTTTAAAAGGCAGATGATGGAAATGGCCACAATGCTAAAGGATCAGTTCTTAATCAGACAGGATCCGTCGAACCAGGAACCGCATAATATTCCACCACCCGGGGGTGACCAGAATCATCCTAAAAATGTTACAAACCTGTGTAAGGATGACCAACCCCAACTCAAGGACGAGCCAGTCATTCCGAGGGCCGTTCCCATACTTAACAGGACAGTGATTACCATCCCAAAGGAGGGTACCGACGACCTTCGGAAAAAAATGAAACACATGGAGGAGACCATCCAATCCCTGAGAGGCATAGGCTCCCTGGGTAGGGTTAATTACTCAGATCTGTGTGTCTTCCCCGGAACCAGATATCCAGAAAAATTCAAAGTCCCCGAGTTTGAAAAATACAATGGAAAGGGAGACCCTTACACACACTTGAAAATATACATTGGAGAACTCGGGTCTTATGCCGAGGACGAGGGGTTGAGGATGCAGCTATTCCAGAAAAGCTTAACAGGGGAGGCGAGGATCTGGTATGCCCGCCTTGACAACGCCCGAATCCACAACTGGGAGGAATTAGCCCATACCTTCTTAACCCAATACAGCTTTCAGGCCCAGATGGCCCCTGACAGGTACCAAATGACAAAAGTAAAGAAGCAACCTAGGGAATCCTTCAGGGAATATGCGCAGCGATGGAGGGGAATGGCCGCTCAGGTGAACCCCCCGATGAGCGAATCAGAGATGGTGATGACTTTTGTAGACATCCAAGAGGCCCCGTATTATGAACGAGTCATCTCAGGGATTGGAAGACCCTTTGCTGAAATGATTAAACATGGGGAGATGGTAGATATGGGTTTGAAATCTGGCAAAATCCGGGATTTTACGGCCTTGGAAACTGCCGCCGAGCAAATACAGAATGGAAACTATGGCAGCACTTCCCGAAGGGGGCAAAAGAAAAAAGAGGAGG
This sequence comes from Aralia elata, assembly GCA_034770075.1. Taxonomy (NCBI): domain Eukaryota; kingdom Viridiplantae; phylum Streptophyta; class Magnoliopsida; order Apiales; family Araliaceae; genus Aralia; species Aralia elata. The sequence continues at coordinate 38,832,338 of CM068380.1, read as the reverse complement.
ATGTTTCCCTCGTCCTACAAGGGTCATCCAGAAAAATAGAGAGCCATCATCCGGTACAGGTGCAGAGGGTGGGGCCATCCCGACCGCCTAACTTTGCTGATCAGAGGGCGGAAGGGCGAAGGAGATATGAGGCCTCACAAAATCGAGTATTCACCCCGCTCGGGGAGCCTCTTGAACGGGTCTTGGCTGCTTTGATAGCCCAAAAGAAGATAATCAATTTGGCGCCCCCAAGTGACCCGAAGGGACGAAGGTTCGACCCAAGCAGGCGATGCGCATACCACTCGGGTTCCCCGGGTCATGATACGCAGGATTGTTGGACGTTGAAACATATAATTCAGAACATGATCGACAATGGGGAAATTGTGGTAGAGCAGCCAGACTCCCCGAATGTTAAGGCAAATCCCCTGCCAAGACATGATGGGGGGGGTCAATGCGATGGAGGCAGGTGAAGCTGGGGGGCCGCCAAGGTTGAACTATGTGCAGATTATTGAGGAAATGATCAACGTGATACATGATCATGGGAGTGCACGGGGAACGCCCATCAGGTTGATAGGGGTAAGTACGAATAGCACGGAGGGACCTGTCAAGTTGACGGCTCCGAGGCCCATCATCCTGGCGGCAAGGCCGCAAATCCCTATCATTAGTCTAAAGACTGTACCCTGGAATTATGGGGGAATGCCAGAGGAAGCGGCCAGTTGTGCTTCTGTGACGACAAAGGGGAACCCCTTATATCTTCCCGGGCGAGTCCTTGAGAGCCAAAAGAGGAAAAATGAAGAGACTTCCGAGGAAAGGGCCATAGAATTCTTGAAAAGGATGGATCACCCGGAAGCAAGGGGGATTCAGATTTTAAATGAGGAGTCAACCCTAACATCAGTCATGGACTTGGTGTTGTCATCCAGTGAACATTGCAAAACCCTGACGAAGGTTCTGGAGGAGGCATACGTGCCCAAGGAAATTAGTGAGGAAGGTTTCGGCCAGCTGGTGGGCCACCTATTGGAGACCGATGTAATATCCTTTACAGATGAGGACATTCCCAAGGAGGGAAGGGGACACCGGAAACCGCTGCATATTGCGGTAATCTCCTCGGGTTACATCATGAATGAGGTACTGATTGATGGAGGGTCGGCACTGAATATCTGTCCCCTCAGTACCTTACAGAAGATGAACATCAACCCCAAGCGCCTACGAACCAGTCACGTGGTGGTGCGAGCTTTCGATGGCTCCCGGAGGGATACAATTGGAGAAATCGAGTTGCCGGTGGAGATAGGACCCTGTACTTTTGATATATCTTTCCAAGTCCTGGATATTGCAGCCAGTTATAACATGTTATTGGGGAGGCCGTGGATACACATGGCCGGGGCAGTTCCTTCCACGCTCCACCAACAAATCAAGATGATCATCGATGGGAATCTGGTAACAATCTCGGCCGAATGTGATGGCCCATCTCCTCCTAGGGGTGGCCTACCGGTGATCAATGTAGATGAGTCGGCGGCACCTGCCAGCTTTCAAGCACTGGAGATTAGCGCTCCCCACCATAGGTGCCTGGGAGCTCCAGCTGTGAAACCTAGGGTCTCTCCAGAACTTACCTTTGTGGCAAAGGAAATGATAAAAATGAACTTCCAGCCTGGACAGGGGTTAGGAAAGAGCAGTCAGGGGATCACCAGGCCCATCCAACTACCACGGCAGATAGGCAAAGCAGGGTTGGGATACCATGTGGGCGCATCACGGAGACACTGTCAGGGTGCGACTCCGATTCGACTAGCTGGCAGTCCAATGACCAAAGCCGACAATGAACAGAGGATCAGCGAGCCTGTGATTGGGGCAGGGAATGAAGAGTTAACCCCCGCACATAATGAGTCGGCCCGAAGGGAAGGCTTCCTGCAGGAGGTCGCGAAAGAGTTTGAAACCAAGTGCTATATCCCCGGACAATCAACAAGCAGTAGGGAGGGGACAAATACTATCACACCACCGGGAGCCCAACAAGTTGTGCCTAGCATCGATTGGGCAGGGCTGATTATTCCCGGAGAAGATAGGAAGGAGGACCCAGGCAACGTATCCGTAATCATTGGGGAAGTGTCCGATGTGAAGCCCCCTTTTATCCAGCGCATTTCATCTGACCTGACCGTCAACAACTGGACCATGAAACCAGTAATATCCAAACAAGGGTAAAATCCGACGTCAGGGCGGTAGACCCCAGAGGATGGGGGCATGAAGAAGTTTATTTTTGTTGTTGTTTTATTTTTGCATAATTATGTCGTTTCTTCGTGTTATTTGAAAATGCGATCGTCGTAAAAAATGATTTATATATGACAAGTATTTTGTTTCATGTCAGGTGTACCAATTTGAGAAATCCTTGCCTAACAAATGGTCTTTCGAATTTGAATGATGATTATGATTTTGACATTGAGCTGGATTTCGATTTAATAGGAATTGAACAAGACGAGACAGATTACGACGATGCGCCTGACGAGATCAAAGGATGGGTCGAGGATAAACCCAAACCCAACTTGGACCAAACCGTCACCATTGATATTGGAACCCCTGACAAGCCAAAAGAACTCAAGATAGGGACGGACCTTACCCCCAGCCAGAAAGCCGAAATGACTGAGTTGCTAAAGCAATATGAGGATGTCTTTGCCTGGTCTCATGAGGATATGATCGGATTGTCCACCGACATTGTGGTACACCGATTACCCATTAAGGAGGGTTTCAGGCCGGTCAAACAAAAATTAAGAAAGTTGAAACCAGAGTGGAGCTTAAAAGTAAAGGAGGAGATCATCAAGCAGTTCAGGGCGGGAATCATTATGGTGTCTACTACCCCGGAATGGTTGTCCAATGTAGTTCCAGTGGCTAAGCCTGGAGGAAAGGTGAGGGTATGTGTAGACTACAGAGATCTAAACAAGGCCAGTCTCAAGGATAACTTCCCGGTGCCTTTCATACACATCCTGGTAAATAACACAGCCCAGTACGAAATGTACTCTTTCGTGGATTGCTTCGCGGGATATCATCAGATAATGGTGGCGGAAGAAGATCGGGAAAAGACCGCATTCATCACCCCCTGGGGCACTTTTTGCTATAGGCGATTGGCTTTTGGCCTCACGAACGCGGGGGCTACTTATCAGAGAGCCATGATGGCCTTATTCCACAATATGATGCATAAGGAGATAGAGGTCTATGTGGATGACATTATTGTGAAATCGAGGGTAGAATCTGATTATGTAACCCATCTCAAAAAGCTATTCGATCGGCTCAAAAAGTATAGTTTGAAACTCAATCCAGCCAAGTGTGCTTTCGGAGTGCAGTCGGGTAAGCTCTTGGGATTCCTGGTTAGTGATCGAGGCATTGAGTTGGATCCAGCAAAGATTAAGGCCATTGTGGATATGTCGGCGCCTCACACAGAGAAGGAGATAAGAGGATTCCTCGGGAGGATAAACTTCATCAGCCGTTTTATATCCCACCTGACGACTACATGTGAGCCAATTTTCAAACTGTTAAGAAATGGGGCTTCCCAAGAATGGAATGAGCAATGTCAGAGAGCTTTTCAGACCATTAAAAAGCAGCTGACGGAGGCACCAGTGCTGGTACCCCCAAAGGATGGGATCCCTCTGTTTATGTATATATCGGTCAATGCCGTCGCGATGGGATGTATGCTGGGACAGAAGAATGAAGCAGGTAAATAGCAGGCCATCTATTACCTCAGCAAAAGGTTTAGCCAATGTGAGCAGAATTACAATCCCATCGAGAAGACCTGTTGTGCTCTAGCCTAGGCGGCAGGGAGGCTACAGCACTACCTCCATGGGCATACCACGTATCTGATATCAAGGATGGATCCCCTAAAATATATTTTTGAAAGGCCCATGCTGAATTGTCGATTATCAAGATGGCAGTTAATCTTACAACAGTTTGACATGGTGTACGTGACCCAGAAGGCCATGAAAGGGCAGGGAATTGCAGATCAATTGGCGGAAACCCCATCAAGAGGGATGGAGCCGCTAGAAACCCCTTTGCCCGGCGAGGATATATTTTGGGTATCACGCGAGAAATGTGATGACGAGGGACAGTTCTAGAAGCTATATTTTGATGGTGCCATGAATGCCGAGGGGGCAGGAGCCGGAGCGGTCCTGGTCTCTATCACCGGAGAGCAGTACCCTGTGGCCACTAAATTGCATTTCAGTAATTCGAACAACACCGCTGAATACGAGGGATGTATCTTGGGACTCCGCTTCGCCCGAGACATGGGAGTGAAAAGACTAGCGGTGTTCGGGGATTCAGAATTGGTGATCAGGCAGGCAATCGGGGTGTACAATACTAAGGAGCTTCGGTTACTTCCGTACCATCGTTGTGTTACCCAGTTGATGCAAGAGTTCGAAGATATCGCTTTTCGACATATTCCCCGGGGATGGAATGATTTTGCAGATGCATTGGCAACCCTGGCCTCCTTAATCCATATAATCAAAAGAAAAGACATTCCACAGATTGAGATAGCCGTACAGAGTGCCCCGGCATATGAGGAACATGTGGCAGTGTTATCAGACGAGGTGGTGTTGCCAAAGCAGCCCTGGTATCACGACATAAGGGAATATCTTAGAGATAGATCCATTCCCGACCGGGCGAGTCGAACTGAGAGGATGAGAATTCAAAGTATGGCGATGAAATTTTACCTGAGTGGGGATTCACTCTACAAAAGGGATGCTGGGTTGGGACTGTTGCAGTGCGTGGATGAAACGCAGGCCCAAAGGATTCTGAATGAAATACATGGTGGAGTGTGTGGGCCACACATGAGTGGACCGATGCTGGCCAAAAAGATCTTGAGGACCGGGCATTATTGGTTAACGCTGAAGGCCGATTGCGATGATCATGTCAAACGGTGTTATCAATGCCAGGCGCACGGTAATGTGATCCATACGCCTCCCAATGAACTGCATTGTATGACTTCCCCGTGGCCATTTTCAGTGTGGGGAATGGATGTAATCGGACCAATAGAGCCCAAAGCAAGCAACGGGCACCGATTCATTTTCGTCATGATCGATTATTTCACCAAATGGGTAGAGGCGGCTTCTTTCCCCAAGGTAACGCAGGAAGTCATCGTCAGCTTCATCAGGAATAATGTCATTTGTCGATATGGGCAACCTGAGGTGTTGGTCTCCGACAATGCCAAGAATTTAAACAACGCCCTCATGAGGGGACTGTGTGAACAGTTCAAGATCAAGCACCTCAATTCCGTCATTTACCGTCCTAAGATGAATGGGGCAGTGGAGGCTGCAAACAAAAACATCAAGAAAATCATGGCCAAAATGTCTGCTAATCATCGGGGATGGCCGGATTTGTTACCCCTCACCCTGCTGGCATACCGGACGTCAACGCGTACGTCTACAGGGGCAACCCCTTACGCTTTGGTGTATGGAATGGAGGCTGTTCTACCAGTTGAGGTTGAGATGGCGTCCCTCAGAGTAATGATCGATGCTCAGATAAGTGAGGAGGATTGGATACAAAATCGATACGACCAATTGGCCCTAATTGATGAAAGGAGGGTGGCTGCCGTTTGGCACGGTCAATTATATCAACAAAGGATCTCTCGATCATATGACAAAAGGATAAGACCTCGGAAGTTCAAAGAAAATGATTTGGTGCTGAAAAGAGTCATGCCTTGTCAAGACGAGGCCAAGGGGAAGTTCGCCCCGAACTGGGAAGGGCCGTTTGTGATTAAGAAAGTGTTATCTGGAGGTGCCCTCATGTTGCAAGAAATGGATGGTGAGGTATTTCCACAACCCCTCAATTCTGACTCGGTGAAGCGGTTCTACGCTTGAATCATCAATTCTTCCTTTTCTTTGAAGGGAGCGAACTACGTAGGACCTGATCTCCCAACTTGTGGGGGTACGTAGGCAACCATCAGGGCGCGGTCCGATCCATAAAAAAAAAATAATAATCCTTTCTCTAACCAAAACCAATTTTCGATAACCAGACAAAACCTTCCTACACCCTCAAAACCTTCCCGAACCTAGCTGCCCAACCAATTTCATCCCAAGGACATAGCCCGGATCCAGCCAAACAGTTATCCAAAATCTGAGATTCAATCCGATGAAATCAAAAGGTGTGCGGCAATATCTGTCAAATCTCCATCAAGACTTGAGAAAAGAAAGAAGGCGAAATGTCAAAATCGTGGTCAACTGGATAAAATGAAGATCCAATGAAAAGCAATGATACGACAAAAGGGGAAAATGACTAAATTTAAATACATGTCTATATATATAAGTCATTTTGTTACAAGATTTATCTTTCGATAACCGACGAAACTAACATAGTCTATGCAGGAAACAAAATAATCTATAAATCTGAAACTAGCTGAAGCAGGATGGACAAGGTGGTGGATAGATCTGAAGCATCGGTATCCCCCGCAATCTGCTGCCCCATCATATCAATACGATCCAGTAAAGCGGTGGCTCGGCTAACAGTCCCAAAATGAGCATCTACAACTGCCCTGGTCTGGACTACAATGGTCTCTCTGTCAGCAATGGCCGCGTCTCTGGCCCGAATGGCATCATCTCTCTCGACAAAAGCGGCATCCCTCTCAGCCTCAGCAGTAATCAAGGCCAAGCGGAGTCGGGTATCCTCAATAACCCGACTTGGGGCAGAATCGACAGAGATGGAGTGGTATGTAGTATCATTTGGAGAAATCATCCCCAAGTCATCATGGCCCCCAGACTGACTCAAACCAGCCGGATCCAAATCTCCGCGTAGCCACTGCACATAAGCAAATGTCTGGAGGTGGCAACCCTCACTATGTTCGGCGGAGATCCTGCGAGACCAAAGATCATATACCCGCAATAGTTCCCTCTCTGTCTGGGATGATATAAGGAATCGGTAGGTGGCTACTCCCGTGAAAGGGTGAAAGTCCTGTGTCTGATCAAACTGCCCTGTAACAACCAGGGGATGATAAGTGGTCACGCCCCTCAAGCCAGCAATGGGAATGAAGTCCAGGCCAGGCACATGAGTCAAGAAGCTCATAAAGGAGCAATAGCCCGAATAGACCAATAGATGAAAGGGATCCTCAATGATCGACAAGAAGGATGTCCAGGAGGCCACATCAGTACAGCGCACGGGACGAAACGAGAACTGCGCGATTATGTCATGGCTAAAGCAAAACCCTTGGCGACGGAAGTGGCCGATGGGACTAAGATGACTCATGAACCACACATACAACAAAGTCGAGCTCCCTCGGAATACTCTGCCTTGGAAGGACTGACAGTATGATGCTGACATGTAAGTATCCGCCAATATCATGGGAAGAATGGTGTGATCCTCGTGGAGGGCCCTAACGGCCGCAACCACCCGCATGTCCAAATGATCGGGTCCTGCGGGCAAGTACAAAACTGAGACGACACAGGCCATCAGAACGTCTACTCTTGAAGCGCCCCAGCGCTCCTCAGACACAGAAAAATCACTAAGGAAAAGATGAAAACTGGCGGGTGAACCAAATCGGTCGATCAAGAATTGAAGGGGAACCATATGGTCTGATGTGATCACCGGTAATAAGACAGCCCTCCGCAAGCCGGTAAAGGTCAAGAATTGACGGCGCATGGAACCAGCCGTGACCCTGGCACAAGGACCATCCAAAGGCAAGCCTGTGAAGCGAGCATACTCCTCGAGGGTGGGGGTCAGCTCTACTGTCCCTAATCTGAACACCTGACGGGCAGGCACCCAATATCTCAAAATACCATCTGCGATGGCACCTGAAAGGTTAATAAGGACCGAGAGTGGCCCAAAAGACCATCTGCGATGACCCTGTCGGCCGGCGATAAACTGTCCAACCAACGGAGAAGGCTGCCAACCAACCCTGTAGGAGGAATGGAATCCAAGCATACCACGACATCTGAGGACGTCATCTGTGAAAAAATAGTATCAAAAAGACTGTACAGGAGTCATTTTCTACCCATGAATAAAAAGCATGCATCATACAGACAATAATAAAGTAGATGAATTTCACAGAGATAAAAGATAAAGAACTGTGCATAAATGAATAAATGAAGTTCAGTGCATGGTGCGTAAAATGAAAAACAAATCTAAACAGGTACAGATACAAAAGCCCTATCCTATCCTGATCTAAATAAAGTCAATCTCATCTATAAAGGCGGGATCCTCGAACTGATCCCCTGGGGTCGTCGAAGTCGGAGGCCCAAAGTTCATATCGGGGATGTATGGCTACGCAGTTGCATCAGATGAGCTCGGGCCCGCATCATAACCCGTACCATCGGGATCATAGGCATAAGCATCCTCTGGAGTCCGGCCCAGCACCCGAAGATACAGAGACAACTGGTCCACCTGGCGGGTCAGAGTGGCGATCTGCTCGGCATGAGTGGGAGTCCGAACGCAGGCTGCCCAGTCAGTCATCATCACCGAGCCGGGGACCATATCACCAAGGAAGAATGTAGCCCGGGTCTAAGGACCAATGGTGCGGGGCACCCACCAAGTACGGAAGGCGTCACTGGTACTGGGACCCGTCGAAAGCATCCGGCCGTCTTCCCCCGCAAGCATGATCTCTGAAGGCTGAGAATCCAGCGGCCAGGAAGTAGCGAAAGGAAGGGAGTGCGGGATGCGGATCTCTCCAGTAACACATCTGAATGCGCGCTCCCCCAGGTACATCACCCATCCTCCAACACTCTTCAAAGTGAGGCGACGAGTGGAAAGTGCAAACTCCGGGCCGGTAGGATGCCCATCTGTAAACCCCACATCCAGATGCTCAGAAAGGTAGGGCCTCCAAACGACCCCTGCAGTAGTGATCAGCTCCAGCTGGATGCGGCAATGGGCGAAACTGCCAGACACTGGGACCTCCTCCAGGGTGCTGTGATGCCATCGCCGACCCCGAGGATAGGTGTCCAAGCCGAGGGTGGTGACGGGCCTCAGACAAGGGAGACGCTCGTAGGCCCAGAACTGTTGAACAGAATAAAGCAGAGCATGAGTAACCGACCAAAGCAGAAAAGAAAAATGAAATAAAAGGGAAGTGCAGTAAGTAAAGAGGGAAAGAAGGCTCACCAGCAGAAAGTGGTAGAATCCGAGCCATGCATCTGTCTGTCCCTCCGAGCGTAGACGCATACCGTGGAGGAAATAGGCAAAGGTGAATGACCCCCAGTCATAGTCACTGATGCGGTCCACGTCTCTGACCGCTCCCACGACGCTGAAATGAATGGTGGAGGAGTTGTTCCCTAGGAAACAACCCCTCATGATGGTCAGGAACAGACTTCGGAGCAGAATGTCCCGAGTACCCTGATCCGCTGGAATGGGCAGCGCGTATAGGCCCCCGACGGCATCAACAGCCAGGGCACCAGACCGAATACTACGGGCCTTAAAGACCCGGTCCTCAGCAGCGAAGCCCAATAAAGCCCGGACCTCCGCAGGAGTGATGTCGAGATCTAGAGGAACGCGGGACCCGGTAAACTCTATGCCCGTAATGTACCTCCAGTCCCAGGGGGTCAACACAACCTCACAGTCTAGAAGGTGAAGGGACTGGGTCTGGTGAAACCATCTCTCGGACAAGGCCCTCATGTAACCCCAGGGGCACTGCCGGGGGATGATAGTGAAGAAGTGACGGAACCCCCAAGAATCCACCATCGCCCGGTAGTCGCTGTGCAGAGCCGTGTAGAGGGAGTAGATGTTGAGCCAGTTGCCCCTCGGCTGAGTAAACTCGGGCACCTAAGACAATCACCAATGGGTCAGTCCAGATAAAAGGACAATTGAGAAATTGAGAATGAAGTAATAATGGAATTGAATGTACCTCGTTAGCCACGAGAGATGCTGAGGGGTGTCGACTGAGATCCCGACCCAGAAGATCGGGTATCTGCACAGGGGCGCCAGAAGAAGCCTGATGAGTAGATGGAGCCGGTGTACTGGAGGATGGCCCCTCTGCCACGACCTCCGGAGGGACAGCCTCCTCAACGTCCGGCTGATCGGGACGGATGACAGCCTCCGCCAAGCGACGAGCCTGACGAGTCCGAGGAGGAACAGGGGCAGGTGCAGCCCTACGGCGGCGAACACCTGAGGTCTGTGACACGGAGGAGCTACTATGAGCATCGGGATCCATAGCTGGAACGGAACAGGCAAGGAGGAAGGTAAGTTCCCTTTTGAATTATGTCACGAATATTCTCAATCCCTACCCTCATCATATAAATTAATGCAACATGATGCATGTTTATGGTATGTGCATTAAAAAATAAAAAATAAAAAAATCGGCAGAGTTTCGTTTGTAAAATGGACATCCCAGGCATAAGCCTAACATGTTTTCCATCAATCCAAGCCTCAAACAGATCAAAATTGCATTCATAAGTGTAATTACAACATGTAGTGCATGATTTTTTGCAGAAAAGGAATAACAGTATGTGGGACCGCATCAGGAGCATAGAATAGGACTCACACAGTTGATACGCAACGTATATATATGATCATACATGATATAGCATTGTAAAGCATACATCTTCTATCTATAGCATGTAAATAGCCAAATGTATAGCAAAATGTTGACGAAATTGAAAAGTGAACGGTCAAAATGTTACCTGTAGCGCGTATAACGATCCTACCGGAGCAGTTTTTGCAGAAAGGCTGGGAAACTCGACAAAAGGTCCTTGCAAACGAGCAAAATTCGCAGGAATCTATGTGGGGTACGAAGTTGAAAGTGACAGATCTGGAAGTGGCGAGCCGCTTAAGAAACCGATCTTGGCCGCAGATCCATCTGCGGCTGGCCCTGGTGGGTCCCTTTGGTTCCCTTGCAGCCGTTTGATGTGTACAGTGAAAATGAATCCCGAGATAGGTGACCGGCGACGATACCCGGCCCCGACGAGACAATCGACCGGCGACGATAACCGGCGATTACGAGATGGATGTCCGGGGACAAAAACCGGCTCCGACAAGATAACCAACCGGCGACGATAACCGGGGGTTACGAGATGGGTGACCGGCGACGATAACCGGCCCCGACAAGACAATCGACCGGCGACGATAACCGGCGATTACGAGATGGATGTCCGGCGACGAAAACCAGCTCCGACAAGATAACCAACCGGCGACGATAACCGGGGGTTACGAGATGGATGACCGGCGACGATAACCGGCCCCGACAAGACAATCGACCGGCGACGATAACCGGCGATTACGAGATGGATGTCCGGCGACGAAAACCGGCTCCGACAAGATAACCAACCGGCGACGATAACCGGGGGTTACGAGATGGGTGACCGGCGACGATAACCGGCCCCGACAAGACAATCGACCGGCGACGATAACCGGCGATTACGAGATGAATGTCCGGCGACGAAAACCAGCTCCGACAAGATAACCAACCGGCGACGATAACCGGGGGTTACGAGATGGGTGACCGGCGACGATAACCGGCCCCGACAAGACAATCGACCGGCGACGATAACCGGTGATTACGAGATGGATGTCCGGCGATGAAAACCGGCTCCGACAAGATAACCAACCGGCGACGATAACCGGGGGTTACGAGATGGGTGACCGGCGACGATAACCGGCCCTGACAAGACAATCGACCGGCGACGATAACCGGCGATTACGAGATGGATGTCCGACGACGAAAACCGGCTCCGATAAGATAACCAACCGGCGACGATAACCGGGGGTTACGAGATGGGTGACCGGCGACGATAACCGGCCCCGACGAGATAATTGACCGGCGACGATAACCGGCGATTACGAGGTGGATGTCCGGCGACGAAAAACCGGCTCCGACAAGATAACCAACCGGCGATGATAACCGGGGGTTACGAAATGGGTGACCGGCGACGATAACCGGCCCCGGCGAGACGATCATCAGCCTCGACACCTTTTTTTGAATGATTTGCATCAATTGCATCTTGCGTGGCATCATAAATCATATGTGTTGCATCATGTATGCATTGTCATCCTTGTGCACTGTCATTCATGCATCGAGTGTCTATTCTTTATCCTGTTCATTTCATTAAGCATTGCATGAACATGATAAAGAGGGGCAGCTGTAGACACCCAATTTTTGCATTCCCTGTACTAACCATGACAGGAGGGCAAAATCGTCGATTGAACCAACTTGCGGGAGCAAGGGAGGTGGGCCCAAGTGCGAGCACCCGACACCACCGCAGTGATTGGCAATCAAAGCTGACGTGACAATAAGGCCATCCGAGACAGACATCCCCGTATGAGGTGGCACGTCTCCCGGAAATTCCCGGACTGCAGAATACGAGCCTGTCAGCGAAAACCGACGTTACGGCATGAAAATCGAGGTGTGGCACGGAAAATGAGAAAGTCAAACCGTCCAGCCGCGGATTGATCTGCGGCCAAATAGTGCGCCTTTTGAAAACACGGAGCACGGAACTCGAAATCGGGGTGAGTGGAAGGCCGGCGGCCAGCCAGCCTATTTTAGCTCAGCTTCGTTGCAGCATACAGGGAGTTGGAGAATTGAAGGTTTTAGAAGAAGAAGAAATCAGCAGCAGCACAAGGCACGGAAATTGAGAGAAAAATAGTTAGATTTTGCAACAAAATAGGAAGAAAAGAGAGAAAAAAGAGAGGATTTATATTCTTTTGATTTTAATTGTATCAAATACACTCTTTATCCTATTCAAATACACAAGTTCACATCCATTTGAGACCATTTGCAAGGTAAAATTTCCTTTTGTTATAGCAATTTATATCATATTATTGGGTTGAATCAAATGTAATTTCCATGTATTTTGTTGAACAATCATGGATTAGGGATTATTAGTGAGGGTTCCATCGGAACAAAATTTTTCCTAATAACCCGAGGATATCCAATTGGTGAAATGTCTAGTTTATTTATGGTGGTTTATTGGGTGTAAGTTATTTAGATTATCATTTTCGGGTATCATGGTGTATTAGGCAAATCCGTGTTGGTTAGTTTTATGGTATTCATTTTGCGGGCATATAGTAATCTTGGGTGTGAGCCTAGGAATACGACCCCGTGGTCCAAATTCGATGATGGACGTCTCGACATATGTAATAGGTGCAAGGTGCTCGTTTTTTTTGTAATATGTAATCGTTGGGCCTTAAAACGACGCTAAGACGAAAATCGGGTTTAAGGCCCCGTAATAGTGAAACATGTGATTGTTGGCGTTCGGGGATATTTTGATGGCTTACATGCCCGTGAATACCCCCCCTACGCGTTTGATATTTAATTCAATTTGTAACACCAAACAAAAGGATTTCAAAGCCAAAACAATAAAGGTTTTTCTAAAATCAATCAAAGTAGGATATTAGCATCACGAGGCTAAAGATTTGGAAGTGTTAATAAATGTCGATTTCTATTAAACGAGAAGGCCAAAGGAAATTATTTTCAAACATCCCAAAAAAGCGGTTTTATGAATGAACGAAATGTTTTGTTAAACCTTGATACATAGGGCGAAAGAGATCTTAGAAATTGCCCATCATTTATGAAAGCAACGTATAAATCTCGATTCCTATTTGGCTAAGGTTTAACAAATTCATGTCTTACCAAAACAACGCTTAATAAAAATCTCATAACTTTTTGCCATTTAAAATCAAACCTTTCCCATAAGAAATAAATCTTTCTAGTATTAAAGGAAAAGACATTCTATAGCACTCTCCAAAATAAAACACGTCTCTTTCATAAAACACCCAAAGGAATTTCTTTCATACAAACTCACCACAATATTCGCGTAGGCATACACACACACACACGCACACGGACACATTTCATGAATTAAGGGATAGAAGAAAACATCAAGGTTGCGGTAACCGTGTTTCACGGAAGTTGGGGGGTGCCTAACACCTTCCCCTCGCTTAAGCAAGCCCCCGAACTCTATGAATCTCGGTGCGCAGACCAATTGATTCGGAGTCACATATGAGCCAGCGATTATGAAAACGAAACTCGGATGAGTTGGTACATCCATTTCAAATATACCAACTGGCGACTCTGGTTAATTGGCTCATCATAAAAAACGACCTTTCAAAACCCCGTCGACATGAATGCCGACCTTTTCCAAAAAAATCATTAAATCAAAAGGCTAAAATTGGAAAAGACTAAAAGGGACACGAGAAGAAAAACCCGGCGTCGACAGTGAGGTTGGAAATCAATCCAATCCAATGAGAATGTTCGCAGAAATGTTGGCAGAAGCCATGCAATCAAGACCGCCACCTGGAGGGACCCAAGCAGCAGCCGAGCCAGCGCATCATCTGGCAAATTTTAAAGACTTCAAATTGGTTGGACCACCCGAGTTCAAGGGAACTCTTAACCCGATAGAAGCACAGACCTGGATCGAGGAGATAGAGAAGGTCTTCGAGGTCGCACGGGTGGCCGAGGAACAAAAGACAGGATTTGCCACCTTCATGCTGAAGGGCGAGGCGAACTACTGGTGGAAGGCCAATAAGGGTCGAGCAGGTGAAGGAGTCATTCCATGGGAAAGATTTAAAGAGTTGTTCTTCGAAAACTACTTTCCATAGAATACACACCAGGACATGGAAGTGAAGTTCCTCGAACTGAAACAAGGGAATATGACTGTCGCCGAGTACGCGGCAAAATTCAATGAGTTGGCCTGATTTGCCCCACATCAGGTGGACATCGAGGCCAGGAAGGCGAGAAGGTTTGAATTGGGACTAAAACCCTAGGTGCAGAAGTCAGTTGTAATATTGAAAATTAAGAACTTCGCTGAACTGCTGGAAAGGGCTATCATTGCGGAAGGGGGCAATGAAGTAGTAGCCCGATTTAATCAAAACATAAAGAAGAACTAGGAGGCTGCCAGGGCAGGGAGCAGCGGGGGCAGCAACCCCAATAAGCACAAATGGAATGAAAGCCAATCGTTCGGGGGCAATAAATCCGGAGGAAACTAATCTGGAGGGGAGGTGAAGAAAACTGGCAGGTGTAGCAATTGTGGGAAAAACCACACTAGGGAATGCATGAAGGGGAAGAGTGTTTGTTATCAGTGTGGACAACCGGGGCACATGGCTCCTCAATGTCCGAACAAACAGAAAGTAGGATGTTTCTCTTGTGGATCACCCGACCACCAGATTAAGGACTGCCCGAAGAGGAAGGGCGATGTCGGGAGTGGCAACAGGAGCAACAACAACAGTGGAAACAGCAACCGGCCGAGCTACGGGGCAACCGCCAGCCAAGCCAATAGACCGATGGCACGCACGTTCAACATGACTGTTCAGGATGCAATGGAATCCAGAGACGTGGTGTCAGGTATCATCCCAATCAATGATATAAATGCATATGTGTTATTTGATTCGGGTGCTACTTGCTCTTTTGTTTCCGAAGAATTTGCTAGTCAGTTAAATTTACCTCGTGAAAAGTTAGAACATCCTGTGAACGTAGAAGTAGAAAACAAGGAAATTATCCCCGTAGAATGCATTCATAGGAATTGTTGTGCTGAATTGCGAGGATTTAAGCTTAATGTGGATTTGATACCAATTCGGCTATGAGAGTTTGATGTAATCCTGGGAATGGATTGGCTATCAATTCACAGAGCAGTTATTGATTGTAAGAAGAAATGTGTACACCTAAAGACTCCTAATAAGTCGAAGGTGGTATTCTATGGCAGTAAGTCACCAAGACAATCTTGTTGTCTTACTATGATGCAAACAAGGAGATTACTCAAGAAGGGTTGCGTGTGCTATCTGGCACATGTAATTGATACTCGTCAGGTCAGGGATGAGATGAGTAAAATACCAATCGTGAGGGAATTCGCTGATGTCTTCCCCGATGAACTTCCGGGACTGCCACCGGACAGGGAAACCGAGTTCGTTATCGATTTGGCACCAGGAACCGCACCAATATCGAAGCCGCCGTATCGAATGGCACCTGTAGAGATGAAAGAGTTGATGGTGCAACTGCAGGAACTACTTGATAAAGGTTATATCAGACTAAGCGTGTCCCCATGGGGAGCGCCAGTTCTGTTTGTAAAGAAGAAAGATGGTTCGATGAGACTTTGTATCGACTATCGGGAGTTGAACAAAGTTACGATTAAGAATAGATATCCGCTTCCTAGAATTGACGATCTATTTGATCAACTTAAGGGAGCGAAATACTTTTCGAAAATCGACCTGAGGACAGGCTATCATCAACTGAAGGTGAGGCAGGAAGATATCCCGAAGACTACATTCAGGACTCGTTATGGGCACTTCAAGTTTCTGGTAATGTCATTTGGATTGACGAATGCACCAGCAGCATTCATGGATATGATGAACAGTGTGTTCAAGCAGTACTTGGACAAGTTCGTAGTCGTATTCATTGATGACATCTTGGTGTATTCAGAGACAGAGGAGGAACATGCTGAACATTTGAAGATTGTATTGGAAGCTCTCAGGAAGGAGAAGTTATATGCAAAGTTTTCTAAATGTGAGTTTTGGTTGCAGAGGGTACAATTTCTGGGTCACGTCATCGACAAGAATGGTGTTTCGATGGACCCAGCAAAAGTAGAAGTCGTTATCAACTGGGAACAGCCGAAGACGCCAACAGAGATCAGGAGTTTCTTAGGATTAGCGGGATACTATCGAAGGTTCATACAAGATTTTTCAAAGATAGCATCGCCATTGACCAATCTCACCAGGAAAACAGTTAAGTTCGTTTGGTCAGAGAAATGTGAGGAAAGTTTCATGGAGTTGAAGAAGAGACTTAGCCAAGCACCGGTGTTGACCTTACCAGACAACATTGGGGGTTTTGTAGTGTATAGCGATGCGTCACACAAAGGTCTTGGTTGTGTGCTGATGCAGCACGGCAAGGTCGTGGCGTACGCATCCCGTCAACTGAAGGACTATGAGAAGGGTTACCCGACTCATGATTTGGAGTTAGCAGCGGTAGTTTTCGCCTTGAAGATTTGGAGGCACTACCTATACGGGGAGAAGTGCGAGATATATACAGATCACAAAAGTCTGAAATATATTTTCACTCAAAAGGAGCTGAACATGAGGCAGCGCCGATGGTTAGAATTGATCAAGGACTACGACTGTGAAATTATGTACCATCCGGGCAAAGCAAATGTAGTGGCTGATGCCTTAAGCAGGAAAGGCAAGGTGAAATTGATGCAGCTGACAGTTCAAGAGGAATTGATAAAGGACCTTGAACGTCTGGAACTGGAGGTTAGGTATCCAATGGAGGCGGACAAAAAAGTGTTCACCGTGACAGTAGGTCCGACTCTACTGGATAAGATACAGGAGGCTCAAGAATTTGATGAAGAATGCATTGACATTAAGAAGCAACTATCGGAGGGAAAAACATTGAAGTACAAGGTTGACAGCACAGGATTGCTAAGATTCGAGGGAAGGATCTGGATACCCTACGTACCAGACTTAAGGGAAGAAATTTTGCAGGAGGCCCATAATACGAGGTTTTTGGTACATCCAGGTAGCACCAAGATGTATCAAGATCTTCGTCAGCATTATTGGTGGCCGCACTTGAAAGGAGAAGTTGCAGAATTCGTCAGCCGGTGTTTAACTTGTCAAAGGATCAAGGCAGAGCACCAGCGGCCGAGCGGATTATTGCAACCCTTGGAGATTCCAGAATGGAAGTGGGAGCACATCACAATGGATTTTGTGGTAGGACTTCCAACCACTCAAAAGGGTCTGGACGCCATCTGGGTAATCGTAGACCGTTTGACCAAGTCTGCCCATTTTCTACCAATCAAGATCAGGTACAAATTGGAGCAGTTGGCGAAACTTTACGTAAAGGAGATAGTATCACGACATGGAGTGCCGGTGTCTATTGTATCTAACAGAGACCCGCGCTTCACGTCCAATTTTTGGAGAAGTCTACAGGAGAGACTGGGAACGCAGTTGAGAATGAGTACGGCATATCACCCTCAGACTGATGGTCAGAGTGAGCGAACAATTCAGACTCTAGAGGATATGCTCCGGGCAATTGTGATGGACTTAAGTGGCAGCTGAGACGACCACTTGTCACTAGTAGAGTTCGCCTACAACAATAATTACCATGCTAGCATTGGTATGCCACCGTACGAAGCGTTGTATGGAAGGAAGTGTCGAACACCGTTGTGTTGGGATGAAGTTGGTGAACGGAGATTGTTGGGACCAGAATTGGTACAACAAACCGTGGAAATTATTAAAGTAATAAAACAACGGTTAGTAGCAGCCCAGGATCGTCAGAAGAAATATGCTGACTTACATCGTCAGAAACGAGACCTTGAAGTTGGTAGCTTTGTGTTTCTGAAGGTATCTCCCTGGAAAGGGAAGATCCATTTTGGGAAGAAGGGCAAATTGAGCCCTAGGTTCATAGGACCATTCGAGATTTTGAGGAGAATAGGCGAAGTGGCGTACGAGGTAGCATTACCTCCTGAACTTGAGCACATTCACAACGTGTTTCATATATCAGTTTTGCGTCCGTATAAGCCAGATTACAAGCATGTTATTTCCTATGAGCCAATTCAAGTCGAAAAGGACTTATCGTACGAGGAGATTCCTGTTCAAATACTGGATAGAAAGGAACAGACGCTGAGGAATAAAACCATTCATTCTATTAAAGTTCTCTGGAGAAATCACGTGGTGGAAGAAGCCACGTGGGAACTCGAAGAAAAAATGAGAGCGAATTACCCCCAGTTATTCGAGTAACCCTAGATTGAAATTCCGAGGACGGAATTTTTATAAGGGGGAGAGGATGTAATGTCCGGGAATTTTTTAAAACCTTGTATTAATTTATTCTTTTTATATATGGAGTTCGTTTTATTTAATTTCTACGAATTTAATTGGATCCATGTAGGTATTACTAATTAATTATCTAAATACGTGGTCCAATAATTTTCTTGGCATTAAAGGGGCTCACTAATAGTTTGAATAAGTTAGTGAGTTAACCCTAAGAACTTAATTGCAAGAAAATTGGGAAGAAGATTAATAATTAAGTTCAATTTATCATTTTCGGATTAAATAATTTAAATGAAGAATTATGGTTTAAATAAACATTTTAATAATTAATCAAATGGGTTTAGTTCTTTAATTTAAAATATTAGAGATACAAGGTGGACAAATTTCATTGGGTCATTTTTTTTAAATTATTAGACTGGCCCATTTCGTTCCTTTCATTTTATTTGTATTGGGCCATTCCTCTATTAAAATCAACCGGCCCAACCCTAATGGGTTGAGCCCATTCTTATTTCTTTCACCGGTCGGGTCATAGAATTGCAATCGGCTTGGATCCATTTGAATTAGGAAGAACCGATCGGTAGGATTAGTTTGGGGCAACCGAACCAAAACGGTATCAAAGTCTCAAACCCCAAATCAGTTCGATCAGGAAGAGAGGAAGACTAGCCGAACGAGCTCTCGATCCATCAATCAATCAGGTCAGTCAAACGAGAAAGCGGGAATGGGTGGTGTCGCCAGGCATGCACCGGCGACAGCTTGCGTCTACCGGTTGGATTGAAGAGGAAGGTCGCCGACCGGCGGATAATGGAGGCAACCATCAACGGACCTTAGGTTCTGGGTTTTAGGCGAAGCGACCGACGAGATGTGCGACGCTCGAGGAAGTGCCGGCGAAGCTCACAGTTGGCAATAGGACGACCGGACAACCCCTCCCTCCGACCGTTGGTCCTTAACTGGCCAACTGAGGTAATATCTAGCCTAGTTGGGTAAAAATCCCTCTATAAATTGCAGCCCATCCACTAGACCAAAGCTTCCGATTTTTTTTCCTTTGTTCTTGTGAGTCCCAAATTAGGAGCAAAATATATGCAAATTTAGGGTTCGAAAGTAGAGTGAGGGTCAAGGAAATTAATCGTTGAATGTCCAGCTGGGTATCATACTTTGGAAGAAGAAGGAAGGCAGCCAATCGAACGAAATCAAGGTATTAAGCAACTGTGATGGGTTGTTAAATTACTGTAATAGTTTGGTTTGATTTAGGTTATTCCTGGTATAACAGTATATTATTGTAATTGCCTTGGTTTGAAAATCAGACATTGTATTATAGTTTTTGGGTTTAAAAACCGGGTATTGGATTCTGATAATTCTTGCTTGATTTATTTGATTTAGAATTCTGGTAATGTGTTATCAATGGTATTGGTTATAACATACTGTTTGGGAATTGTATGATATTGTTGGGATTTAAGCATTTGGTACTGTATTGCGTTGTTTCCGTTTGGAAACCTGGGATTGTGTTGTATGAACCTTAGGGTTATTGCAGGTTGTTTTCGTTTGGGATTTGTACTGTGTAAATTCTCTGTTGTGGTTGATATGCACCGTAATAGGGAGCTGTGTTAAATTGCTTGGTTTAAACCTCTGTGTATTGCAAAACTTTAATGTTCTGGTAATTTGGTTTTATTTGGTTTTCCGCTTGGAATGGGTATTGAATTCAAAATCAGTATTGTTATAATCTAGGAAGAAATTGTTGCCTATTATGTTGGTTATTAAATTGAGCTGATGGCACACTTGTAGATTAACTAGTCACTGTAACTAATAAATAAAATTAATAAAATAATTATTTATTATCAATGAATAATAAATAAAGATAATAAATATTTAATTATTATCATTGAATAATAATTAAATATGAATAAAGTTAATAAATTAATTATTTATTATTTAATTTATTTATTAAATAATAAATAAAGGTAATAAAAATATAACTATTATTTGATTAATAAATAAATGATAATGATGAATAAATTAGTAAGTAGTTATTTGTTATTTATCAATAAATAATAAATAAAGGTAATAAAT
Source organism: Aralia elata (assembly GCA_034770075.1). Lineage (NCBI taxonomy): Eukaryota > Viridiplantae > Streptophyta > Magnoliopsida > Apiales > Araliaceae > Aralia > Aralia elata. The sequence goes on along the minus strand of CM068380.1, from coordinate 38,811,665 downwards.
ACTTAATTATTATCATTAAATAATACTTATATATGAATAAAGTTAATCAAGTAATTATTTATTACTTATCACAAAAAAATAAATAAAGATAATAAATATTTTTTTTATCAATAGGAATAAAATTAATGAATTAATTATTACTTATCAATAATTAATACATAAAGATAATAAATAATTATTATCTAATTAATATTAAATAATAATTAAGTATGGATGAAATTAATAAAGTAATTATTTATTATTTTCAAATAATAATAAATAAAGGTACTAAATATTTACTTAAGTATGAATAAAGGTAATAAAGTAATTATTTGTAATAATAAATAAAGATAATAAGTATTTAATAATTATTTATTATGTAACATTTCATAATAAATAAAGATAATAAATATTTAATTATTATTTAACTAACCTTAAATAATAATTAAGTATGAGTAAAGTAATTATTGTTTATAGATAAAGATAATAAATACTTAATGATCATTTAAGATTAAATAATAGTTAAGTGTGTATAGAAGTAATACATTAAGTATTTAATTAATGAACAAGGAACGAGAATAATAATTACTCAATGTAAATAGTAATTAAGTATAAATAAAATTGAGTAAGTGACCAACTAGTATTTAGTTGCTGTTAAACCATGATAAATTTATTATTCAAATAATAAATAAAGATTATTAACCCATATTTAGAGACAATAAGGGTAATAATCTGAACATTCGAAGAATAGTAATCATGATTAGCTATCAATTATTTTAATAGCTAAAGGTCATTAAGTTAATTTCTGTTAAGCTAATGATTAGACAGAAATTAAATATATATAGTGAATTGTTTATCTTTTAAATAAATAACATAAGTGAGTGTATCGATATATAGTTATGCAATGCTAATGGATAAACCGACTTTATCAACTGATAGGTTATCCAAGATCAATTAATTAAAGCTAAAATTTATGTGTAGCTGAGCAATCAGGCAAGTTCCCTAACTTCATTCTTTCAGTATATTGAATGCAAGTTCTATCTCACTCAACTTTTACATTGAGCAAATTTCTAAACCTTATGCACTATTTTTAATTTGTGCCAAAAAGGTATATATTGTTGCAAGTTATTCTTTAAGCTTGAATCTTATCTCCAAGCATGCTTTAAGTGGTCTAATTATTTTTAAAATTTTTCCACATCTATGTATTTATTGACATTCGCACTCGTGCATTTGAATTCATACATCTATTAAAGTTCCTAAATTCACGAACTATCCGTGATTAAGTCTGAACCCTTGTTCGGTCAGGCAAGTATGTGAGAATTTATAAAAGCTATCCGAACCAATCGATGGTAAGGATTCTTAGACTGTATGAACACCCCTTTTATTATAGGGGAGTACCCCAGGTACCATATATAAGGTACAACTAGCAGAGTTAAATGTTATGCATACACATAGCGTACGCGAGGTTGATCCCCTCAAGTACTTATTCTGTGGCCAGTAACCAGAGGGTCAACTAGCTATTGACTCCTTTGGAAGTTATTGTTCAAAGTCTACTCGACTATCAATTGTTCTAAAAGCATTTATTGTCCTTGCTTCTGATAATTGTTGAATTCTCTTTCTATATTCCCTTCATCATGATATATCCTTATTGTTGTACTTTAAACTTGCTGAGCAAACTCGTTGCTCATCCTTGCTATATCATGACTTCATTGCAGCTAAACCCGAGACGTCAGGGAAGAACAAAGGGAAAGAAAAGATGAAGTAATAGACTTCACGTAGCAGATTTTAAATTGACGTGTAGTTAATTACTGTTAATGTAATTTAAACCCTGACTTTTATTTAGGGTATGGATTTGTATAAGTGTTTAAGGTTTTTTTTTTGTATTCTGGGACTAGTAACACCTTTGTAATGAACAACGTATGTTTATTATATTCCGCATTTTAGTTACCATATGTTGTTAGAGGTGAATGTTTGTATTGGATCGTGATGACCGGATCCGGGTATTTGGAGACCCGAATTTGGGGGCGTCACAGGTTGGTATCAGAGCCATAGGTTATAAACTTTAGGATCATGAAACCTAGGTTATAACCTTCATAGTAAACTCGTATTGAGTGTTAGGAGATAAATCGAGGAGATTTATTATATGTGGTTTTGATGAATTGGGGAATTCATCGAGTCGAGTAGTACCCAATGAAATATAATTTTATTTCTTCAATGAATATATTTTATTGTTGTACTAATGTTGATTTTCGGTGTGATTGTAGGATGACTGACATAGGAGGGACCAGTGGAGTCCAGGAGGAGGAGACGTTCATAGATATACCAGTAGTTGCTGAGCAGTTGGTGGGGTATGCTCCTATTGCCCCAGGGGTACCACTGGAGGAGTCCGAGCCAGAGGAGGACTATCAGAGGGAGCTACTAGAGCCGGTTGTAGGTGGAGTCATGAGGTCCGGTAGTCAGGACCCGGATGCTGAGGAGGAGGACCCCGAGACCGAGGGAGAGGAGCCACCTGTTTATGTTGATGGCATGGGGTCCACTGCCGACGATATCATTGAGGGACTGACCAGCAGGAACGAGGAGCTGGAGGCTCGGATAGCTCATCTGGAGGATGTTGCCTCTTTTTAAGTCTTTAATAAAAGAGCTCTAACTCGTGCAAGTATACACGGTCAACAAGTAATACAGAGGAAGTAGAGTATCGTCCCACAAAGAAAGGTTCAAATCAAATCACTATGCATCAATCTTATCACTATATTTATTTGCCTAAACTATTGACTAAATTATGTTGATTAAATTATTTCTAAATTAATTAATAATTAAAGACGCAATTACTAATCAAAATATATCAAACTTGGAATTAATGGGATCCTAACTTCATTTAATAGTTCATCTAATTTACAATCATCATGCTAGAAGAATCTCATATCACAGGAAAATAGCCAAGGGCACTAAAATAGACATAACCATTTGTCAATGCATTATGACCAACTCACGTAATATCCATACTCGATAGACATCATGTAATCACCACTATAATCAAAATCACTATATTTCTATGTGAAATTGCAATTATACTGATTTTAAGCACAAGCCCTTATTTTTTACTCTTACGGTGAAACAATATATTTCTATCTGGTCCACAAAATATTAAGCTATTCAATTAAGCCTCATATTCATAAGCTATCATGATTACAATCCAAACTTATATGTTATTTTCCAATTCCATACAAGTACTTCAATCGAATGGTGATCAAGCATTCACACGTGCAAAACAATCATGATAGAAATTCCTTATGATAAATAAATCAATATAGCAATCAAGACTTTAAATAAACTACATATTAAAATCCGTTAGAATCCCATAATGGAGATTAGTTCATGACTGAACCAAAAGCCATTATGGGATCAAAACTATTCATGGAAAATAAATAATTAATTGAATTAAGAAGAAGTAGTTTTATCAAACCCAATTGTGAATAAATTCCAAAGTAAGCTTAACCCACATCAAAATCCTGAGCTTGAACAAAAGTAATCCACAAAATATCTCTAAGTTCTCTCTAAAGAAAGGGTAGAATAATAATCAATAATCCCCCTCTATTCTAATGTTGCCCTAATTACATAAGATAAGCATTAAGTCCTTTTTCGTATCCAATTCTGCTTCTAGTAGATAAACTGCCGCGCCTAAACTGCCTTTGGCGCCCCGGCGCCATATCCAATTCATTTATAGCGCCCCGGCGCCATATTCCAAAATTACCAAAATGCCCCTAGCTTCAAGTTTAGTTCCCAAACACCTGAATTGACCTTATTACCCTTCCAATTCCCTCCTGCATAACATAAACACAAAAACGAATAAAATGATAATAAAAAAATACTCAAAGATAACAACAAATTAAGCTCAAAAGCACTAAATTCGTAGGTATAAAACCTACTCATCAAATACCCCCAAACTTAACCGATTGTTTGTCCCCAAGCAATGCAATATGCAAATCACCCTAACTATACGAATCCTAATCAAACAACAAATAATGCAATATCCAACTTTGGCCTCAAAGATAATACCACTATTCAAATAGAGTATTCAACTAATGCAAGAGTTCCGTCACAAACCAGTTAGCCAAATCTCACTTGTCAACACCCATGCTATGTGCGAACCAACAACTTCAGTCAATCGTTACTCAAATCACAAACTTAATCAATTTCTTAGAAAGAACTCCAGTTTTACTTAACTCTACCAGTGAATACAACCAATCTACCTACTGTAAGCAATTACTACGCACAGGATCGTCACCAAGGTTTAATTACCACATTTAAATCCCTCTTTTTTTAAACCCTTCCCCAATTTTTAACTTTTTAGTGAGTGCATTTTATGCTCCGTCTCACTTTCTTTTGAACGAGTGCGTTTTACGCTCCATCTCGTTACATGTGTTTATGAACGAGTGCGTTTAACACTCCATCTCAATCCACCACATGTTCCATTCTTTAATCGGGAAAAGTTCAAAATTTTCCATTTTTTTTTGCTTGTTGTTTTTTTCCTTCTTGGACTCCCCCAAACTTAGGTCCTTGCTTACACTAGCCTTCAAAGAAGATTCACCGATTTCATCACATTATTCCCAAAGTTCATACCAGAAATAGAGTATGTAAGGATTTGAATTAGATTAACCAATACATTAATGTTTTTTAGATTGCTAACATGAGTATTAAACTAGCCAAATTAACTCACTGGTTACATCATCACTTCCATCAGCTTTCAACTCTAAGTGAATCTCAAATTATCAATCAATTCTCATCATTGGCCCAAAATTAAAGGACTACATCATTTATCTCTCGATTCATGTAGCTAAATGCAAAACACAACCTAAAATGCAATCCTAATCTATCAATGTCATGTAGACATAAGTATAACGAAACATAAATGAATGCATCAAATAACAACGTGCACCTACTCTATATGCATTAACTATCAACAAGTCAAACACAAAACAACAGAAAACAACCCCCAAACTTAAGTAAATCAATGCCCTCATTGAAAAAGCATAAAAAAAACGAAGAATGGGGGACTTCCCTGAACAAACTATGCTGCAGGAGGAACCTCCTCATCATTCTGGTCCTCATCATCACTGCGCTCCAAATCAGACGGAGGGAACACAGGTAAAATAGGTGCAGATGGGAACTGACTGGAATCAACCGAAGGATTCAGCCGAGCAAACATATTGACCATGGAATTGTTGAAGGAAACATTATACTCGTACATGGTATCTTGTCGCTCTGCCAAACGAACATTTTGGGCTTCGATATTGTAGAACCACCGATCAATCTCACGTTGGACCTCAAACGGGACTTCAAAACGAGGCGGTGCAGTATAAGAACTAGATGATGCAGGGTTAGGTGATGGCTGAGCTGCAGGATCTGGCTGTGAAACTATAAATCCTAACCCACGCGGATGACTTTTACCTCCTGTCCATTTAACAGTATAGCGTATAATCATCTTGTGGTCCAGAACAGGCATAGGCGGCTGCATCATCTCATCATCCTTCCATTTGACCCCCGCCTGTGCACAAAGAGCACAAATAAGAGAGGGATGTGGTAACCCACCAGTGGTACCACCCTCTGCAGCACGAATAATGGAGTTCCTAATAATAAGGCCAACGTTCATGGTCTTCCCAGTCACCAAACAATACAAAAGCAGGGCTCTTTCCTTTGTCATATCGCTCACGTGAGTAGACGACATTAGTTTAGCACATAAGAAAGCATACCACGCCTTTCCATACTGACTGAGCCTGGATTGCGGAAAGTTCATGCTATCGCGCCCACGAGTTTTCCATGTTGTACCCGGCTGACACAAATCTTGAATTATCTGATCATAGTCAGGTCCATTATGCACAAAAGCGGTGTACTCATTTCGAGAACCCGAATCTGCCAAGTCATAGATGTGATTAATCTCTGGGCAATCAAAATTCACAGGCTTTCCTCGCACTCGCACTGTAAACCCGTCACGGTCCTTAACATGCGCATAAAATTCCTTTACCACGGCTATAACTGCTGGATCCGGTTGTTCCGTGAACAAACCCCATCGACGCTCAGCAATCATTAAAACCATCTCGCCATCTTGTGTAGTTGGTTGCAACCCCCGTTCTGGAACTAATGGCCGCTGTGCGAATTTAAGATATCTATCTTGCGCTTCTGCACTAGCAAATCGCTTCTTGTCAAAGGTCTTAGTTGGAGTAGAAGTAGATCCTTCCCCACGTTGTCTTTTGGATGCCATAGTTACCTGTTTAGGGCTGGAAGCCCTATTTTTTTTCTAAATGCCGATTATAGAGCCGGGGCGCCATATTTCACCTTACCTTCAGCGCCGGGGCGCCATAAACAGTGTCTGGGTATTGGCTTTAGCGCCGGGGCGCCATACTCCTTTGTTTTATAGCGTCGGGGCGCCATAAACAGTACCTGTGAGTGAGCCTTAGCGCTGGGGCGCTATTCTTCTTAGTATTATAGAGCCGGGGCGCTATAACTGTTTAGGTCGTTCTGCATTTGGCGCGGGGGCGCTGGATTTGTGCTTGATGACTACCTTCTTCCCATACTTAAGCAAATGTTGTCCAATTCAAGCTTCTACATGCTACAAAATACCCAAACACCCAAGTTAGTCCTAAAAAAACATAATCAATTAACTAAACAAAGGAAAAACACAAAATTAAACCGCTGGGTTGCCTCCCAGGTAGCGCTAAGTTATAGTCAATTAGCTTGACTTTCTCTGAAGATCATGTTGTAGAAAGGACTAAGGTGACTTTCTGTCTGTCCACCTCATCCCCAAAGTAATGCTTCAACCTCTGTCCATTCACCTTGAACGATTGATCCGGCAATTTGTCGTATACTTCAATCGCGCCATGTGGAAAAACCGTTTTCACTGTGAATGGTCCTGACCATCTTGATTTCAGCTTCCCGGGAAAAAGTTTGAGTCTGGAGTTGAAAAGTAAAACCCTTTGACCCGGTTCAAATGTTCTTTCTATGATCTTACGGTCATGCCATTTCTTCACCTTCTCCTTGTACAGCTTCGAGTTTTCATATGCCTGTAATCGAAATTCGTCCAACTCATTGATTTGAAGTAGTCGTTTTTCCCTTGCAGCTGTTGAATCAAAGTTCAATTTACGAATTGCCCAGTATGCCTTGTGCTCGAGCTCCATAGGAAGATGACAAGCTTTTCCATAAACAAGCTGAAATGGTGACATGCCCAACGGAGTTTTGTAAGCAGTCTGATAGGCCCACACAGCATCATCCAGTTTCAAGGACCAATCCTTCCTCGTCGGATTCACAATTTTTTCGAGGATTCTTTTTACTTCTCGATTGGATACTTCAGCCTGTCCGTTCGTCTGGGGGTGATAAGCTGTAGCAATACGATGATTTACCCCATACTTGGCCAGCAACGCTGTGAACTGCCTGTTGCAGAAATGACTACCTTCATCGCTAATAATGGCCCTAGGAGTCCCAAATCTAGTGAAAATACTTCGATGCAAAAACTTTAGGACTACCTTGGCATCATTTGTCGGGAGTGCTGCCACTTCTACACATTTAGACACATAGTCAATGGCTAACAAGATGTAGAGATTATCGCACGAAGACACGAAAGGGCCCATGAAATCAATCCCCCAAACGTCGAAAACTTCTACTTCAAGGATTGTGTTCAAAGGCATTTCATTCCTCTTTGAAATATTACCAACTCTCTGACATCTATCACACCGCTGAACAAAACTGTATGCATCTTTAAAGATTGTCGGCCAGTAGAATCCTGCTTGAAGTACTCTAGCAGCTGTTCTCTCTCCACCATAATGTCCTCCATACACAGAAGAATGGCAATCATGTAAAATCCCTTCAATCTCACTATACGGGATACACCTTCTTATCATTTGATCCGCACACTGTTTAAACAAATACGGCTAATCCCATATATACCATTTAACATCATGCAGGAACTTTTTCTTTTGGTGTCCCACCAAGTCAGAAGGTATCATCTTACTCACCAAGTAATTTGCATAATCCGCAAACCATGGCACTTCCCCTTGCACCACAAATAACTGCTCATCCGGAAAGGATTCATTAATTTTAACTTTGCCGTCTACCTTCCTTTTTGGCTGCTCTAGTTGAGACAAGTGGTCTGCCACTTGGTTTTCGGTACCCTTCCTATCCTTGATCTCCAAATCAAATTCTTGCAAAAGCAATATCCACCTGATCAACCTGGGCTTTGCATCCTTCTTCGCCACTAGGTGTCGAATTGCCGAGTGATCCGTATATGCTATCACCTTTGTGCCTATCATATATGACCTAAATTTATCAAAGGCGTACACCACTGCCAATAACTCTTTCTCTGTGGTGGTGTAGTTTAACTGTGCATCTGTAAGGGTCTTGCTGGCATAGTATATCACATGAAACATCTTTTCCTTCCTTTGCCCCAGAACAGCCCCTACTGCGTAATCACTGGCATCACACATAAGCTCAAACGGCAACTCCCAATCTGGTGCTGTGATAACTGGTGCTGACGTTAACTTATTCTTTAAATGCTCAAATGCCTGCATGCAAGCCTCATCAAAATTAAATTGTGCATCCTTCTCCAATAAACTGCACAATGGTTTAGTTATCTTGGAGAAGTCCTTGATGAATCTGCGGTAGAAGCCTGCATGTCCAAGAAAACTACGGACACCTTTTACTGACGTAGGTGGAGGTAAATTTTCAATAGTTTCCAGCTTTGCCCTATCCACCTCAATCCCTTTCTTTGAAACTTTGTGTCCCAGTATGATTCCTTCTTGTACCATAAAATGACACTTCTCCCAATTCAGTACTAAGTTTGTCTCAACACATCTCTTTAAAACCATTACCAAATTTTCAAGACATAGATCGAAAGAATCACCAAATACCGAGAAGTCGTCCATAAAAACCTCAACATTCTGTTCTATCATGTCTGAAAAAATCGCTGTCATACATCTCTGAAAAGTGGCTGGAGCATTGCACAACCCGAAAGACATCCTTCTAAAGGCAAAAGTGCCGTATGGACATATAAAAGTAGTCTTTTCCTGGTCTTCTGGAGCTATCATAATTTGATTGTAGCCTGAATACCCATCCAGAAGGCAATAATACTCATGACCCGCCAATCTGTCCAACATTTGATCGATAAACGGAAGTGGAAAATGGTCCTTCCTTGTAGCTTTGTTTAGCTTGCGGTAGTCCATGCAGATTCTCCACCCTGTTACTGTTCGCGTTGGGATCAACTCATTATTCTCATTGGTGACCACGGTCATTCCACCCTTCTTTGGTACGCACTGCACAGGGCTCACCCATGAACTATCCGAAATAGGGTAGATTATTCCCGCATCCAGCCATTTCAGTATCTCCTTCTTAACCACTTCTTTCATTATAGGATTGAGCCTTCTTTACTGTTCAACTGTCGGCTTACTACCATCTTCCAGCAGAATCTTATGCATGCAAAAAGAAGGGCTTATCCCCTTGATATCGGCTATGGTCCATCCAATAGCTGATTTAAACTCTCTGAGCACTCGTAGTAGTTTTTCCTCCTGAAAAGATGTTAGTGCAGAAGAAATAATCACAGGTAGCTTTGAATCTTTGTTTAAAAATGCGTACTTGAGATGTTCTGGAAGTGGTTTAAGTGCAAGTTCGGGAGGTGTCTTAAGAGATGGTTTCAACTTTACCGATGTCTCTCCCGCTTTCGTAAGTGGCTCGATAGGTGTTCTGAATTTTCCGAATTTGGGAGTGGTATCCAGATATTGCACAAGCTCGGCACATTCTTCATCCTCCAAATCTGAATTTTTAGCAATCACTCTCTGCAGTGGTTTATAGCCCAATAAACTCTCCATGTCATCATTCACTATGCTATCCACCAAGTCAACTCTGAAACACTCCTCTTCATCAGTTGGGAACTTCATTGCCTTGAAGACGTTAAACGTCACCTCCTGATCATGTACACGCATTGTAAGCTCCCCTTTCTGCACGTCTATCAAAGTCCTCCCCGTGGCTAGGAATGGTTTCCCTAGTATAATTGGTATGTTTTTGTCTTCCTCATAATCCAAAATGATGAAGTCTGCCGGAAAGATAAATTTGTCCACTTTCACCAGCACGTCCTCCACTATCCCCCGTGGATATGTGATAGATCTATCAGCTAACTGCAGAGAAATATTTGTTGATCTTGGTTCCGACAATCCCAACTGATTGAATACAGACAAAGGCATCAGGTTGATACTTGCCCCGAGATCACACAAACATTTATCAAAACTCATCTTTCCGATCGTGCATGGAATTATGAAACTGCCTGGATCTTTCAGCTTTGGAGGTAATTTACGTTGAAGCACTGCACTGCATTCCTCTGTCAAGGCCACTGTCTCAAACTCGTCTAACCTCCTCTTCCTTGATAGTATACCCTTCATAAACTTTGCATAACTTGGCATTTGTTCCAAAGCCTCCGCGAAAGGTATGTTGATCTGTAGTTTCTTAAAAACCTCCAAAAACTTTCTAAACTGTTTATCATCCCTCTGTTTATTCAATCTTTGCGGATATGGAACTCGAGGGTGAACTTGCGGTACTGTATTCACGAGCTTCTTATCTGAACTAGCTTTCTCCTTCTCCACTGACTCGTAGTTATCCTTCTTCTCTTTTTGTTCATCTTCAATTTCTATCTCAGTTTCTACCCCAGTGTCATCCCCTTGTAAGCTCGGTGCTGCTGAGTCTGGTACATTACCTGAATATTGCTTTCCCGATCTGAGTGTAATGGCCTGACACTGTTCCTTACCTTCTCGCCGTGGATTTGCCTCTGTGTTACTTGGCAATGAACCCTGGGGCCTGCTGTTAAGCATAGTCGCCATTTGCCCCATCTGAGCTTCCAGATTTTTAATAGCCACTGCCTGGCTTTTGATCATCACCTCTGTATTTGCCATGTACTTTAACATCATCTCCTCCATTTCTGATTTCTTTTCCTGCGGAGGTGCATATGGAGTAGGATGTTGTTGTTGAGAATATCCCTGTGGAAAAGGTGGTCGTGGAGCATACTGTTGCTGCACTGGTTGAAACTGATTGTTCTGCTGACTTCCTTGGTTGTTTGACCAACTAAAGTTTGGATAATTGTGGTTGTTGGGGTGGTATGTGTTCTGAAACTGACCCTAGTCTTTCTTATAAGTGTTCACATATTGCACCGACTCCGAGTTGATAGCACATTGATCTGTTGAGTGCGACCTCGCACAGATCTCACATACGAAGGCAACTGCCTTGGCTTTACTTTCCGACAACGAATCTATTTTCTTTGCCATAGCCGCCATCTGTGCGGACAACTGGGTAATAGCATCCACTTCCAGCAAACCTGCAACTCTGGGCTGTGACGTTCTGGCTGTAGGATTCTGGAAATCATTTGCTGTCATAGTCTCAATAAGGTTATAAGCCTCATCATAGCTCTTTGCCCCTAAAGCTCCACCCGCAGCTGCATCTACCATCTGCCTAGATTGCCATCCCAATTGTGACACCCCCAAATTCAGGTTTCCTAACCTCAAATTCGGTGCTCACGATACCCAACAACAACAACATACTTTCTAACTAACGCGGAAAATAAACATACAATGTCTATCGAAATAGTAATAAAGTCTTACAATCATCGTCCCAAGGTTCTTTAACCTTAACTTAAAACGTGCACTTAATACATTAAGGAGTTCACAAAACCAAATAACAATTCAAGATAAACTAGTACATAAGCCTTATCAGGCGACTACTCTTGCACTTTCCCTTTTCCTTTGTCCCCTTTAGACGTTTCTGCCTTAGCTGAAATAAAGATCATGATATAGCAAGGGTAAGCAACTAGTTTGCTTAGCAAGTTTATACACAAGGGAGATATATCATGAGTAGAAGAAAGTTTCGCTTTCAATGTTCAACAACAGTATAAAATTGTGAAGAAACATGAATTAATAGTCAACAATTGAATATTCGAATAACTGAATGTCAATTACTGAGTGGTTGAAAATAACCATAGATATTTGCCAAGGTTCTCAGCATTTAAACTGGACCTCTTAAAAAATTTTGGTAATCAAGGGGATCAGCATTTCATACCCCGTGATTTATGCATAAACACTTAATAAACCAGCATTGATATCATGCCTTAATCAAATTTATCCTTTTCTCAGCCAAGAGTTCTTACCATAACAATTTAATAAGAACAACTTTTAAAATACCTTTGATTCAACAAATTTAGACATGATTGATCTAGCTGATACAAATAGCATAGATCTATATCATAAACAGTTCATGCTTGAAAGAACTTTAATCTAATTCACAGTTCAATAATAATAGAATAGGAATTCAATTGCACAAGGTGCGAATCTCAATAATCAGTATAGATGTGAATAATCAACAATAATTATTCACTAACATGCTTCGAAAATAATAACTCGAGTTTGAGTTAGGGAACTTGCCTGTCTGCTCAGCTACAAGTAATTCTAGCTTTAACTAATTGGCCTTGAAGAACCTAACATTGATGACGTCGATCTACCAATTAGTACTGCGTAGTTGTATATCGATACACTTACTTATGCTATTTATTTAACAATTAAGCAAATCACATAGCACACATAAGTTAATAAACTATCGTAAATCCTATAAGACACTTAATATTATCAATCCTGATAATATATACTTCACCTCTTGGTATTATTAGTCCACTAATAACACTTTTATTCGTTTACTAATGTTATTAACATCTTAATAATATTTTAATCATCCAATAATACTTTAATCTAATATTATTAATCTTTTAATAATATTTTAATTCTCATATCATTAGTAATATTTTAATCTAATATTATTAGCCATTTTAATAATATCTTAATCATTTATTAATACTTAATTACCCATTCAATAATATTTCCATGAAGTTTTAATCTTAATATTTCTTTGTTTACTTAAAAATATCGAATTCTTATATTACAATTACCATAGTAATATTTTAATAAGTTATTAGGCAAATAAACAATTTATTCTAATTGTGTTACCCTTTATTAAACAACTCTTTTACTACCCATAAAAGGTCATAAATATTATTTCTCATCAAATATTACCAAAATACCCCTCAATAGTCAGAATATATAATATTAGGAGTATCCAAGCTTAAAAATCACATTTTCCTTTTTATGACATCATTTAACCATTTATTTCCTTTTAACCATAACTATAATATTATTATGAAAAATAGCAAACAAGTTCTGAAAATTATTATCTTATGGATCTAGATAGAATATGACCCAAAAATAATTTACAAATTTTCCTGGAATTTTAGAAAGTGATTTACTATTTTTAAAGTACTCAAAACCTCCGAATCTTGTTATATTTTTCATAAATCGAGTTTTGCTCAGACAATTCTGAAATTTTTAGAGTACACTCTCATAATATATATAAACATACTGTACAAATTTTATAGTTTTCCAAGGTATACACAGTGAGTAATCCGGATAAGAATATTTAGGAGTCCTTCACGGTAAAAGCCATTACACAAAAACCACACATCAAAACATGTTCGTTCTTTTTTATACTTGTATATAACTTCTTAAGGTACCTCTGTGATTTTTCCTAGATTTTTAAAAGATACATAACTGGCCAAAACAACCTTTGGAAACGAGGACAGCAAGCTTTTAGGGTTTTAAAGCTTTAAGTTTTATAGCTGGACTGTTTTGGGAAAATAGCCCCCAAGGCTTCAAAAATTATTGGATTTATGTTCTACCACTTGGGTTTACTAGCTAACTCATGTACCTAGCACCCCCTTTCGACGGATCACAAATCCAAGTTGTAGATCTCAAGTTATGGGTGATCCAAGTGAAGAAAAGCTAGGGTTTTTACTTTTTAAGAACATAAGTCCTTTTTCTTCCTTTGAATCTCCATTCTAACACTCAAGAGGATTAGATCTATACATGAAGAATGAAGATCTAATGATTCTTGAGTCTTAGAACAAAATCTCTCAAAAACTATGAAAATAAAACAAAGTGTGAAAGAAGGAAATGGTTTAGGGTTTCACCTTGATCTTGTAGCTACTCTCCTTGATTTACCAAAGTATGTGATGAACTTGGGATGCATGAACTATGATAATCTCACTCTCTTTTCCTCTCTAAGCTCTTACTCTATGTTCTTACTTAGGAGAAATGAAAGAAGGAGATGAAAAGAAGAAATGAACTTGAAATGAAATGAAAGAATAGAATACTTGCAAGTATAATGCTAAATTAGATTTCATGCTATTATCCCCCACATCTTTCTTGCCCCTTGGATATAAGAGTTCACCTTATCCCTTCCATTTAGCCTTAATCTTATCTTTAAGTGTGCTAATTAGATTTTCCACCAATGGGAGCTTGACAACCTTGTCTTTTGTGTAAGAGTTACTAATATCTCCCATATCTTTGTTTTCCCTTGGACAAAGGCTTACTAATTGGATAATAGCAAGAAACCTTTACCTTTTGTCATCATGAAGCTAGTGAGTAGCCTTGTGTCACTAGGGTGGCTAGTTGACATCTTAGGAAGCTATGATATCAAGTCTACCATTTCAACTTCCCACACAAGCTAGCTACTTAATTAAAATAAAGTTTGAAATCAACTTACTCCTCCTTTCTCCTAAGTGCATGGCAAGGAGGGATTTTGTCCCAAAATGTTGTCCCAAATAGCTTTAAATAAATAAACAATTGTTACACATTTAATAAATCAAGTGGCTAGATTTTGGACCACACATTAAATACCATTGGCTTCCAATTTAAATGATTAGGCTAATAAAATCCAAATCTATTTAATGCAATATCGGGTCATTTAATTTAACCCCATGATAGCTCATTTAATAAGCCACACAATTAATACCTAAATCCATGATTAATATAAATGATTGAACTAGGTTCATTAATTAAGTAACTTAGTCAATTAGTAAATAAATTACTAACTTAACTATTAATTATTATTATCCAATTTAGACCATATCTCATTAACAATTACTTTCATTAATTAACTCACACACTTTATTTACTAACTATATTCAATTTACTTGAATACTTAATTTCGTAAATACCTTGTCAAATTTATGGATATAAAGCCTTAGGGTTTGCTCACTAGTTTAAATATACTACTAGTGATTCCTTTAACACAAATTTATATCAATAAATCACATAGTCACATAATCCACCACTACCCCAAAGGTTTAAATAAGAACACAAAGTTAACTCATTAAAATTAAAATTATATTTAATTAATAATGACGTTCAAAATTTACGGGCATTACACCAATCCATTATAAAATGTGTTGATCACCATCCAATCTAGCATCCCATGGTGTGGACACTTCCTTAGCATCTCCTTGTA
The DNA here is from genome assembly GCA_034770075.1 of Aralia elata. Taxonomy (NCBI): domain Eukaryota; kingdom Viridiplantae; phylum Streptophyta; class Magnoliopsida; order Apiales; family Araliaceae; genus Aralia; species Aralia elata. Next base: position 38,796,332 of record CM068380.1, on the reverse strand, counting down.
TCTATCCCAAGCCTCGTATAAGGACTCACCCTGTTGTTCCTCAAATTGAGAAATTGCTGTCCTTAGTTTTGCAGTTTTAGCCATTGGGAAAAACTTGGCTAGAAATTTTTGTGCTAGGTCCTCCTAGGTAGTAATTGATCCTGCAGGCAAAGAATGGAGCCAACTTCTTGCTCTATCCCTTAATGAGAATGGGAATAGCCTTAGCCGGATAGCATCCTCCGTCACCCCATTGTACCTAAATGTATCGCATATTTCAATGAAGCTCAAAAGATGCTCATTAGGATCATCTGTAGCAGCACCCCCAAACTAGACCGAATTCTGCACCATTTGAATGGTTCCTGGTTTAATCTCAAAGGTATTTGCTGCTATTGCTGGTCTTACTATGCTAGACTGCAATCCAGTGATGTTTGGCATGGAATAGTCCCTCAAAGCTTTATGTTCCTCTCTATGCTCAATTCTCTGTTCCTCTACCATCTTCGTAATAGTTCTTTCTAATTGTGCCTGTAAATTCCTACGCACTCTTGCTTTCCAACCTCTTCCGTCAATATTATCCTGAGCTGGTGTCAATTCTGAGTTGGATGAGCGTGTGTGCATAAAACTTCTACAAGTACCTGAAACCAAAACAAAAATAAAAATAGAAATTAGAAAAGATTAGAGTTGTCTAAGTCAAACAATATAGCTTAAAACTGATGATAATAATAAAAATCTAACGCCTTTCCCCGGCAACGGCGCCAAAAACTTGTTGCCTCTTTTTAAGTCTTTAATAAAAGAGCTCTAACTCGTGCAAGTATACACGGTCAACTAGTAATACAGAGGAAGTAGAGTATCATCCCACAGAGAAAGGTTCAAATCAAATCACTATGCATCAATCTTATCACTATATTTATTTACCTAAACTATTGACTAAATTCTGTTGATTAAATTATTTCTAAATTAATTAATAATTAAAGACGCAATTACTAATCAAAATATATCAAACTTTGAATTAATGGGATCCTAACTTCATTTAATAGTTCATCTAATTTACAATCATCATGCTAGAAGAATCTCATATCACAGGAAAATAGCCAAGGGCACTAAAATAGACATAACCATTTGTCAATGCATTATGACCAACTCACGTAATATCCATACTCGATAGGCATCATGTAATCACCACTATAATCAAAATCACTATATTTCTATGTGAAATTGCAATTATACTGATTTTAAGCACAAGCCCTTATTTTTGACTCTTACGGTGAAACAGTATATTTCTATCTGGTCCACAAAATATTAAGCTATTCAATTAAGCCTCATATTCATAAGCTATCATGATTACAATCCAAACTTATATGTTATTTTCCAATTCCATACAAGTACTTCAATCGAATGGTGATCAAGCATTCACACGTGCAAAACAATCATGATAGAAATTCCTTATGATAAATAAATCAATCTAGCAATCAAGACTGTAAATAAATTACATATTAAAATCCGTTAGAATCCCATAATGGAGATTAGTTCATGACTGAACCAAAAGCCATTATGGGATCAAAACTATCCATGGAAAATAAACAATTAATTGAATTAAGAAGAAGTAGTTTTATCAAACCCAATTGTGAATAAATTCCAAAGTAAGCTTAACCCACATCAAAATCCTGAGCTTGAACAAAAGTAATCCACAAAATATCTCTAAGTTCTCTCTAAAGAAAGAGTAGAATAATAATCAATAATCCCCCTCTATTCTAATGTTGCCCTAATTACATAAGATAAGCATTAAGTCTTTTTTCGTATCCAATTCTGCTTCTAGTAGATAAATTGCCGCGCCTAAACTGCCTTTGGCGCCCCGGGGCCATATCCAATTCATTTATAGCGCCCTGGTGCCATATTCCAAAATTACCAAAATGCCCCTAGCTTCAAGTTTAGTTCCCAAACACCTGAATTGACCTTGTTACCCTTCGAATTCCCTCCTGCACAACATAAACACAAAAACGAATAAAATGATAATAAAAAAATACTCAAAGATAACAACAAATTAAGCTCAAAAGCACTAAATTCGTAGGTATAAAACCTACTCATCAGAGGAGCAGAATCAGACCCACCAGATCAGAGAGGACCAGTATAAAGACCTAGCCTATCAGCTCGAGCATGAGTTGGGAGTGGCGAAGGTACAGCTGCAGGGTTACGAGTCCTCAGCGCAGCAGATCGGACCACTGCTACATCAGCTAGTGGCCCGAAACGCTGAGCTGAGAGAGAGGCTGGAGCAGAAAGATCTGCAGATCGCCCACCTGAAGGCCAAGTAGGAGGCCATGAGGTTCGAGGCTGGGCTGGAGGTGTCTGCGAGGATGCATGTCAGGGAGGCCTGGGCCAGGGAGGCCAGAAGGGTTGATCAGCTAGAGGACCAGTTGGAGGCCAGAGTAGTGAGGATAGAGACCCTAGGATATGCTTTAGATGCAGCCTACAGGAGGCCCCGGACTGAGGTAGGGGAGTCCAGCCGCTCTGTTCGTCGCAGGGTCGGGGGTGGAGCATTCTCTTCTGGTCAGCAGGCACGAATTCGTCACGATGTGCAGTGACTTGATATGATGGTTACTTTATCTTTAGTACAGTCAGTCCCACTTTTTGTTATATTAGGGACGTATTCATGTTTGTCTTGTGAAACTTTATAATTGTATTTATGCTTGGGGTAGCAGTTACACCCCAACTTTTGTGGTCTTTAGGGATGAAAGGTTAGGATTCCCCACTTTGGTCTCAGGGGGAATGATTGATAGGGCACACAGTGGCGCATTTATAGAAGTATGCCACAGGTTTAGTCTTGTAACAAAACAGTGGTATATGAATATAAATGCAGATGTTTCACTTAAATCAAATGTGTTGATAGATATTTTACCCTTGATTACTGATTTTAATGACATATTGTGTAAAATATAAAACTATAGGTAAAAGTCGGCCAGAATTCAAATCATGCCGCCAAAAGGACGACCACGTAACCGACAGGTTGAAGAGTCAGAAAGTGAGGTTGGAAATCAATCCAATCAAATGAGAATGTTCGTAGAAATGCTGGCAGAAGCCATGCAATCAAGACCGCCACCTGGAGGGACCCAAGCAGCAGCCGAGCCAGCGCATCATCTGGCAAATTTTAAAGACTTCAAATTGGTTGGACTACCCAAGTTCAAGGGAACTCTTAACCCGATAGAAGCACAGACCTGGATCGAGGAGATAGAGAAGGTCTTCGAGGTCGCACGGGTGGCCGAGGAACAAAAGACAGGATTTGCCACGTTCATGCTGAAAGGCGAGGCGAACTACTGGTGGAAGGCCAATAAGGGTCGAGCAGGTGAAGGAGTCATTCCATGGGAAAGATTTAAAGAGTTGTTCTTCGAAAACTACTTTCCGGAGAATACACAGCAGGACATGGAAGTGAAGTTCCTCGAACTGAAACAAGGGAATATGACTGTCGCCGAGTACGCGGAAAAATTCAATGAGTTGGCCCGATTTACCCCACATCAGGTGGACACCGAGGCCAGGAAGGCGAGAAGGTTTGAATTGGGACTAAAACCCTGCAGAAGTCAGTTGCAATATTGAAAATTAAGAACTTCGTTGAACTGCTAGAAAGGGCTATCAATGCGGAAGGGGGCAATGAAGCAGTAGCCCGATTTAATCAAGACAGAAAGAAGAACCAGGAGGCTGCCAGGGCAGGGAGCAGCGGGGGCAGCAACCCCAATAAGCACAAATGGAATGAAAGCCAATCGTTCGGGAGCAATAAATCCGGAGGAAACTAATCTGGAGGGGAGGTGAAGAAAACTGGCAGGTGTAGCAATTGTGGGAAAAACCACACTAGGGAATGCATGAAGGGGAAGAGTGTTTGTTATCGGTGTGGACAACCGGGGCACATGGCTCCTCAATGTCCGAACAAACAGAAAGTAGGATGTTTCTCTTGTGGATCACCCGACCACCAGATTAAGGACTGGCCGAAGAGGAAGGGCGATGTCGGGAGTGGCAACAGGAGCAACAACAACAGTGGAAACAGCAACCGGCCGAGCTACGGGGCAATCGCCAGCCAAGCCAACAGACCGATGGCACGCACGTTCAACATGACTGTTCAGGATGCAATGGAATCCAGAGACGTGGTGTCAGGTATCATCCCAATCAATGATATAAATGTATATGTGTTATTTGATTCGGGTGCTACTTGCTCTTTTGTTTTCGAAGAATTTGCTAGTCAGTTAAATTTACCTCGTGAAAAGTTAGAACATCCTGTGAACGTAGAAGTAGCAAACAAGGAAATTATCCCCGTAGAATGCATTCATAGGAATTGTTGTGCTGAATTGCGAGGATTTAAGCTTAATGTGGATTTGATACCAATTCGGCTGGGAGAGTTTGATGTAATCCTGGGAATGGATTGGCTATCAATTCACAGAGCAGTTATTGATTGTAAGAAGAAATGTGTACACCTAAAGACTCCTAATAAGTCGAAGGTGGTATTCTATGGCAGTAAGTCACCAAGACAATCTTGTTGTCTTACTATGATGCAAACAAGGAGGTTACTCAAGAAGGGTTGCGTGTGCTATCTGGCACATGTAATTGATACTCGTCAGGTCAGGGATGAGATGAGTCAAATACCAATCGTGAGGGAATTCGCTGATGTCTTCCCCGATGAACTTCCAAGACTGCCACCGGACAGGGAAACTGAGTTCGTTATCGATTTGGCACCGGGAACCGCACCAATATCGAAGCCGCCGTATCGAATGGCACCTGTAGAGATGAAAGAGTTGATGGTGCAACTGCAGGAACTACTTGATAAAGGTTATATCAGACCAAGCGTGTCCCCATGGGGAGCGCCAGTTCTGTTTGTAAAGAAGAAAGATGGTTCGATGAGACTTTGTATCGACTATCGGGAGTTGAACAAAGTTACGATTAAGAATAGATATCCGCTTCCTAGAATTGACGATCTATTTGATCAACTTAAGGGAGCGAAATACTTTTCGAAAATTGACCTGAGGACAGGCTATCATCAACTGAAGGTGAGGCAGGAAGATATCCCGAAGACTACATTCAGGACTCGTTATGGGCACTTCGAGTTTCTGGTAATGTCATTTGGATTGACGAATGCACCAGCAGCATTCATGGATATGATGAACAGAGTGTTCAAGCAGTACTTGGACAAGTTCGTAGTCGTATTCATTGATGACATCTTGGTGTATTCAGAGACAGAGGAGGAACATGCTGAACATTTGAAGATTGTATTGGAAGCTCTCAGGAAGGAGAAGTTATATGCAAAGTTTTCTAAATGTGAGTTTTGGTTGCAGAGGGTACAATTTTTGGGTCACGTCATCGACAAGAATGGTGTTTCGGTGGACCCAGCAAAAGTAGAAGCCGTTATCAACTGGGAACAGCCGAAGACGCCAACAGAGATCAGGAGTTTCTTAGGATTAGCGGGATACTATCGAAGGTTCATACAGGATTTTTCAAAGATAGCATCGCCATTGACCAATCTCACCAGGAAAATAGTTAAGTTCGTTTGGTCGGAGAAATGTGAGGAAAGTTTCATGGAGTTGAAGAAGAGACTTAGCCAAGCACCGGTGTTGACCTTACCAGACAACATTGGGGGTTTTGTAGTGTATAGCGATGCGTCACACAAAGGTCTTGGCTGTGTGCTGATGCAGCACGGCAAGGTCGTGGCGTACGCATCTCGTCAACTGAAGGACTATGAGAAGGGTTACCCGACTCATGACTTGGAGTTAGCAGCGGTAGTTTTCACCTTGAAGATTTGGAGGCACTACCTATACGGGGAGAAGTGCGAGATATATACAGATCACAAAAGTCTGAAATATATCTTCACTCGAAAGGAGCTGAACATGAGGCAGCACCGATGGTTAGAATTGATCAAGGACTATGACTATGAAATTCTGTACCATCCGGGCAAAGCAAATGTAGCGGCTGATGCCTTAAGCAAGAAAGGCAAGGTGAAATTGATGCAGCTGACAGTTCAAGAGGAATTGATAAAGGACCTTGAACGTCTGGAACTGGAGGTTAGGTATCCAATGGAGGCGGACAAAAAAGTGTTCACCGTGACAGTAGGTCCGACTCTACTGGATAAGATACAGGAGGCTCAAGAATTTGATGAAGAATGCATTGACATTAAGAAGCAACTATCGGAGGGAAAAATATTGAAGTACAAGGTTGACAACACAGGATTGCTGAGATTCGAGGGAAGGATCTGGATATCCTACGTACCAGACTTAAGGGAAGAAATTTTGCAAGAGGCCCATAATACGAGGTTTTCGGTACATCCAGGTAGCACCAAGATGTATCAAGATCTTCGTCAGCATTATTGGTGGCCGCACTTGAAAGGAGAAGTTGCAGAATTCGTCAGCCGGTGTTTAACTTGTCAAAGGATCAAGGCAGAGCACCAGCGGCCGAGCGGATTATTGCAACCCTTGGAGATTCCAGAATGGAAGTGGGAGCACATCACAATGGATTTTGTGGTAGGACTTCCAACCACTCAAAAGGGTCTGAACGCCATCTGGGTAATCGTAGACCATCTGGGTAATCGTAGACCGTTTGACCAAGTCTGCCCATTTCCTACCAATCAAGATCAGGTACAAATTAGAGCAGTTGGCGAAACTTTACGTGAAGGAGATAGTATCACGACATGGAGTGCCGGTGTCTATTGTATCTGACAGAGACCCGCGCTTCACGTCCAATTTTTGGAGAAGTCTACAGGAGAGACTGGGAACGCAGTTGAGAATGAGTACGGCGTATCACCCTCAAACTGATGGTCAGAGTGAGCGAACAATTCAGACTCTAGAGGATATGCTCCGGGCAGTTGTGATGGACTTAAGTGGCAGCTGGGACGACCACTTGCCACTAGTAAAGTTCGCCTACAACAATAGTTACCATGATAGCATTGGTATGCCACCGTACGAAGCGTTGTATGGAAGGAAGTGTCGAACACCGCTGTGTTGGGATGAAGTTGGTGAACGGAGATTGTTGGGACCAGAATTGGTACAACAAACCGTGGAAATTATTAAAGTAATAAAACAACGGTTAGTAGCAGCCCAGGATCGTCAGAAAAAATATGCTGACTTACATCGTCAGAAACGAGACCTTGAAGTTGGTAGCTTTGTGTTTCTGAAGGTATCTCCCTGGAAAGGGAAGATCCGTTTTGGGAAGAAGGGCAAATTGAGCCCTAGGTTCATAGGACTGTTCGAGTTTTTGAGGAGAATAGGCGAAGTGGCGTACGAGGTAGCATTACCTCCTGAACTTGAGCACATTCACAACGTGTTTCATGTATCAGTGTTGCGTCCGTATAAGCCAGATTACAAGCATGTTATTTCCTATGAGCCAATTCAAGTCGAAAAGGACTTATCGTACGAGGAGATTCCTGTTCAAATACTGGATAGAAAGGAACAGACGCTGAGGAATAAAACCATTCATTCTGTTAAAGTTCTCTGGAGAAATCACGCGGTGGAAGAAGCCACGTGGGAACTCGAAGAAAAAATGAGAGCGAATTACCCCCAGTTATTCGAGTAACCCTAGATTGAAATTCCGAGGACAGAATTTTTATAAGGGGGAGAGGATGTAATGTCCGGGAATTTTTTAAAACCTTGTATTAATTTATTCTTTTTATATATGGAGTTCGTTTTATTTAATTTCTACAAATTTAATTGGATCCATGTAGGTATTACTAATTAATTATCTAAATACGTGGTCCAATAATTTTCTTGGCATTAAAGGGGCTCACTAATAGTTTGAATAAGTTAGTGAGTTAACCCTAAAAACTTAATTGCAAGAAAATTGGGAAGAAGATTAATAATTAAGTTCATTTTATCATTTTCGTATTAAATAATTTAAATGAAGAATTATGGTTTAAATAAACATTTTAATAATTAATCAAATGGGTTTAGTTCTTTAATTTAAAATATTAGAGATACAAGGTGGACAAATTTCATTGGGTCATTTTTTTTAAATTATTAGACTGGCCCATTTTGTTCCTTTCATTTTATTTGTATTGGGCCATTCCTCTATTAAAATCAACCGGCCCAACCCTAATGGGTTGAGCCCATTCTTATTTCTTTCACCGGCCGGGTCACAGAATTGCAATCGGGTTGGATCCATTTGAATTAGGAAGAACCGATCGGTAGGATTAGTTTGGGGCAACCGAACCAAAACGGAATCAAAGTCTCAAACCCCAAATCAGTTCGATCAGGAAGAGAGGAAGACTAGCCGAACGAGCTCTCGATCCATCAATCAATCAGGCCAGTCAAACGAGAAAGCGGGAAGGGTGGTGTCGCCAGGCATGCGCCGGCGACAACTTGCGTCGACCGGTTGGATTGAAGAGGAAGGTCTCCGACCGGCGGATAATGGAGGCAACCATCAACGGACCTTAGGATTCGGGTTTTAGGCGAAGCGACCGACGAGATGTGCGACGCTCGAGGAAGTGCCGGCGAATCTCACAGTCGGCGATGGGACGACCGGACGACCCCTCCCTCCGACCGTTGGTCCTTAACTGGCCAACTGAGGTAATATCTAGCCTAGTTGGGTAAAAATCCCTCTATAAATTGCAGCCCATTCACTAGACCAAAGCTGCCGATTTTTTTTCCTTTGTTCTTGTGAGTCCCAAATTACGAGCAAAATATATGCAAATTTAGGGTTCGAAAGTAGAGTGAGGGTCAGGGAAATTAATCGTTGAATGTCCAGCTGGGTATCATACTTTGGAAGAAGAAGGAAGGCAGCCAATCGAACAAAATCAAGGTATTAAGCAACTGTGATGGGTTGTTAAATTACTGTAATAGTTTGGTTTGATTTAGGTTATTCCTGGTATAACAGTATATTATTGTAATTGCCTTGGTTTGAAAATCAGACATTGTATTATAGTTTTTGGGTTTAAAAACCGGGTATTGGATTTTGATAATTCTTGCTTGATTTATTTGATTTAAAATTCTGGTAATGTGTTATCAATGGTATTGGTTATAACATACTGTTTGGGAATTGTATGATATTGTTGGGATTTAAGCATTTGGTACTGTATTGCGTTGTTTCCGTTTGGAAACCTGGGATTGTGTTGTATGAACCTTAGGGTTATTGCAGGTTATTTTCGTTTGGGATTTGTACTGTGTAAATTCTGTGACGCCCCCAAATTCGGGTCTCCAAATACCCGGATCCGGTCATCACGATCCAATACAAACATTCACCTCTAACAACATATGGTAACTAAAATGCGGAATAAAATAAACATACGTTGTTCATTACAAGGTGTTACTAGTCCCAGAATACAAATAACCTTAAACACATACACAATTCGTACCCTAATAACTATCAGGGATTAAATTACATTATAGTAATTAACTACACATAATTTTATCTTCTGCTACATGAAGTCTATCACTTCATCTTTTCCTTCCCTTTGTTCTTCCCTGACGTCTCGGGTTTAACTGCAATGAGATCATGATATAGCAAGAATGAGCAACGAGTTTGCCCAGCAAGTTTAAAGTATGACAATAAGGATATATCATGATGAAGGGATATTAAGGAATTTCAACATTAGAAAAATCAGAAGCAAGAACAATAATTGCTTTTAGAACAATTGATAGTCAAATAGACTTTGACCGATAACTTCCAAAGGAGTCAATAGCTGGTTGACCCTCTGGTTACTGGCTACAGAATAACGTACTTGAGGGGATCAGCCTCGCGTACCCTATGTATATGCATAACATTTAATTCTGCTATTTGTACCTTATAAACGGTACGTGGGGTACTCCCCTATAAATAAAGGGGTGTTCATACAGTCTAAGAATCCTTACCATTGATTGGTTCAGATAGCTTTTATAAATTCTCACATATTTGTCTGACCGAACAAGGGTTCAGACTTAACCATGAATGGTTTATAAATTCCTGAACTTAAATATACGAATTTCAAATGCACGAGTGCGAATGTCAATAAATATACAGATGTGGAATAATTTAGAAAGTAATTAGACCACTTAAGGCATGCTTGGATATAAAAACTCAAGCTTAAAGAATAACTTGCAACAGTATATATATACCTTTTTGCACGAATTAAAAATAGTGCATAAGACTTAGAAATTTGCTCAATGTAAAAGTTGAGTAAAGAAGAACTTGCAATAATGTAAGAAGTTTAGGGTTAGGAACTTGCTTGTTTGCTCAGCTACAGATATAGTTTAGCTTTAATTAATTGATCTCGAGTGACCTATCATTGGGTAAAGTCGATTTATCAATTAACAGTTGTATATTGGCACCTCTCACTATACCTTTTACTCAACAGGTAAAATTCACCATCTATATTTAATTACTAATTAACATTAGCTAAACAGAAATTAATAATCTTTAGCTATTAACTTGATGGTAGCTAATCATGATTACTTATTCTTTGGTTTCCCGGATTTATTACCATTATCTGTCCCTGAACATGGTTTAACAATCCTTATTTATTACGATAATAATTATTTCATTACCTTTTGTCATACTTAATTATTATCAAATATCATTTGAATAACAATTAAATATTTTTTATCTTTATTTATTATTTAATATTAAATAATAAGTAATTATTTATTAACTTTACTTATACTTAATTATTATTTAAGATTAAATAATAATTAAATATTTATTACCTTTATTAATTATTTATTAATAAATAATCATTTTATTAACTATATTCATACTTAATTATTATTAAATATTACTTAAATAATAGTTAAATATTTATTATCTTTATCTATTATTTATTGATAAATAATAAATAATTTATTTCATTGAATATTTGTTATCTTTATTTATCACTTATTGACAAATAATCAAATGATTAACTTAATTCATACTTGATTATTATTTAATAGTAATTAAGCAATAATCAAATATTTATTAGCTTTATTTATTATTAAAGGATAAATAATAAATAATTAAATTATTAACTTTATTTATACTTAATTATTAATTAAAATAATAATTAAATATTTATTATCTTTATTTATTATTTATTAATAAATAATAAATAATTATTTATTTAACCTTACTCATATTTAATTATTATAAATATTTATAATAATTAAATATGTATTATCCTTACCTATAACAATAATTAATTTACCAATACCCAATTATTATTTAAGGTTAGTTAAATAATAATTAAATATTTAATAATTACTTTATCACAATTAATTTCTTATTAATTTTATTTATTAACATAATACTAATTAGTTTGCAAATGCATTATTAACTTAAGTTGATAACCAATAATCATGGCAAGGATAGTTTATTTGGTTAACAGTTATTTGATAAACTAGACCAATTGTTGTATCAACACTCACTGATAATGTATGAAGTCCCTGCAATTTGATTTCAGCCTAACCAACATTCATTGTTCAGTACAATAAGCAACCCGAATTAACATTCCGTACAGCAGGTAGAAATTTTCTCACAATTCCATATGATATGCTGAGTTTTAGCCAAGCATTATCATATACAAGAACCCAAAGTTGACCCTTATAATTCATACTGCCAACCCAACAATTGTTACCCCAACATTGAAAACAGTTCATTCAAGCATTTTGACGAACATGTAGTGTGCATCTTGCAACACGAAACTGTACTAACTGTAGTGTAAATTCACATTACCAGAACATTGAAGTTCTTTAACATACAGAGGTTTAAACCCAAATATCACACACAATATCCTGGATAAATAAAATTTTCAAGTACAGATGGGAGATAAGGAGAAAATTCACATAACCATCACAGTATTCGTATATTCCCAAAACACTGTATATTACACCATCACAGTTTATGATACCACCAACATAACCCAACCAGTGTTGCTACCACCAACACAGTGCTATAACACAGTCCCATACAAAACAACACAATATGGAAATTAAACAAAAACTAACTCAGTTGCTTGAACTAATCTATACCTTGGTATCGATCGATTTGCTTGTCGCCTTCTTCTCCCAAAATAATCAACCCAACCGGACATTCACAGTGGCTTCCCGCTGAATTTCTCTCCTTAAATTTTCTAATTTCAAACCCTAATTTTCTAATTTGTATGTATTTTACTCCTAATTTGGGACTCACAAGAACAAAGGAAGAATCGGCAGCTTTGGCAAGTGGGTTGGGGCTTCAATTTATAGAACAAGGTTTACCCAATTGCTGGGCAAAACCCCAATTGATCGAGCCGGTGACCGTCAGGTAAAGGGAGTGAGTCGTCCGCGTCGGTCTTATCTGAGTTAAAGCTAGCTTCGCCGGCGACCCTCGAGCCGTGCGTTGTTACTGGTCACGTCGCCGCGCTTAACAGTCCTTTGGTCCGAACGTTGAACCCTCAGTCGCCCACTTTCACCCTTGAATCGTCCGCCGGTTACTCCCTTCGTCGCCGGCGCACGCCTGGCGACTTGCCCTTGTCCCGTCCGATTTGATCGAAGGCTTGGTTTTGCTCGGCTGTTTGATTTGAGGGCTTGGGGGTTGATAGCTGGGTGAGATGAAATTGAGGGTTTGGGGATTTTGGTTCGGTCAGTCTCAATATATCTCTTCGATTGAATTTCTTTTCCCCCAAAGTTGATAACTGGTATGCTACATATGGATCCAAGCCGGCTAAAGGAAAGGAATGGGCTGACCCGGCTGGCAATGGCTTTTGGGCTCAACCCCACCGGGTTGGGCCGGATAAATTTAAATAGGAAAAGCCCAATTTAATTACCTTGACCAGCCAACTCGTTTGACTTAATCAGGGAGGAGATTTGGCCTAATCCGGAAATGAAATAAAATAAAAGAAATGGGCCAGTCCAATCAAAATAACATTATGGTCCTATCATTTTAATTGAATAATTAAATTAATTAGTTAAATATTTGTCCTACCAATAATTCTTGATCCGAATAAAATAAATTTATTTATTAATCTCTCAAGTTTCTGGCAAATCAAATCTTAGGGTCGACTCACTAATTTAATAAAACTATTAATGAGTCCCTTTAATGCACAGAAAATTATTGGACCACGTATTTATATAATTAAATAATAATACCCACATGGATCCAATTAAGTTCGTAAAATTATATAAAATGAATTTACTTATAAAAATAAATTTGATACAAGGTTTAAATTTTCTCGGACATTACAAATTCTCTGTTGTGGTTGATATGCACCGTAATAGGGAGCTGTGTTAAATTGCTTGGTTTAAACCTCTGTGTATTGCAGAACTTTAATGTTCTGGTAATTTGGTTTTATTTGGTTTTCCGCTTGGAATGGGTATTGAATTCAAAGTCAGTATTGTTATAATCTGGGAAGAAATTATTGCCTATTATGTTGGTTATTAAATTGAGTTGATGGCACACTTGTAGATTAACTAGTCATTGTAACTAATAAATAAAATTAATAAAATAATTATTTATTATCAATGAATAATAAATAAAGATAATAAATATTTAATTATTATCATTGAATAATAATTAAATATGAATAAAGTTAATAAATTAATTATTTATTATTTATTAAATAATAAATAAAGATAATAAAAATATAACTATTATTTGATTAATAAATAAATGATAATGATGAATAAATTAGTAAGTAGTTATTTGTTATTTATCAATAAATAATAAATAAAGGTAATAGATACTTAATTATTATCATTAAATAATACTTATGTATGAATAAAGTTAATCAATTAATTATTTATTACTTATCACAAAAAAATAAATAAAGATAATAAATATTTTTTTTATCAATAGGAATAAAATTAATGAATTAATTATTACTTATCAATAATTAATACATAAAGATAATAAATAATTATTATCTAATTAATATTAAATAATAATTAAGTATGGATGAAATTAATAAAATAATTATTTATTATTTTCAAATAATAATAAATAAAGGTACTAAATATTTACTTAAGTATGAATAAAGGTAATAAAGTAATTATTTGTAATAACAAATAAAGATAATAAGTATTTAATAATTATTTATTATGTAACATTTCATAATAAATAAAGATAATAAATATTTAATTATTATTTAACTAACCTTAAATAATAATTAAGTATGAGTAAAGTAATTATTATTTATAGATAAAGATAATAAATACTTAATGATCATTTAAGATTAAATAATAATTAAGTGTGTATAGAAGTAATACATTAAGTATTTAATTAATGACCAAGGAACGAGAATAATAATTACTCAATGTAAATAGTAATTAAGTATAAATAAAATTGAGTAAGTGACCAACTAGTATTTAGTTGCTATTAAACCATGATAAATTTATTATTCAAATAATAAATAAAGATTATTAACCCATATTTAGAGACAATAAGGGTAATAATCTGAACATTCGAAGAATAGTAATCATGATTAGCTATCAATTATTTTAATAGCTAAAAGTCATTAAGTTAATTTCTGTTAAGCTAATGATTAGACAGAAATTAAATATATATGGTGAATTGTTTATCTTTTAAATAAATAGTATAAGTGAGTGTATCGATATACAGTTATGCAATGCTAATGGATAAACCGACTTTATCAACTGATAGGTTATCCAAGATCAATTAATTAAAGCTAAAATTTATCTGTAGCTGAGCAATCAGGCAAGTTCCCTAACTTCATTCTTTCAGTATATTGAATGTAAGTTCTATCTCACTCAACTTTTACATTGAGCAAATTTCTAAACCTTATGCACTATTTTTAATTTGTGCCAAAAAGGTATATATTGTTGCAAGTTATTCTTTAAGCTTGAATCTTATCTCCAAGTATGCTTTAAGTGGTCTAATTTTTTTTAAATTTTTCCACATCTATGTATTTATTGACATTCGCACTCGTGCATTTGAATTCGTACATCTATTAAAGTTCCTAAATTCACGAACTATCCGTGATTAAGTCTGAACCCTTGTTCGGTCAGGCAAGTATGTGAGAATTTATAAAAGCTATCCGAACCAATCGATGGTAAGGATTCTTAGACTGTGTGAACACCCCTTTTATTATAGGGGAGTACCCGAGGTACCGTATATAAGGTACAACTATCAGAGTTAAATGTTATGCATACACATAGCGTACGCGAGGCTGATCCCCTTAAGTACTTATTCTGTAGCCAGTAACCAGAGGGTCAACTAGCTATTGACTCTTTTGGAAGTTATTGTTCAAAGTCTACTCGACTATCAATTGTTCTAAAAGCATTCATTGTCCTTGCTTCTGATAATTGTTGAATTCTCTTTCTATATTCCCTTCATCATGATATATCCTTATTGTTGTACTTTAAACTTGCTGAGCAAACTCGTTGCTCATCCTTGCTATATCATGATTTCATTGCAGCTAAACCCGAGACGTCAGGGAAGAACAAAGGGAAAGAAAAGATGAAGTAATAGACTTCACGTAGCAGATTTTAAATTGACGTGTAGTTAATTACTGTTAATGTAATTTAAACCCTGACTTTTATTTAGGGTATGGATTTGTATAAGTGTTTAAGGTTTTTTTTGTATTCTGGGACTAGTAACACCTTTGTAATAAACAACGTATGTTTATTATATTCCACATTTTAGTTACCATATGTTGTTAGAGGTGAATGTTTGTATTGGATCGTGATGACCGGATCCGGGTATTTGGAGACCCGAATTTGGGGGCGTCACAAAAACAGTAATGTTCAATTCCTGAATAAGCATCAAATATGATAATGCAACATCTTAAATATTTAATATTTGCCTTGTGGTGACACAACAAACTCATATTAAATATTTAATACTCTATTGTTTTACCATGCTAGAAGGCGACGTTCGATATTCCAAATATCTTTGAACGCTTAGAACTTAATATAATTTCTTTGAGGGATTTATTATTATTTGTCTCATCTTGTTTAGCGCGCATGCACATATATATATATATATATATATAATACGCGTCATATTATTTGACGTGCGAAGAATGTTGTATAATATATAATATATATATAGTAATCATGCACATATAGAATATTATATTCTACTCGGATTGATTATTGACTTTTATTCTAGTTTGGTTCACTAGAGCTACCAAGTAAACCAAAAGGTCAAACCTAGGGTGAAAGAATTAAATTTAAATATAACTATTACATTTAAACCCGGGCTCCATTACAAATGGGTCTTCAAGCGCTCCTTGCTCTTTTGTCTCCAATTCTTCAAGTAATTCTAACAAAACCTATTACATAAACTATTTATAATAAATAGAAACCTTGATCAGCAGTCAAGGGGAGGTACATAGGAGGAAGATAGAATTTACATCAAGAAAAACTAGAGAAGACGAGGTACGCAGACCCCATTTATAAAAAAATCCATTCATTCAAGCATCCACTAAAATAAATCCAATCACACATTGACCAGTAGTCCATACTCAATCTCTATTTATTATCATACATATCTCCATATGTATCAATAAATAACATTCATCTCATGAATAATAAAACCATTCCATATATGCATTGATATCATTTAATGGGCAATTAAAAGTTTACTAGAAATCTAATTTTGAAACAAAAATAAACTCCTTTATTTTAATCAAAATTCAAATCATAATAAACTTATTTATTTTTATTTTATCCAATTTTGAATAAAAATAAACTCCTTTATTTTTAATCAAATTCCAAATCAAAATAAACTCCTTTATTTTAATTAACATGGAAACCAATTTCATGTTCAAAATAAACTCCTTTATTTTAACTTAAAATTGCTTGGAAAAATAAAATATGTTAAATCCTATTCCTTATCAAAATAAACATCTTTATTTTTAAGGAAACATGAAATCCTATTCCATATGTGAATAAACTCCTTTATTCTAGGAAACATAGAATCCTATTCCATATGTGAATAAACTCCTTTATTCTAGTTAATGTAGAATCCAATTCCAAGTTAAAATAAAAACTTTTAATTTTAATCATATTCCAATTAAAAATAAACCTTTTATCTTAATTGAAAATAAATAAAATAAAAATAAATCACATTTAATATAGCAGCACCATGATCATTATTATGATAATTTGATATGATGTATCTAGAATTTAGATCTCATTAGCATGATCATCATCATAATTCTAAAAGCATTGCTCAAAACTATGGGTTTATCACATTTAATATAGCAGCACCATGTAGATAATATAAAATACCTTTTAAGAAAAATAATTCTTTTATTAATAAATGAATAAGATTACAAAGTATATGCTACATCATATCAAATATGATTGGCTTGTGTGCATACTACTTTCAATCTCCCACTTGCACTAAAGTCAATCGCCATGGTATCTAATACTCATTTTCTCTAAGTGACGATCAAACTGTTGTTGAGTTAAAGCTTTAGTAAATGGATCTGCAATGTTGTCTTGAGAGTCCACACGCTCCAAGGTTACATCTCTTCTTTCAATGATCTCCCTAATCAAATGAAACCGCCGCAACACGTGTTTGGATTTCTGATAAGACCTGGGTTCCTTAGCCTACGCAACAGCTCCATTGTTGTCACAGAATAAAGGTACGACTCCTCTAATGCTATGAACCACTCCAAGTTCAGTTATGAACTTCTTCATCCAAACAGCTTCCTTTGCAGCTTCACTTGCAGCTTTGTACTCTGCCTCTGTCACTGAATCAGCAACTGTTTGCTGCTTGGAACTTTTCCAACTCACTACGCCACCGTTTAAGGTAAACACATACCCTGAAACGGATTGACTGTCATCTTGGTCCGTTTGAAAACTTGAGTCTGTATAGCCCTCTAGTTTCAACTCAGACCCATCGTAGAGTAGAAATACATCCTTAGTTCTTCTCAAGTACTTTAGGATGTTTTTCACAGCCTTCCAGTGCTCTTCTCCTAGATTCGACTGATATCTGCTCGTTACACTAAGTGCATGAGCGACATCTGGTTTAGTACATATCATACCGTACATGATAGATCATATTGCGGAAGCATAAGGAATCTTACTCATCCGGTCTCTCTCCTCAGGTGTCTTTGGGGCCTGTTTCTTAGAGAGATGTATTCTATGGCTCATCGGCATGAGACCTCTCTTGGAATCTTCCATGCTAAACTTCTTTAGCATCGAGTCAATGTACTTTCCTTGGGTCAAGCCCAGCATCCTCTTAGATCTATCTCTATAGATCTTTATCCCCAAAATATAGGATGCCTCACCCAAGTCCTTCATGGAGAAGTGTTTAGATAACCAAATTTTGATCGACTGTAGCATAGGAACATCATTCCCTATCAGTAATATATCATCAACATATAATACAAGAAATGAAACAGCGCTCCCACTAACCTTCTTGTACACAAAAGGTTCATCCTCATTTTTGATAAAATCAAACCTTTTGATTATCTCATCAAAACGGATGTTCCATCTTCGAGAAGCTTACTTCAATCCATAAATAGATCGTTGCAGCTTACAGACGTGGTTTGTTCCAACCGTTGAAACAAAGCCCTTTAGCTGTATCATATATACATTCTCCTCAAGCTCTCCATTGAGGAATGCCGTTTTCACGTCCATTTGCCAGATCTCGTAGTCATAATAAGCTGCAATTGCAAGCAAAATCTGAATGAACTTGAGCATAGCTACTGGTGAGAGGGTTTTATCATAGTCAACTCCTTGTCTTTGTTTGAAACCTTTTGCAACCAGTCGGGCCTTATAGGTCTCTACCTTGCCATCTGCTCCAGTCTTTCTCTTAAAGACCCATTTACACCCAATAGGCTTAATGCCCCCAGGTGGTGAAACCAAAGTCCATACTTGGTTTTCATACATGGAGTCCATCTCGGATTTCATGGCTTCTAGCCATTTCTATGAGTCTTCACTACTCATAGCCTCTTCGTAAGTCAATGGTTCATCATCATCCTCTATAATGAATCCATACCTTTCAGGTATCTTCGGTACTCTTCTAGATTTACCAATAGGTTGTGGTACAGTAGGTTCTTCTACTTTGTCAGGTACCTGACTTTGATCCGGAGTATT
Source organism: Aralia elata (assembly GCA_034770075.1). Classification (NCBI taxonomy): domain Eukaryota; kingdom Viridiplantae; phylum Streptophyta; class Magnoliopsida; order Apiales; family Araliaceae; genus Aralia; species Aralia elata. The sequence goes on along the minus strand of CM068380.1, from coordinate 38,777,400 downwards.
TTGTGGTTCTTGAACTTCTTCAAGATATATCTTACTCCCACTGACCCCTTCAAGGATAAACTCCTTTTCCAAGAAGGTAGTGTGTTTTGCTACAAACACCTTTTGATCAGTAGGATGATAGAAATAATATCCTAAACTTTCTTTAGCATATCCCACAAATCTACACTTGTCGGATCTAGTCTTCAGCTTATCATACTCAAACCTTTTGACATAAGCTGGACAACCTCAAGTCTTTATGTGACGCCCCCAAATCCGGGTTTCCTAACCTCAAATTCGGTGCTCACGATACTCAACGACAAACATACTTTTTAACTAAATGCGGAATAATAAACATACATTGTTTATTGAAATAACAATAAAGTCTTACAATTTTGGTCCCAAGGTTCTTTAACCTTAACATAAAACGTACCCTTAATACAATAAAAGGTTCACTTAATCAAACAACATTCAATAATAACTAGTATATAGGCACTATCGGGCATCTACTCTTGCACCTTCCCTTTTCCTTTGTCTCCTCTAGACGTTTCTGCCTTAGCTGAAATGAAGATCATGATATAGCAAGGGTAAGCAACTAGTTTGCTTAGCAAGTTTATACGCAAGGGAGATATATCATGAATAGACGGAAATTTCGCTTTCAATGTTCAACAACAGTATAGAATTGTGAAGAAATATGAATTATCAGTCAACAGTTGAATATTCAAATAATTGAATACCAATTACTGAGTGGGTTGAAATAACCAAGGACGTTTTCCAAGGTTCTCAGCATGTAAGCTGGACCTCTTAAAAAGTTTTGGTAATCGAGGGGATCAGCCTCTCATACCCCGTGATTTATGCATAAACACTTAATAACCAGCATTGATATCATGCCTTAAACAAGTTTATCCTTTTCTCAGCCAAGAGTTCTTACCACAATAATTTAATAAGAACAGCTTTTAAAATACCATTGTCTTAACCAATTTAGACATGCTGGATCTAGCTGATACAAATAGTGTAGATCAATCTCATAAACAATTCATACTTGAAAGAACTTTAATTAAATTTACAGTTCAATCATAATAGGATAGGAATTCAATTGCACAATGTGCGAATCTCAATAATCAGTATAGATGTGAATAATCGACAATAATTATTCACTAACATGCTTCGAAAATAATAACTCGAGTTTGAGTTAGGGAACTTGAAATAATGTAAGAAGTTTAGGGTTAGGAACTTGTCTGTTTGCTCAGCTACAAATAATTCTAGCTTTAACTATTTGGCCTTGAAGAACCTAACATAGATAATGTCGGTCTATCAATTAGTACTGCGTAGTGGTACGTCGATACGCTTACTTATGCTATTTATTTAGCAAAATAAACATTTCGCATTCCTTTATTAACTCCATTAACATTAAATTACTAATCAATATTGTGCTAATCAGAAATTACTTAATGACCCTCAGTTATTATCTCAATTAACTAATCATGCTTATGGGATATTCAACTTAGCAATATTTAGTAACCCAAGTTATTATTTACAACTCTAAATAATAAACTGATTAATGCATTACTAGCTAATAGTGGCAACAAGTAAATAGGTTATTTAATATTCATTCATACTTAGCTATTATTCCCTTCCAAGAGAACTTATGAAATTATTTCCCTTATTTAACATTAACTAGAAAATTAATGTATCACTCTACCCATACTTAATTGTTAATAAGAATTAAGTTCTTATTATCTTTACTTATTATTAAATGAGAATAAATAATTTACTTTACTCACATTAAATCATTAATAACAATCAAATATTTAATATCTTTATTTATTACTCAATAATAAATAATTATTTTATTAACTTATTCATACTTAATTATTATTTAATATTAATTAAATAATAATTGAATACTTGTTATCTTTATTTATCACTTACTGACAAATAATTAAATTATTTACTTAATTCATACTTGATTATTATTTAATAGTAATTAAGCAATAATCAACTATTTATTAACTTTATTTATTATTTAAGGATAAATAATAAATAATTAATCTATTAATTTTATCCGTACTTGGTTATTAATTAATGGTAGTTAAACAATAATCAAATATTTATTAGCTTTATTTATTATTTAAAAATAGATAATAAATAATTAACTTATTAACTTTATTTATACTTGATTATTATTAACCAAGTAATTATTGTTTAGTGTTAATTAAACAATAGTCATTATCTTTATTTACATAAATAAATAACTATTTTATACATCATATTCATTTATACATTGAACAATTCTTATTTTCCTTGTTTATTATTTGTCGCTAAATAATAATTATTTCCTTACTTTATTCATATTCAATTATTATTACTAAATAATTAAATATTTATTAACTCTATTTAATGTTTGACATTAATTAAGTATTTATCCCCTTTTATTCCCTGTTAAAAAAAATAATAACTACTTATTACGTTGGATCAGTGTTGGCAGACATTTAATACCCAATATGAAACTCAGTTTGGTTTTGGCATTTCAACAAACATCTGCTATGCATCCTAAAACGCAATGCTAGCTTGTTTCCAATAACTCATACTGCCAGAACCTTAAGGTTCATCTATTTCCAGAGTTTCACAACAATACAATACAATAGCAACACAACCCAATATAAAGCACAGAACAGTCCGTAACTAGCACAACATCATCGTACCAAAAGAAAGCCAACGTTTGATTTTTATAACCATGTTACTGACTGCACCATTGGTACCAAATGAAGAACAATTTATGCAGGCATTAACACAAACACTGGGTGGGCACACAGAGACTCAACACCAGCCTATGCACAGTACAACACTCGTTGCCTGAACCTATTATGGTTCTTCATTACACAGATTTTTCCCAAGCAATTTAGCAACCAAAATCAATCAAAACAAACAAAGGATTCCATACACAGATTTCACCAAAAATAAAAAAAATATCGATAGAATTAATTACAATAAACAGAGGAAGCACACAGCAGTTTAGGCCAAAATAGACCTCCTCTTATACCTTAAAGTTGGGCTATGCCGAGGTCGATCCCTAATGGCTGGCCTTCCCTTGTCTCCCTCTTCCCTCTGTAATTTTCTCTCCTTAATTGAAATCTCAGCAGCTCGGTTTAAGGCTCTGGATACCCAATTTATAGAATTTCGTTTACTCAACTAGCTGGGTATTACCCCAATTAATTGAGTCACTGACCGTCGGTAGGAAGGAGGCGGCGACTGACGGTTCCCTTCCAGCCCCATCAACCCAGTTGTACCGTCGAATCTTCGAGCGGCGCCTCCCATCGGTCGAATCGCCGTTAGCTTGAACCCGTTGGTCCGTTCGTCAAACGCTCGGTCGTCCATGATTCTCCCGCTTGTCCGCCTCACACCTTGGTTAACCCACTGGTCGTTGCCCCTTCCAGTCTGTGCCGTCGGCCCTCTTCACACCCTCACGTGCCGACGCAGACCTGCCGAGCCTCTTGTCTTCCCTTACTAGTTTCGTCTGATTGATTGAAGGCTTAGGTCGCTAGGTTTCCATCAGATATTGCTCTGCACCCAATTTGATTTGCCGGTGTGGACCTTTCCCCCAAATTACTTACCGGTCATCATATTACCCTAACACCATGGGTTCAACCCGACTGGAATGAAATAGAATGGATCGACCCAATTTATTCAAACCAACTGGTTTTAGGTATTGGGCTCAAAATAAAATAAAATGGGTTCGGCCCAATCCGGAAAATAAAAGAAAAATGAACCTAGCCCGATAGGAATAAAAAGGAATTTGGGTCCAAATTAGAAATAAAGAAATGGGTCCATCTAAATAAAAGATTAGTGACCCACTTTAAATTAACCACATTATATTATAATATTTAAAGTGAATAATTAATTCAATTAATTAATTAAAATATTTGTCTTACCAATAATTTCTCATTCGGATTATTACATTCGATAGTGATAAAATTATTTATTGAATTTTCTTCCAAATTTTCTTGCAATTAAATTCTTAGGGTTAGCCCACTAATTTAAATCAAACTATTAATGAGCCCTTTCTAATGTAAGAAAATTATTGGACCATATAATTATTTAATTAAACAATAATTCTTACATGGATCCAAATTAAATTCATAAATTTATATAAAATGAATTTTATTTATCAAAATAAATTTGATACAATGTTTGAAAATTCCTGGACATTACATCCTCTCCCCCTTATAAAAATTCCGTCCTCGGAATTTCAATCTAAGGTTACTCAAATAACTGGGGGTAATTTGCTCTCATCTTCTCCTCGAGTTCCCACGTGGCTTCTTCCATCGCGTGATTCCTCCAGAGTACTTTAACCGAATGAATGGTTTTATTCCTCAGCGTTTGCTCCTTCCTATCAAGTATTTGGACAGGAATCTCCTCGTACGATAAGTCCTTTTCGACTTGAATTGGCTCATAGGAGATGACATGCTTGTAATCTGGCTTATACGGACGCAACACTGATACATGAAACACGTTGTGAATGTGCTCAAGCTCAGGGGGTAATGCTACCTCGTATGCCACTTCGCCTATACTCCTTAATATTTCAAAAGGTCCTATGAACCTAGGGCTCAGCTTGCCCCTCTTTCCAAAGCTGATCTTCCCTTTCCAGGGAGATACCTTCAAAAATACATAGCTGCCAACTTCAAAGTCTCGCTTCTGACGATGTAAGTCGGCATACTTCTTCTGACGATCCTGGGCTGCTACTAACCGCTGTCTTATTACTTTAATGATTTCCACGGTTTGTTGTACCAATTTTGGTCCCAACAATCTCCGTTCATCAACTTCATCCCAACACAACGGCGTTCGACACTTTCTCCCATATAGCGCTTCATACGGTGGCATACCGATGCTAGCGTGATAACTATTGTTGTAAGCGAACTCTACCAAGGGCCAATGATCGTCCCAGTTGCCCCCTAAGTCCATCACAACTGCCCGAAGCATATCCTCTAAGGTCTGAATTGTTCGCTCACTCTGACCATCAGTCTGAGGATGATACGCCGTACTCATGCTTAGTTTTGTTCCCAGTCTCTCCTGTAGGCTTCTCCAAAAATTTGACATGAAGCGCGGATCTCTATCAGATACAATAGACACCGGTACTCCATGTCGCGATACTATCTCCTTCACGTAGAGTTTCGCCAACTGTTCCAATTTGTACCTGATCTTGATCGGTAGAAAATGGGCAGACTTGGTCAAACGATCTACGATCACCCAGATGGCGTCTAGACCCTTTTGTGTTGTCGGGAGTCCTACCACAAAATCCATAGTGATGTGCTCCCACTTCCACTCGGGAATCTCTAAGGGTTGCAACAATCCGCTCGGCCGTTGGTGCTCTGCCTTGACCCTCTGACAAGTTAAACACCGACTGACGAATTCTGCAACCTCCCCTTTCAAATGCGGCCACCAATAATGTTGACGAAGATCTTGATACATCTTGGTGCTACCCGGATGTACCGAAAATCTCGTATTATGGGCCTCCTGCAAGATTTCTTCCCTTAAGTCGGGTACATAGGGTATCCAGATCCTTCCCTCGAACCTTAGCAGACCTGTGCTGTCAACCTTGAACTTCAACGTTTTTCCTTCCGACAGTTGCTTCTTAATGCCAATGCATTCCTCATCAAATTCTTGGGCCTCCTTTATCTTATCCAGCAGAGTCGGACCTATTGTCATGGTGAACAATTTTTTGTCCGTCTCCATTGGATACTGAACTTCCAGTTCCAAGCGTCCAAAGTCCTTTATCAGCTCTGCCTGAGTTGTAAGCCTCATCAATTTCTCTCTGCCTTTCCTACTCAGGGCATCTGCCACTACATTTGCTTTGCCTGGATGGTACAGAATTTCACAATCGTAATCCTTGATCAATTCTAACCATCGGCGCTGCCTCATATTCAGCTCCTTCTAAGTGAAGATATATTTCAGACTTTTGTGATCTGTATATATCTCGCACCTCTCTCCATATAAGTAGTGCCTCCAAATCTTCAAGGTGAACACTACTGCTGCTAACTCCAGATCATGAGTCGGGTATCCCTTCTCATAGTCCTTTAGCTGGCGTGAAGCGTACGCAATGACCCTGCCGTGCTGCATTAGTACACAACCAAGGTCCTTGTGTGACGCATCACTGTATACTACAAAACCTCCAGTGTCGTCCGGTAATGCCAACACTGGTGCGTGGCTAAGTCTCTTCTTCAACTCCAAGAAACTCTCCTCGCACTTCTCTGTCCAAACGAACTTTACCGTCTTTCTAGTTAGATTGGTCAACGGTGATGCTATCTTCGAAAAATTCTGGATGAATCTCCAATAGTATCCCGCTAACCCTAGGAAACTTCTGATCTTCGTTGGCGTCTTTGGCTGCTCCCAGTTGATAATGGCTTCCACCTTTGCTGGGTCCACCGAAACACCATTGCTGTCAATGACGTGTCCTAGAAACTGCACCCTCTGCAACCAAAATTCACACTTTGAAAACTTCGCGTACAGTTTCTCCCTTCTTAATGACTCCAAGGCAATCCTTAGATGTTCAACATGTTCTTCCTCCATTACTGAATACACCAAGATGTCATCGATGAATACTACCACGAACGTGTCCAAATACTGCTTGAACACTCTGTTCATCATATCCATGAATGCCGCTGGTGCATTTGTCAGGCCAAATGACATAACCAGAAACTCGAAATGTCCATAACGAGTTCTGAATGCCGTCTTCGGGATATCCTCCTGTCTCACCCTTAGTTGATGATAGCCCGTCCTTAGATCGATCTTCGAAAAGTATTTCGCTCCCTTGAGTTGATCAAACAGATCGTCTATCCTGGGTAGCGGATACTTATTCTTAATCGTAACTTTGTTCAACTCACGGTAATCGATACAAAGCCTCATCGAGCCATCCTTCTTTTTTACGAACAAAACTGACGCTCCCCATGGTGACACGCTCGGTCTGATATAGCCTTTGTCTAACAGTTCCTGCAATTGAACCATCAGTTCTTTCATCTCTACTGGTGCCATTCGGTAAGGCGCCTTAGATATTGGTGCCGTCCCGGGTACCAAGTCAATCACAAATTCTATCTCTCTATCTGGCGGCAATCCCAGAATTTCATCTGGGAAGACATCAGCGAATTCCCTTACGACGGGTATCTGACTCAGTTCACCCTCGACCCGTCGAGTATCTACCACGTGAGCCAAATAAGCTATACAACCCTTCTTAAGCAATCTCTTCGCTTGCATCATCGTCAAACAACAAGATTGTCTCGGCGATTTACTACCATAGTACACCACCTTCGACTTACCCGGAGTCTGCAGGTGTACGTACTTTTTCTTACGGTCAATGACCGCCCCGTGGCTTGCTAACCAGTCCATCCCAAGGATTACATCGAATTCTCCAAGACGAATCGGCAACAAGTCCACGTTAAGCTTAAACCCTCTCACATCAGCACAACAATTCTTATAAATGTAGTTTACGAGGATAATCTTTTTGTTCGCTACTTCTACATTCATCGGGTGTTCTAACAGTTCACTAGGCAAATTAAGTCTTTGAGCAAATTCATCAGAAACAAAAGAGCATGAAGCTTCCGAATCAAATAGCACATAGGCATATATATTGTTGATTGGAATAATACCTGACACCACCTCTCTGGATGCCACAACATCTTGTACTGTCATGTTGAAGGTCCTCGCTGTTGGCTTATTTGGCTGGGCTGGTCCTCCACTGGTTGCTCTCGAGTTGTTGCCCCTATTGCCATTTCCGCCATCCATGTTTCTCTTTCGGGGACATTCCTTGCTCCGATGTCCTATCTCTCCACAATTGAAGCAACCTCCTTTCTTCGCCTTAGGACAATTGGGTGAGATATGCCCTTCTTGTCCACAGGTATAACATACCATCTTTCCCTTCATGCACTCTCCCGAGTGACCCTTTCCGCAATTCCCACATACCTGCCTTTTCTGTTGTATGCTCCCTTGCTGGATTTCAGAATTGCTACCCCCACTGCTCCATTGACGCTTCCTGCTGTTGCTGCCACCACCGCTAACATTTATATTTCCTCCTTCTACCTTCTTTTTGTTCCTTTCCCGATTATATTTCGAAACCGCTTCACTCCCACCTTCAGCAATAAGAGCTTTTTCCAACAAGGTTGAGAACGATGTAATTTGCAAAACCGCTACCTTGCTGTAGATCCACGGTTTTAATCCATTCTCGAATCTCCTGGCCTTCCTCACCTCAGTATCCACCTGATGTGGGGCGAATCTAGCCAATTCATTAAATTTTGCAGCGTACTCTGACACTGACAAATTTTCTTGCTTCAATTCCAAAAACTTGATTTCCATTTTCGCCTGCGTACTCTCAGGAAAGTAATTCTCGAAAAACAACGTCTTGAAAGCTTCCCACGCCACGACTCCAGTTCCAGCTTTGTTCTGATTGGCTTCCCACCAAAAGTTAGCCTCATCTTTCATTAGGTAGGTAGCAAAAATTGTCTTCTGCTCCTCAGCGACTCTAGCAATGACAAAGGCCTTTTCAATCTCCTTTATCCACGACTGGGCCTCTATCGGGTTCGCTGTTCCTCTAAACTCCGGAGGCCCTACTGCCTTGAAGTCCTTAAAATTGGCTAAGTGGTTGCCTGCCTGATTTCCTGTAGTAGTGGTTTGATTCCGCAAGGCTTCTGCCATCATGTTCACAAAATCTTGCATTGGGTTTGGTGGAGTTCCCTCTACATTATTAACTGACTCTTCAATCCCTTGGTTTCGTAGGATTCGTCTGGGCGGCATTATCTGTTTAAGCAAACCCTAATACGTTACTCGGCTTCCTTAAAACATAAGTATTCAGCATGTAATAATCACATGACTTTTGTGTGGGATTTTTAGATTACCCAACCTCGGAAATTCTACTTTTACCCGATTAGTGATTTAAGTTGCTAAAATACCGATTCAGTTTTACTGAATTAACATAACCATTGAATTGACGGTTTACCAGGTAAAATTCTCAAACACATACTATAATAATGCATTTATATTCATATACCGACTTTAGCGTCTTACACGTTTATTACAGGCATATTGTTGTGATTGCTAACATCCCATTTAATATAACAAAAGGTGGGATTCACTTAAACCATTCTTTCCTACCTACATAATTGGGAAGTACATCCTACATACGAACTACCTCGCACCTGCTGAGGTTAATACAAACTCTAGTAAATCAAATGGTAGTACCAATAACACTCCTCAAGGCATAACCACCCACTTCTAATTATCCCTTAAGAGACACAAGGTGAATACAATTTAACGCTTGCTCTCGCTACTGGAGGGCAGATCCATCCATCTGGCGTCGAACTGCATCCAGACGATGTCTAAGGCTCGCTCCAAATCAACTATCTTCGCATCCTTAGCCTTCACCTCACCTCTCAACTGTCCTAACTGTAGCTCTCTTAGTAGCAGCCTCCCTCGTAACTCGGCTAACTCAGCCTGGGCCTTGTAAGCAGCGTCCTTGTACTGCTGTTCAGAAATCTGGTGGATGTGGTTCTGCGCCTCTAATTGTTCAGCCTTTACCTCTAGCTCGGCGTTCCTTGCTAGCAAGTTTCCTATCACCTTAGGCTCTATGGGCTCCTGGTTAACTGAAAGGCTATCTTGACGCTCGTCTGACATCCTACAAACACCACACAATGAATCCATGTCAGTACCTCAATAAAATATATTCATTGATAAAATGAAATGATATTTTATTCGGTATAACTAGAACTCGATGAATCTCCTCAACTCATCACCTACATACTCTATATGAGTTTTCTACTTAGGTTATAACCTAGGTTTCTCATTCCTAACGTTTATAACCTACAGCTCTGATACCAACCTGTGACGCCCCCAAATCCGGGTTTCCTAACCTCGAATTCGGTGCTCACGATACTCAACGACAAACATACTTTTTAACTAAATGCGGAATAATAAACATACATTGTTTATTGAAATAATAATAAAGTCTTACAATCTTGGTCCCAAGGTTCTTTAACCTTAACATAAAACGTACCCTTAATACAATAAAAGGTTCACTTAATCAAACAACATTCAATAATAACTAGTATATAGGCACTATCGGGCATCTACTCTTGCACCTTCCCTTTTCCTTTGTCTCCTCTAGACGTTTCTGCCTTAGCTGAAATGAAGATCATGATATAACAAGGGTAACCAACTAGTTTGCTTAGTAAGTTTATACGCAAGGGAGATATATCATGAATAGACGTAAATTTCGCTTTCAATGTTCAACAACAGTATAGAATTGTGAAAAAATATGAATTATCAGTCAACAGTTGAATATTCAAATAATTAAATGCCAATTACTGAGTGGTTTGAAATAACCAAGGACGTTTTCCAAGGTTCTCAGCATGTAAGCTGGACCTCTTAAAAAGTTTTGGTAATCGAGGGGATCAGCCTCTCATACCCCGTGATTTATGCATAAACACTTAATAACCAGCATTGATATCATGCCTTAAACAAGTTTATCCTTTTCTCAGCCAAGAGTTCTTACCACAACAATTTAATAAGAACAACTTTTAAAATACCATTGTCTTAACCAATTTAGACATGCTGGATCTAGCTGATACAAATAGCGTAGATCGATCTCATAAACAATTCATACTTGAAAGAACTTTAATTAAATTTACAGTTCAATCATAATAGGATAGGAATTCAATTGCACAATGTGCGAATCTCAATAATCAGTATAGATGTGAATAATCGACAATAATTATTCACTAACATGCTTCGAAAATAATAACTCGAGTTTGAGTTAGGAAACTTGCAATAATGCAAGAAGTTTAGGGTTAGGAACTTGCCTGTTTGCTCAGCTACAAATAATTCTAGCTTTAACTATTTGGCCTTGAAGAACCTAACATAGATAATGTCGGTCTATCAATTAGTACTGCGTAGTGGTACGTCGATACGCTTACTTATGCTATTTATTTAGCAAAATAAACATTTCGCATTCCTTTATTAACTCCATTAACATTAAATTACTAATCAATATTGTGCTAATCAGAAATTACTTAATGACCCTCAGTTATTATCTCAATTAACTAATCATGCTTATGGGATATTCAACTTAGCAATATTTAGTAACCCAAGTTATTATTTACAACTCTAAATAATAAACTGATTAATGCATTACTAGCTAATAGTGGCAACAAGTAAATAGGTTATTTAATATTCATTCATACTTAGCTATTATTCCCTTCCAAGAGAACTTATGAAATTATTTTCCTTATTTAACATTAACTAGAAAATTAATGTATCACTCTACCCATACTTAATTGTTAATAAGAATTAAGTTCTTATTATCTTTACTTATTATTAAATGAGAATAAATAATTTACTTTACTCACATTAAATCATTAATAACAATCAAATATTTAATATCTTTATTTATTACTCAATAATAAATAATTATTTTATTAACTTATTCATACTTAATTATTATTTAATATTAATTAAATAATAATTGAATATTTGTTATCTTTATTTATCACTTACTGACAAATAATTAAATTATTTTCTTAATTCATACTTGATTATTATTTAATAGTAATTAAGCAATAATCAACTATTTATTAACTTTATTTATTATTTAAGGATAAATAATAAATAATTAATCTATTAATTTTATCCGTACTTGGTTATTAATTAATGGTAGTTAAACAATAATCAAATATTTATTAGCTTTATTTATTATTTAAAAATAGATAATAAATAATTAACTTATTAACTTTATTTATACTTGATTATTATTAACCAAGTAATTATTGTTTAGTGTTAATTAAACAAGAGTTATTATCTTTATTTACATAAATAAATAACTATTTTATACATCATATTCATTTATACACTGAACAATTCTTATTTTCCTTGTTTATTATTTGTCGCTAAATAATAATTATTTCCTTACTTTATTCATATTCAATTATTATTACTAAATAATTAAATATTTATTAACTCTATTTAATGTTTGACATTAATTAAGTATTTATCCCCTTTTATTCCCTGTTAAAAAAAAATAATAATAACTACTTATTACGTTGGATCAGTGTTGGCAGACATTTAATACCCAATATGAAACTCAGTTTGGTTTTGGCATTTCAACAAACATCTGCTATGCATCCTAAAACGCAATGCTAGCTTGTTTCCAATAACTCATACTGCCAGAACCTTAAGGTTCATCTATTTCCAGAGTTTCACAGCAATACAATACAATAGCAACACAACCCAATATAAAGCACAGAACAGTCCGTAACTAGCACAACATCATCGTACCAAAAGAAAGCCAACGTTTGATTTTTATAACCATGTTACTGACTGCACCATTGGTACCAAATGAAGAACAATTTATTCAGGCATTAACACAAACACTAGGTGGGCACACAGAGACTCAACACCAGCCTATGCACAGTACAACACTCGTTGCCTGAACCTATTATGGTTCTTCATTACACAGATTTTCCCCAAGCAATTTAGCAACCAAAATCAATCAAAACAAACAAAGGATTCCATACACAGATTTCACCAAAAATAAAAAAAATATCGATAGAATTAATTACAATAAACAGAGGAAAGACACAACAGTTTAGGCCAAAATAGACCTCCTCTTATACCTTAAAGTTGGGCTATGCCGAGGTCGATCCCTAATGGCTGGCCTTCCCTTGTCTCCCTCTTCCCTCTGTAATTTTCTCTCCTTAATTGAAATCTCAGCAGCTCGGTTTAAGGCTCTGGATACCCAATTTATAGAATTTCGTTTACTCAACTAGCTGGGTATTACCCCAATTAATTGAGTCACTGACCGTCGGTAGGAAGGAGGCGGCGACTGACGGTTCCCTTCCAGCCCCATCAACCCAGCTGTACCGTCGAATCTTCGAGCGGCGCCTCCCATCGGTCGAATCGCCGTTAGCTTGAACCCGTTGGTCCGTTCGTCGAACGCTCGGTCGTCCATGATTCTCCCGCTTGTCCGCCTCACACCTTGGTTAACCCACTGGTCGTTGCCCCTTCCAGTCTGTGCCGTCGGCCCTCTTCACACCCTCACGTGCCGACGCAGACCTGCCGAGCCTCTTGTCTTCCCTTACTAGTTTCGTCTGATTGATTGAAGGCTTAGGTCGCTAGGTTTCCATCAGATATTGCTCTGCACCCAATTTGATTTGCCGGTGTGGACCTTTCCCCCAAATTACTTACCGGTCATCATATTACCCTAACACCATGGGTTCAACCCGACTGGAATGAAATAGAATGGATCGACCCGATTTATTCAAACCAACTGGTTTTAGGGATTGGGCTCAAAAATAAAATAAAATGGGTTCGGCCCAATCCGGAAAATAAAAGAAAAATGAACCTAGCCCGATAGGAATAAAAAGGAATTTGGGTCCAAATTAGAAATAAAGAAATGGGTCAATCTAAATAAAAGATTAGTGACCCACTTTAAATTAATCACATTATATTATAATATTTAAAGTGAATAATTAATTCAATTAATTAATTAAATATTTGTCTTACCAATAATTTCTCATTCGGATTATTACATTCGATAGTGATAAAATTATTTATTGAATTTTCTTCCAAATTTTCTTGCAATTAAATTCTTAGGGTTAGCCCACTAATTTAAATCAAACTATTAATGAGCCCTTTCTAATGCAAGAAAATTATTGGACCATATAATTATTTAATTAAATAATAATTCTTACATGGATCCAAATTAAATTCATAAATTTATATAAAATGAATTTTATTTATCAAAATAAATTTGATACAATGTTTGAAAATTCCTGGACATTACACTTAACATGTTTAAGAATAGGTTTCCTCCCTGTCCATATCTCATATGGGGTATTTGGGACGGATTTGGTTGGTACCTTGTTAAGTAGGTATGCAGCCGATTCTAGGGCATAACCTCAGAAGGATACTGGAAGGTCGGTAAAAGTCATCATGGAACGAACCATGTCCAACAATGTTCGATTTCTCCTTTCAGATACACCATTCAACCGTGGCGTCCCTGGTGGAGTCCATTGTGAGATTATACCATTTTCTTTGAGATAATTGAGAAACTCATTGGTCAAGTATTCCCCTCCTCGATCCGATCGAAGAATCTTAATACTCTTACCAGTTTGTTTCTCTACTTCACTTCTGAATTCTTCGAACTTTTCAAACAATTCAGTTTTGTATTTCATTAAATACACATATCCAAATCTAGAATGATCATCAGTAAAAGTAATAAAATAAGAATACCCTCCTCGTGCATTCGTTGTCATAGGTCCACATATGTCTGTGTGTACCAACGCTAACAACTCTGTAACTCTTTCTCCTTTTCCACTAAAAGGAGATTTAGTCATCTTACCCATGAGACAAGATTCACAAGTTGGATATGATTCATAATCAGATAGCTCTAAAAGCCCATCTTTATGCAACTTGGTTATTCTTGTTTCATTGATATGACCGAGTCTATAGTGCCACATAAAGGTATAATTAACATCATCTCTTTTTCTTTTCTTAGTTTGTTCAATTTGAAGTATATTTTCATGCAAGTCAAGTATGTAAAGTTCATTCAGTAGATTGCCAACACCATATAAAACATTTTTATTATAAAAAGAACAACTGTTGTTCTTTATTATAATATCAAAACCATCCATATCCAATACAGAAATTGAAATAATGTTTCTAATGAGTGTTGGAACATAATAACAATTATTTAAACTAATGAACTTGCCCGAAGGCAGTGCTAAACAATAAGTCTCTACAACTAATGCAGCAATCTTTGCTCCATTTCCCACTCGTAGGACGACCTCATCCTTGTTTAGCTTTCTACTTCTGCTTAGTCCCTGCATATTATTACATATGTGAGAACTATAGCCGGTATCCAATACCCAAGTAGAATTTTGACTTTCAGAAAAATTAATTTCAATCATGAACAAACCTAGATCGAAAGTCGAAGCTTCTCCAAGCTTCTTTTGGTCCGCAAGATATTCCTTGCAGTTCCTCTTCCAGTGTCTCGACTTATTGCAATGGTAGCAAATTCCTTTGCTATCTGGATCAGGTTTCTTTTTATCCTTTCTCTTCGCCTTGCCCTTAGCCTTCTTGTTTTCTTCTTCTCAGAAGATACCTTGGGCCTCTTTCTTTTCTTGAAATAATTATCCACTAGTAAGACTTGGTTCTTGTTGGATGAGAAGTGACCTTCAGCAGTTTTCAACATGTTAAGTAACTCAGGCAAGCTGACGTCCAACTTATTCATGTGAAAATTCACAACAAATTGTGAGAAGGTGTCCGGGAGTGAC
This sequence comes from Aralia elata, assembly GCA_034770075.1. NCBI lineage: Eukaryota > Viridiplantae > Streptophyta > Magnoliopsida > Apiales > Araliaceae > Aralia > Aralia elata. Next base: position 38,762,113 of record CM068380.1, on the reverse strand, counting down.
TGCAAGATCAAATCTTGGCTTAACTCTCCATCCATCACGAACCCAAGCTATCCAAGTTGTTCAATTAGATTGATCATCTTAAGGACATGAGTCTCAACAGCAGTGCCCTCGGTCATACGAGATAGGAAGAGCTCCTTAGGTATCTGATATCTAGCAGTCCTACTTTGTTCACCATACAACTCTTGGAGGTGCAGCAATATAGTAGGAGCATCCATAGTTTCATGCTGACGCTGAAGCTCTTTAGTCATGGATGCGAGCATGATGCATTGAGCCAAGATTGCATCATCTTGCCACTTTCTAAAAGTAGCAATCTCTTCCTCAGAGGCTGTTTCTGCAACATTTGTAGGGACTGGCGAATTTAGGACATAAGAAATCTTTTCAGCAGTGAGAACAATTCTCAGATTCCTTAACCAGTTCGTGTAATTCGGTCCAGTCAGTTTGTTAGCATCAAGTATGCTACGCAGTGATAGTGAGTTTGACATTTTTAAATTCTGCATGTGAAAATAGACAACATTTTAGCATTCATTCATTTAATTAATTACCAAAATAAATTAGGTCTTTATTTAAATTGGTATCTCCCACTATTTTCATCAAACTATATTACCCTCATTATATAGTTCGGCAAATCTAATTAAAGATTTGCTAGTGAGATTAAGGATCCCATTTCAAATGTATATAGCCTTGTATGTGTTAGATTTGTATATAGCGCGAACATGCAATCAAATTACATAAATAGTGCGGAAGCGCGATAAAACGGATTTTAAAATTTTTCATACAAACCATCACCATGATCATCCATGTGCTCAATTATCAATTAAACGAAAGAGATAAAGTTTGAGAATATACCCTTGTAGAACCATGCTTCCACAGGTACGAGTTCACCTCCAAATCCTTCGCGTTCTCCTTGAATTCCACCGATTAAATTCCTTCCTTTAATCAACGTTTGCCGCCCAAGTGTTTGGCCTCTAGAGGTGATCCACCAAGGAATAATAGTTGTTCAAGAAGATGGGTGTTGGCAAAACCCTAGTTTCTATCTCTATAGAAATTGCAAATACTCTCTCTCTCCAATTCTTATGGAAGAGTGTGTAACTGTCTAACCCTAAATCATGATAAGACTCCTCTTATTTATAGATATAGGGAACCCTCCTAAACTATTTAGGATTAGGGTTTTTATTTTAACTAAACTCCTTTAATTAATTGAACTCCTAATCCAATTACGAATTCATGAGAGAGTACTTCTATTAATTAATTCCCAATCCCTATTAGGAATTAAATAATAGTAATAGTAATAATAATAATAATAAGACTCCTCTTATTAATTTATATTTAATATTTCCAAAATATTAAATAATAAATATTAAGCTATTTAATTTATTCTATCTCCATAGATTAAATTAAATACACTTAACTTATTATTACAATTATGCCATTTACTTCTTAAACAAATATTTTCCTTTTGTGGTGTGACCTTTAGGTTCTCCATATTAAACCGGTTGTGAATAAATCAATTAGAACAATTCTAATTTTATTTAAATAAATAAATTAAACTATTTAATTCATTTAAATAAATAATATTTATTCTACAATAAGGGTAAGCCCCCTTAGCGATTAACGACTTTGCAGATAATATAGATTTCAATATTAATCACAAAAGAACCTTTCAGTAAATAGCTACCGTACAATTCAATCTTTCTACCATACAATGTCCCAATTAAATATAAGACATGGAATTACTTTCAAGTCTTATTTTATTTAATTATATATATTTTGATTCTCAAATGCACAACTCTGATAATGCAAATTAGAAACTCCTTTCTAATTTCATTCTGCTTTGGCCAAAGACTTCTGAGTCGTCATTTATCGAATCACATAGGACATTCTCTCCTTTTACTAGAAGTGGTAGATTCTTTGTTGATCATTCACCTATCTCCATGTATAACTTATTATACCCAATCATACCCTTTGATATACCCTAAAGGTCTTAAGGGACATGTCAAAGTATAACTCATCATACACAAGATACTATGATGATCTCAAGTCCAAGGATCACTTGTACTACTATCACTAGAGGAATTCCTATTGACAGGCGAGTAAAACTCCATTAGGTATTCCTTAGCGAGCCACGTTCAGTGAACTTATTCTCTAATAAGCACCTACATACTTGCTTTAGTGTCTCCACACAAATGATTATGAGATCAATCATCCTCTTCATAAGAGCAAGCAACGTATGTACTAATCTATTCGGATTCACTAATCCCCTTTTTAGTAATCCATCGATTAGGAACGATTTTAGTTTGTGAGCTATCTAGAATTTAGATCTCATTAGTATGATCACCATCATGATTCTAAAAGCATTGCTCAAAACTATGGGTTTATCACATTCAGTATAACAACATCATGTAGATAAAGTAAAATGCCTTTAACAAACGAATAAGATTACAAAGTATATGCTACATCATATCAAATATGATTGACTTGTGTGCATACTACTTTCAATCTCCCACTTGCACTAAAGCCAATCGCCATGGTATCTAATACCCTTCTTCTCTAAGTGACGATCATCCTACTGTTGGATAAAGCTTCAGTAGATGGATATGTAATGTTGTTCTCGAGAGTCCACTATCTCTATAGTGACTTTTCCTATTTCAATGATTCCACTAATCAAATGAAAGTGCCGCAACACATGTTTGAATCCAAGATGAGACTTAGGAACTATTCCTAGTTCTGTAATGAACTTTTCATCCAAACAATCAAACTTGCAGCTTCATTTACAGCTACATACTTTGTCTTTGTCACTAAACCAACAACTCTTTGCTGTTTGGAACTTTTCCAATTCACTGCACCACCTTTCAAGGTAACGATTTACCTTAAAGTGGATCTGTTATCGTCTTAGTCAGTCTAAAAAACTTGAGTCTGTTTAGTCCTCTAGTTTTAATTCAGACCTACCATGAATCATGATCACATCTTCAGTACCGGTTAAGTACTTAAAGATGTTTATCACTGTATTACAGTGATCATCTCCAGAATATGACTGATCAACATCAGGACTTGTATATTCACTGCATACATGATAGTAACTCATGCGATCTCTCTTTTAATTGGAGACAATTTTAGAGAGATACACTCCATGGCTCATCATCATGAGACCTCTTTTAGAGTTTGCCATGCTAAATGCCTTTAGCATCAAATGAATATACGTTCCTTGGGTCAAGCCGAACATCCTTTTAAATCTATCTATATAGATTTATATCTCCAATTTATAGGATGCTCCTCCCAAGTCATTCATGGAGGAATCTTTAGACAATTTTATCTTTACTGATTGTAGCATTGGTGTGTTATTCCTTATCAGTAGTATATCAACATATAATATCAAGAATGTCACAGCGCTCCCATTGACCCTTTTGTACACACTAGGTTCATTCTCATTTTTGATAAAATCAAACTCTTTTGATTGTCTCATCAAAACGAATGTTCCATCTTTGAGAAGCTTGCTTCAATCCATCAATGGATCATTGTAGCTTAAAACACGATTTGTTTCAACCTTTGAAACAAAATTCTCTGGCTGTATCATACATACATTCTCCTCAAGTCTTCATTGAGGAAGGGTGTCTCCACATCCATTTTGCCAGATTTCGTAATAAGCTGCAATCACAAGCAAAATCCAAATGGACTTGAGCATTACCCGGTAATAAGGTTTTATCACAGTCAACTCCTTGACTTGAAAAACCTTTTAAACAGGACTGGTCTTATAGGTCTCCACCTTGCCATTTGCCCCAGTCTTTCTCTTAAAGACCCATATTCACACTCTAGGCACTATGCCCTTTTGTGGAGTAACCAGAGTCTATACTTGGTTTCTCATACATGGAGTCCATTTCGGATTTCATGGTCATCTGCCATTTCTCTGAGTGTCTTCTAATCATAGTCTCATCGTATATAACTGGATCATCATCATCTATTATGCGTACCTCATCATCATCCTCTATGATGAATCCATACCTCCCAGGTATCTTCGGTACTCTTCCAGATTTACGATTCGGTTGTGGTATAATAGGTCTATCTACAGGTTCCTTGGTTTGACTTAAAGTGTTTTGTGGTTCTTGAACTCCTTAAAGATCTATTACCCTCCCACTAGCTCCTTCAATGATAAACACCTTTATCTAAGAAGGCAGCGTGTAGGATTATAGTAATAGTACCCTAAACTTTCTTTAGGATATCCCACAAATCTGCACTTGTCAGATTTTTGTCCCAAACTTATCTTTGAAACCTTTTTCACATAAGCTGGACAACTCCTTATCTTAACATACTTAAGATTAGGAATCTTTCATATCCATAACTTTTATGGAGTTTTGGGGCCAGATTTTGAGGTTACCTTATTTTGTAGATATGCAGCCGTTTCTGGGGCATAACCCCAGATAGATACTAGAATGTTGGTAAAAATTATTATGGATTACACCATGTCCAACAAGGTACAATTACTCCTTTTAGATACACCAATCAATTATTGCGTATCAGGAGGTATCCACTATGAGAAAATACCATTTTGAGATGATCTAGAAACTCATTACACAAGTATTCCTTCCTCGATCTGATCAAAGAATCTTAATACTTTGTCAATATGTTTCACTTCTGAATTCTTTGAACATTTCAAATGATTCAGACTTGTATTTTATCAAATACACACATTCAACTCTTTGAATGACCATCTCCTTTTCTTTTACTAGTTTGTTCAATTTGCAAAATTATTTTTCATGTAAGTCAAGTTTACAAAGTCCATCAAGTGATCTTCCAGTTTCAAACAAAACATTATCATTATAAATAGAACAACAATTATTCTTAAATATAATACCAGAACCTTCCTTGTCCTACAACGGAAGTAATAATGTTTCTAATGAGAACTGGAACATAATAACAACTTATTAACTTAATAGACTTGCCCGTAGGCAATGCTAAACTATAAGTTTCTATGGTTAATGCAGCAACCTTTGCTCCATTCCACACATAAGATTAGTTACTCTTTGTTTAGCTTTCTACTTCTGCTGAGTCTCTGCATTAGATTGCATATGTGAGAACTACAGCTGGTATCCAATACCCAAGTAGAACCTTGACTTACAAAAAGATTTATTTTTTAATCATGAACAAACCTGCATTTGTAACCGAAGCTTCACTAAGCTTCTTCTGGTTAGCCTCTGTAAGAATCTCCTTACAGTTTCCTTTCTAGTATCTAGGCTTATTGCAGTGGAAGCAAACTCCTTTGCTATCTGCATCAGTCTTGTTCTTATTGTCCTTTGTTTTGCCTTTTCATTTACCTTCTTTGAATTGTTCTTCTTTTAAGAAGATCCTTTGGCCCTCTTCCGCTTCCTGGAAGAATCATCTACCAGTAAGACTTGGTCTTTCTTAGTTGGAAAGTGACTCTTTTCAATTTTCAACATGTTTAAGCAATTCAGGCAGGCTGACATATAGCTTGTTCATGTGGAAATTCACAACAATTTGTGAGAAAGATTCCGGAAGTGATTGCAAGATCAAATCTTGGATCATCTCTTCATCCATTAAAACCCAGTTGTCCCAATTGTTCAATCGAATTGATCATTTTTAGGACATTTGTCTGTACTGTAGTGTCATCGGTCATTCTAGATTGGAAAAGCTCCTTAGATATCTGATATCTAATAGTCCTACTTTCCTCACCATTTAACTCCTTAAAGGTGCCGGAGTACAGTAGGAGCATCCATATTTTCATGCTGACGCTGAAGCTCGTTACTCATAGATGCGAGCATGATGCATTGAGCCAACTGTGCATTATCTTACTACTTTCTAAAAGTAGCAATCTCTTCCTTAGAAGCATTGTCTGCAACCATTGCAGGGATAGGAATATTAAGGTATAAGATAGCTTTTCAGCCTTGAGAACTATTCTCAAATTCTTTAACTAGTCCGTGTTATTTGGTCTAGTTAATTAGCATCTAATATGCTCCGCAGTGATGGTAAATTAGACATTATAAAATTCTGTAAATCGATTGGCTTGTGTTCTGTAATGAACTTTTCATCCAAACAATCAACTTGCAGCTTCATTTACAACTATATACTTTGTCTTTGTCACTAAACCAGCAACTCTTTGCTATTTGGAACCTTTCCAATTCACTGCACCACCATTCAAGGTAACGATTTACCCTAAAGTGGATTTGTTATCGCCTTGGTCAGTCTGAAAAACTTGAGTCTGTTTAGCCCTATAGTTTTAATTCAGACCTACCATGAATCATGATTACATCTTCAATACCGGTTAAGTACTTAAAGACGTTTATCACTGTCTTACAGTGATCTTCTCTAGAATATGACTGATCAACATCAGGCCTTGTATATTCATTGCATACATGATAGTAACTCATGCGATCTCTCTTTCATTGGGGACAATTTTAGAGAGATACACTCCATGGCTCATCATCATGAGACCTCTCTTGGAGTTTGCCATGCTAAACGCCTTTAGCATCAAATGAATATACGTTCCTTGGGTCAAGCCGAACATCCTTTTAAATCTATCTATATAGATTTATATCCCCAATTTATAGGATGTTCCTCCCAAGTCATTCATGGAGGAATCTTTAGACAATTTTATCTTTACTGATTGTAGCATTGGTGTGTTATTCCTTATCAGTAGTATATCAACATATAATATCAAGAATGTCACAGCGCTCCCATTGACCCTTTTGTACACACTAGGTTCATTCTCGTTTTTGATAAAATCAAACTCTTTTGATTGTCTCATCAAAACGAATGTTCCATCTTTGAGAAGCTTGCTTCAATCCTTCAATGGATCATTGTAGCTTAAAACACGATTTGCCTCAACCTTTGAAACAAATTCCTCTGGCTGTATCATACATATATTCTCCTCAAGTCTTCTTTGAGGAAGGGCGTCTCCACATCCATTTTTCCAGATTTCGTAATAAGCTTCAATCACAAGCAAAATCCAAATGGACTTGAGCATTACCCGGTAATAAGGTTTTATCACAATCAACTCCTTGATTTGAAAAACCTTTTAAACAGGTCTGGTCTTATAGGTCTCCACCTTGCCATTTGCCCCAGTCTTTCACTTAAAGACCCATATTCACATTCTAGGCACTATGCCCTTCTTTGGAGTAACCAAAGTCTATACTTGGTTCTCATACACGGAGTCCATTTTGGATTTCATGGCCATCTGCCATTTCTCTGAGTGTCTTCTACTCATAGCCTCATCGTATATAACTGGATCATCATCCTCTATGATGCGTACCTCATCATCATCCTCTATGATGAATCCATACATCCCAGGTATCTTCGGTACTCTTCCAGATTTACGATTCGGTTGTGGTACAATAAGTCTATCTACAAGTTCCTCGGTTCGACTTAAAGTGCTTTGTGGTTCTTGAACTCCTTTAAGATCTATTATCCTCCCACTAGCTCCTTCAATGATAAACACCTTTATCCAAGAAGGCAGCGTGTAGGATTATAGTAATAATATCCTAAACTTTTTTTAGGATATCCCACAAATCTGCACTTGTCAGATTTTGTCTCAAACTTATCTTTGAAACCTTTTCACATAAGCTAGACAACCCCTTATCTTAACATACTTAAGACTAGGAATCCTCCCTATCCATAACCTTTATGGAGTCTTGGGGCTAGATTTTTGAGGTTACCTTATTTTGTAGATATGCAGCCGTTTCTAGGGCATAACCCAGATGGATACTAGAATGTTGGTAAAAATTATTATGGACTGTACCATTTCCAACAAGGTACAATTTCTCCTTTTAGATACACCAATCAATTATTGCGTATCAGGAGGTGTCCATTATGAGAAAATACCATTTTGAGATGATCTAGAAACTCATTGTATAAGTATTCCTTCCTCGATCTGATCAAATAATCTTGATACTTAGTCAATTTGTTTCACTTCTGAATTGTTTGAACATTTCAAATGATTCAGACTTGTATTTCATCAAATACACACATTCAACTCTTTGAATGATCATCTCCTTTTTTTCTTTTACTAGTTTGTTCAATTTGCAAAATTATTTTTCATGTAAGTCAAGTTTACAAAGTCTATCAAGTAATCTTCCAGTTTCAAACAAAACATTATCATTATAAATAGAGCAACAATTATTCTTAAATATAATACCAGAACCTTCCTTGTCCAACAACAGAAAGAAATAATGATTCTAATGAGAACTGGAACATAATAACAACTTATTAACTTAATAGACTTACCCATAGGCAATGCTAAACTATAAGTTCCTATGGTTAATGCAGCAACCTTTGCTCCATTGCCACACATAAGATTACTTACTCTTTGTTTAGCTTTCTATTTCTGCTTAGTCTCTGCATTGGATTGCATATGTGAGAACTACAGCCGGTATCCAATACCCAAGTAGAACCTTGACTTATAGAAAGTTTTATTTTAATAATGAACAAACCTATATCTGTAACCGAAGCTTCACTAAGCTTCTTCTGGTTAGCCTCTGTAAGATTCTCCTTACAGTTTCATTTCCAGTATCCAGGCTTATTGCAGTGGAAGCAAACTCCTTTGCTATCTACATCAGTCTTGTTTTTATTGTCCTTTAATTTTTTCTTTCCATTTACCTTCTTTGAATTGTTCTTCTTTTAAGAAGATCCTTTGGTCCTCTTCCGCCTCCTGGAAGAATCATCTACAGTAAGACTTGGTCTTTCTTGGTTGGAAAGTGACTCTTTACTGGTTTTAACATGTTTAAGCAACTCAGGCAGGCTGACATATAGCTTGTTCATGTGGAAATTCACAACAATTTGTGAGAAAGAGTCCGAAAGTGATTGCAAGATCAAATCTTGGATCATCTCTCCATCCATTAAAACCCAGTTGTCCCAATTGTTCAATCATATTGATCATTTTAGGACATATGTCTGTACTGTAGTGCCATCGGTCATTCTAGATCGGAAAAGCTCCTTAGATATCTGATATCTAATAGTCCTACTTTTCTCACCATTCAACTCCTTGAAGGTGCCGAAGTACGGTAGGAGCATCCATAGTTTCATGCTGACGCTGAAGCTCATTAGTCATGGATGCGAGCATGATGCATTGAGCCAACTGTGCATTATCTTACTACTTTCTACAAGTAGCAATCTCTTCCTCAGAGGCATTGCATGTAACCATTGCAGGGATAGACATATTAAGGACATAAGATAGCTTTTCAGCCTTGAGAACTATTCTCAAATTCTTTAACTAGTCCGTGTTATTTGGTCTAGTTAATTAGCATCTAATATGCTCCGCAGTGATAGTAAATTATACATTGTAAAATTCTGTAAATGAAATAGACAACATTTTAGCATACATTAATTACCAAAATAAATTAGGTCTTTATTTTAAATTGGTATCTCTTGCTTTTTCATCAAACTATATTACCCTCATTATATAGTTCGACATATCTAATTAAAGATTTGCTAGTGAGAATAAGGATCCCATTTCAAATGTATATAGCCTTGTGTGACACAACAAACTATATATAAATAAATAGGTAGACAACTATTATCAATTACATCACTATGTAACTCCTTGTATTTTGCCTCTTAGATTATTTTGATCAAGTGTGACACATCCGAATCAAAATTATCCAAGTTAAGTTCAACCTAGCACTTCCATATATTCGAAAGAAAAACACTGTCCTTTTGTGACACAACAAAACAGCATCGTTCAGTCTATTTATAAGCATCGAATGTGATAAAGCAACATCTTAAATATTTAATACTTGCCTTGTATGACACAACAAACTCATATTAAATGTTTAATACTCTATCGCTTTACCATGCTAGAAGGCGACGTTCGATATTCCAAATATCTTTGAACACTTAGGACTTAATATAATTTCTTTGAGGGGTTTGTTATTATTTGTCTCATCTTGTTTAGCGCACATGCATATATACATATAAAATACACGTCATATTATTTAACATGCGAATCATGTTGTATAATATATAATATATACATAGTAAGCATGCACATATAGAATACTATATTCTAACCGGATTGATTATGGACTTTTATTCTAGTTTGGTTAACTAGAGCCACCAAGTGAACCAAAAGGTCAAACCTAGGGTGCAAGAACAAAATTTAAATATAACTATTACATTTAAACCCGAGCTCCATTACAAACGGGTCTTTAAGTGCTCCTTGCTCCTTTGTCTCCAATTCTTCAAGTAATTCTAACTAAACCTATTACATAAACTTTTTACAATAAATAGAAACCTTGATCAGCAGTCAAGGGGAGGTACATAGGAGGAAGATAGAATTTACATCAAGAAAAACTAGAGAAGACGAGGTACGCAGACCCATTTATAAAAACCCATTCATTCAAGCATCCACTAAAATAAATCCAATCACACATTGGTCAGTAGTCCATAATCAATCCCTATTTATTATTATACATATCTCCATATGTATCAATAAATAACATTCATCTCATGAATAATAAAACCATTCTATATATGCATTGATATCATTTAATGGGCAATTAAAAGTTTACTAGATATCCAATTTTGACACAAAAAATAAACTACTTTATTTTAATCAAAATTTAAATCATAATAAACTTATTTATTTTATTTTATCCAATTTTGAATAAAAATAAACTCTTTTATTTTTAATCAAATTCGAAATCAAAATAAACACCTTTATGTTAATTAACATGAAAACCAATTTCAAGTTCAAAATAAACTCCTTTATTTTTTAACTTAAAGTTGCTTGGAAAAATAAAATATGTTAAATCTTATTCCTTATCAAAATAAACATCTTTATTTTTAAGGAAACATGGAATCCTATTCCAGATATGAATAAACTCCTTTATTCTAGGAAACATGGAATCCTATTCCAAAATAGAATAAACTCCTTTATTCTAATTTTAATCATATTCCAATTCAAAATATACCTTTTATCTTAATTGAAAATAAATAAAATCAAAATAAAAAATTTTCAAATTCTGCAGACCGGCGCGGCCGCGCTCCAAAATGAACTAGGAGCGGCGCGGCCGCGCTGCACCCCCAGAAACGATTTCTGGGTTCGGGTGTGGCCGCGCTCTAGAATGAACTGGAAACGGCGCGTCCGCGTCGCGTAGCAGACTTCGAAATTTTTTTCCGTTGCCCAGAAAATCGATCCAATCGCATACCCATACATACATGGAATCATAATAATCAATAATTAGCACACGGTTAGGCTCTGATACCACTGTTAGGTTTGTATATAGCGCGAATATGCAATCCAATTACATAAATAGTGCGGAAGCGCGATAAAACGGATTTTAAAATTTTTCATACAAACCATCACTATGATCATCCTTGTATTCAATTATCAATTAAACGAAAGAGACAGAGACGGAGAATTATACCCTCGTGAATCAAAGCTTCCTCAGGTACAAGTTCACCTCCAATTCTTTCACGTTCTCCTTGAATTTCACCGATGAGATTCCTTCCTGTGATCAATGTTGGCCATCCAAGTGTTTGGCCTCTAGAGGTGATCCACCAAGGAATAATAGTTGTTCAAGAAGATAGGTGTTGGCAAAACCCTAGTTTCTATCTCTATAGAAATTGCAAGTACTCTCTCTCCAATTCTTATGCAAAAGTGTGTAACTATCTAACCCCAAATTATGATAAGACTCCTATTATTAATAGATATAGTGAACCCTCCTAAACTATTTAGGATTAGGGTTTTTTTATTTTAATTAAACTCTTTTAATTAATTAAACTCCTAATCTAATTAAGAATTTATTAGAGAGTACTTCTATTGTGACACCCCCAAATCCGGATACTTAATTCCCACTGATTTGGTGTTCACTATAACAATCATTCACAACTATCTACCCAAAATAAGAACGATTAAAATAAACTTAAAGAATTATCTTCCCTCAAATGGGGTTACATCACCAATCTCTAAATGAAACAAATCCCAGGTTATCTCACCTTAATTACATCTGTACAGAATAAAACATAATTTATAATAAGTTCCAATACAATCAAACGTTGAATAAATAACAAGTCATTAGCTATTTCAGCATCTTGCTCTTTCCTTTACTCGTGGACGGCTCGTCCAGCTTTTCTGCCTTAGCTGCAATGTTTAATGCAAGAGTGAGCAAACAATTGCTCACATGTATGATAACACTAATTTTTAAATGAAATATCTATCAACTGGGGTATAATAGTTTTCTGAATTCAATCAATAAGGAATCAAGGTTTGAAAGCTCATTTGAATGCTTGAATCAAGAACATTAGATTTCAGGATTTAAAGTTATATCTGAGGGTCACAAGACCTCGAACTATGTCCTAGGTTAACAAGTATTACTACTGTAACCTTTAACAGACTTATAGACTATGGAGCATCCATCTCGTACTCAGGGGGATTAGCCCTTTGTACAATGTATTGTGCACAAAAATTTTAACGTTGTCGCGTAATTAATCCCCTATATTAGGGTTGTTCATCTCAGTTTAGCATCAGAATCCGTACCAAAAGGAACTTGGTTTGGAAAGATTTTAAAATATTCTAAGTCTTTAGAACGCTCATCAACTAAGGACTAGTGAATCAATAAGGGTTTTGCTAGTCACTAAAGCATTTGTTTCATCAATAAGTTTGTACAATATAAATTGTGTTCGAGATTTGAATAACAATCAATGATTGAGTAACAATTGACTGGAATAAAGCTTAAGCACTTATCATGGTAACAACCTTGCTTGAATAATAATAAGCTAAGGTTAGTAAACTTGCTCAATGTTAGTAAACTTGTTTTAAATGAGATAACAACTTAAGGGAAGGAAAAACTTGCTCAATATAATAATGGAGTTCAGAAACTTGCCTTGTACGTAGCTTTCCTAATTACAAACCACGTACAATAAACAACCTACAAATTCCGTTTGTATTGCAACAAAAACGATTAGTTACAATACTCACGTACATTAATACTCCAATCCTCACCTCAATTTCCAATAACTACTGATTATCAACTCTATTTCAGAAGCTACAAGCTTTATTGCAACAATGTTACACTCTAAGAATTTCCTCAACTTATCTTTAAACTAAGGTATATTACCTTATATTTAATCATCATCAAACATCATTTAGAATCCATCTTAACATTTTAATATTCACTTATTACATTAATTTAAGTTTAATCCTGCATAAAAAATATATATCATAACTACCAAGAAAAGAAAACAAAATAATAATTTTTTTTAGCAGTGATTCTCGCCGGGGCGAGAATTCCCTTTTAAAATTTCTCGTCGGGGCAAGGATTTACAGTTCATTTCTCTCGCCGGGGCGAGAGACTCGACAGTCGTCTTCTACAGTCGCGAACCAGTAAAAACTTAGGCCAAATTTGGCCAAATTTTCCGAATTCTACCATCCAACACATAATTTAGACATACCCAGACATCAAATATAACACAAAACTATTTCCCAACATGTTTCTAAACATTCTCAACATCATATTACACATAATCAACCAACTTGAATCAAAAAAATTCTCTGTTAAAACAAGATATTCATGTTTTAACCATTTTAATGAAATCAACTACTGTGGAACCATTCTAACCCATTCTAATTGCATTCTTTTCGTTTTTCACTATATAATCATAATCGAAAATCAATTTTACCAATTAACAACCAATTTGAATACCAATTCCATACATATATACCATACATGAAATAAACTCTGTAAAAATTACAAACTCTACTCCGAAGCATGTTTTCATGGATTAAAACTTTAAAATTAACTTATAATCATCATATAATCATCTAATTCATGATTACTAACAATTATAACCAAGTAATTCATGTATTTAGCATATAACTTCATACACGGTAAAATAAAAATCATATACAGAGAAATAGAATAATAAAAATACAGTGTAGAACAAAACTAACAAGAATTATACCTTCTAATTCTTAGAAAGCTCCTTTGATTTAAGAATTTCTTTCTCAAATCTTCAAGCTCCTCTCATAACTTTCTCTCTATTCTCTGCTAAACTTTTCTTCTCTTCTTCTCTATATATATTTTCTCTCTTTTTCTTAAACTTAGATAATAGCTGATAACCTTTTTAGTTTTTAACGTACTCAGCTTTCAATTTGACAGTTAAAGAAAAACAAATGGTTAAGCCTTGTTTGGCAAACCCAAATACCAAATAATCCATTTTTACCAACCAAGGTTCACAAGGCCTTATTTGGTTTAACAAAAATAAAACCTTTCCCATTTATTTTAATAAATCATTATATTATATAGTTTTAATTGTCACACTTTTAATTTAATTAAACTTATTATGAAATAAATTCAATTAAACTTTAATTAATAATTCTATTTAGTCAATAACAACACACCAAATAAATTATCTTATTCAAATAAACCATTTAATCATCTAATTTAATTATTAAATTAAATTAGAATAATCACATCAAATCACATTTAAATAACATTTAACATAAATTCTCTCACCACAACTTTATAAATTATTTATTTTACTCAATAAACAAATTAAAAATATTTATATAACTCAATAAATATTTTTATTTAATCACAAAAATTGCATTCGTTACATCCTTCCCTCCTTAAAAGGATTTTGTCCCCAGAATCACAACGCAATTAATTTATCCGTTACATTCTCCCCTCCTTACAAAGATTTTGTCCCCAGAATCGCAGTACAAAAATTAAACAAACAGTTGAGGATAACTCTGCATCATTTTCTCTTCGGGTTCCCACGTAGCTTCTTCAGCACTGTGGTTCCTCCAAATTACCTTAACAGAAGGTATTACTTTATTTCTAAGAACCTGCTCTTTCCTGTCTACTATCTGTACAGGTATCTCGTCATAGGATAAATCTTTTTCAAACTATATTGGTTCATATTCTATTGCATGCTAATAATCAGGCTTATACGGTCGTAACACCGATACGTGGAAAACATTGTGAATGTGATCTAACTCGGGAGGTAAAGCTACCTCATAAGCTACCTCACCAACACGTTTCAGCACCTCGAAGGGTCCAATAAATCGTGGACTGAGTTTACCCTTTTTACCAAATCTAATTTTTCCTTTCCAGGGAGATACTTTCAGAAACACAAAACTCCCAACTTCAAATTCACGATTTTGACGATGCTGATCCGCATATTTCTTCTGCCTGTCTTGAGCAGCTAACAATCTGGCTCTTATTATCTTGACAATTTCAGCAATTTGTTGTACTAGCTCGGGTCCCAATAGTCGACGTTCTCCAACCTCATCCCAACATAACGGAGTTATGCACTTTCTTCCGTACAATGCTTCGTAAGGTGGCATGCTGATACTTGCGTGATGACTATTGTTATACGCAAACTCGACCAGAGGTAAATGATCATCCCAGTTGCCTTTAAGATCCATAACGCATGCTCGAAGCATATCCTCTAACATTTGAATTGTTCTTTCGCTCTGGCCATCGATTTGAGGATGATAGGCTATACTCATTCTCAATTGTGTCCCCAAACAAGCTTGTAGACTCCTCCAAAACTTTGATGTAAAACGTGGATCTCTGTCCGACACAATTGATACTGGAACACCGTGCCTCGAAATAATTTCCTTGACGTATAATTTGGCCAGTTGATCCAGGGTGAACCTGATTTTGATAGGCAAGAAATGCGCTGATTTCGTTAATCTGTCAACTATGACCCATATTGCGTCATATCCCTTCTGAGTAGTTGGAAGCCCAACCACAAAATCTATTGTGACATGCTCCCACTTCCATTCTGGTATCTCCAAGGGCTGTAACAAACCACTTGGTCGTGATGCTCCGCTTTAACTCTCTGACAAGTGAGACACTTCGCAACACACTCAGCAACCTCTCTTTTCATGTTTGGCCACCAAAAATGTTGTCGAAGATCCTGATACATTTTTGTACTCCCCGGGTGTATCACAAATCTTGAACTATGAGCTTCGTTCCAAATCTCCTCTCTGATTGCCAATACTGACGGTACCCAAATTCTGCCTTCAAATCTCAGCAACCCTTCGGTATCGATTTTATATTTAAGCTCTTCACCTTCAAGCACTCTTTTGCGTATATTAATACACTCCTCATCCTTGAGTTGCGCTTCCTTGACTTTGTCCACCAGAGTTGGTTGAGTTTCCATCTGGAATAATTTTTCATTAGGCTCTGCTAGACCCTTCACCTCTAACTCCAATTTAGCCATTTCTGCTACGAGCTTCTCCTGAGCAGTTAACAAAAATAGTTTCTCCCGACCTTTTCTACTCAAAGCGTCGACAACCACATTAGCCTTTCCCGGATGGTATAGAATTTCACAATCATAATCTTTGATCAATTCTATCCATCTTCTTTGCCGCATATTCAAATCCTTCTGTGTGAAAATATACTTCAGACTTTTATGGTCTGTATATATTTCACACTTCTCCCCATAGAGATAGTGCCTCCAGATCTTCAAAGCAAACACCACGACTGCTAACTCCAAATCATGGGTCGGATACCCTTTTTCATAGTCTTTTAGTTGGCGCGATGCATATGCAATAACCTTACCATTCTGCATCAACACACAACCAAGTCCTTTATGCGATGCGTCGCTATACACCACAAAATTTCCTGTATCATCTGGCAAAGACAACACAGGTGCCGAACTTAGTCTCTTCTTTAGGTCTTGGAAACTCTCTTCGCACTTCTTCGTCCAATCAAACTTCACTGATTTCCTTGTTAAATTCGTTAACGGAGTGGTGATCCTGGAGAAACCTTGAATAAAATGCCTGTAATAACCTGCCAAACCTAGGAAACTCCTCACTTCTGATGGTGTTTTCGGCTGATCCCAGTTCATCACAGCTTCAACTTTAGCGGGATCCACCGAAATCCCGTCTTTATCGATAACATGCCCAAGGAACTGAACACGCTCCAACCAAAATTCGCACTTTGAAAATTTTGCATATAATTTCTCTTTCCTTAATGCCTCCAATGTCACCCTTAAATGCTCCACGTGTTCTTCCTGAGTTTTGGAGTAAACCAAAATGTCGTCTATGAATACCACTACGAATTTATCCAAAAATGGTTTAAACACCCTATTCATTAAATCCATAAACGTTGCAGGTGCGTTTGTTAAACCAAATGACATAACCAAAAACTCATAGTGACCATATCTAGTTCGAAATGTCGTCTTTGGTATGTCTTCCTTTCTCACCTTTAACTGATGATACCCACTTCGCAGATCTATCTTTGAAAAATATCTTGCTCCCTTCAGTTGGTCAAACAGGTCATCGATCCTTGGCAACAAATACTTGTTTTTAATCGTGACCTTATTCAACTCTCTATAGTCAATGCAAAGACGCATTGATCCGTCCTTCTTCTTAACGAATAATACCGGCGCTCCCCACGGCGAAACGCTCGGTTGAATATACTTTTTATCCAGCAGCTCTTGCAATTGCACCATCAACTCCTTCATCTCTACCGGAGCCATTCGATACGGGGCTTTTGATATAGGGGCTGTACCCGGTGCTAGATCAATTACAAACTCAATTTTCCTATCCGGCGGTAGTCCTAGCAAATCATCAGGAAACACGTCCACAAAATCCCTAACAACCGGTATCTCCTCCAACTTTACACTCACCTTTCGGGTATCGACTAGGTAGGCTAGATATCCTACACATCCTTGTCTCAACATCTTTCTGTCCTGCATCACCGTCAGACAACTCATTTGTCTAGGCGACTTGCTGCCATAAAACATTACCTTTGACGGAGTCATAAGGTTTACACACTTCTTTTGACAGTCAATGACTGCCCCATGGTTGAACAACCAATCCATACCCAAAATAACGTCAAACTCCCCAAGACGAATTGGGATTAAGTTGACCGTCATCACATGACCCTTGATATCTATCTGAATCTTGTGGACAAACTTAACAGGAATCACTTCCCTATTCGCAATTTCTATATTCATGGGGTAATCTAATTCTTCCTGAGGTAACCCTAATTTCTTAGCAAAATCATCGGATATAAATGAGCAAGTAGCACCCGAGTCAAACAATACATAAGCATTAACATTATTGACTGGAATGATACCTGACACTACATCCTTTGACTGCACAACATCCTGCACCGTCATGTTGAATGTTCGAGCGGTAGGTCGATTGGGCTGTGTCGGTCCAACGATAGTCAGATTGCCTCCACCGCTGTTTCCTTTTCCTGTACTGGCTCCACCTGTAGCTGCTTTCTTAGGACAGTCTCGGGTAAAGTGATCCTTCGACCCGCAGATGAAACATGCGCCCTTCTTCGGACCAGGGCAATTCGGTGCGATATGACCCTCCTGTCCGCAATTGAAACATACCCTCTTACCCTTCAAACATAACCCTACATGACTCTTTCTGCAGTTATTGCACACCTCAACCTTCTTTTTCTGATTACTCTGCTGACTTCCCGCAGAGTTACTATCACTCCATTTCCTCTTCTGACCGCTGCCCCCATGGCTACCACTTGCCTTGTTTTCACTTTCATTCTTCTTCTTCCTCTGCTCCTGATTATACTTGGACAGAGCATCACTGCCTCCTTCAGCGATAATTGCCTTTTCCAAAACTACCGCAAATGAGTTCAGTTGAAATATTGAAACTCGGCTATACAGCCAGGGCTTCAGTCCCTGCTCAAACCTTCTAGCCTTTCGCTCATCCGTGTTGACTTGATATGGCGCAAACCTCGCCAACTCGTTAAATTTTGCAGCATACTCAGGCACCGTAATGGTACCTTACTTCAATTCCAGAAATTGCACCTCCATTTGATTTTGCGCGCTTGCCGAAAAGTAGGTTTCGAAAAACATCTCCTTAAATCGCTCCCACGGAATAATCCCTTGGCCACCTCGAGTCTTATTTGCTTGCCACTAGTAGCTAGCTTCTGACTTGAGCATGAATGTTGCAAATGCCGTCTTCTGGTCCTCGTTGACCCTATCGACATCAAACACCTTCTCCATCTCCATGACCTAAGTTTGGGCTTCAATTGGATTCATAGAGCCGTGATATTCCGGAGGTCCGACAGCCTTGAAGTCTTTAAAAGTCGTAGCCTGAGCTTGGGGTTGATTCGCAAAGGCTCCCGTTAACAAATTTACCAGCTGCTGCATTGGATTAGCATTGGCTTCTTCGTTGATATTGGTGGATCCCTCAGGAGTTTGTTGACGGGTTTGTCTTCTTGGCGGCATTTTACTGTTAACAATTTACGCTATTAGATTATTATTCAATTACTTAAATATTTAAGTCTTAACTTAAACATTTATAAACAACACTTAACACATAGCACATCTGATAAACTTTCTCATTTATTCATTTACTGTTTTAAAACATAACAAAAATAACATCATAGTTATTTACATCATCTATCCTGAAATCACAAAGTTCCAGGATTACATAATTATTCTATCCCATTATATAAAACTAGGATTAACAACTTATTAATCTCATAAATTTTCATACTAGCATATCTAGTCATTATCTACGATAACATTCCACGGCGCACAACTTCTTGGCGTTCCTGCTCCATAATACTAGTCACCATCCTTCGACCCATTATATCTGGATGACGATGAACTCGATCCTGAGCTCTATCCACAGTGGTATGAAAAATATACTCCATCTCATCAATCTTGGCCTTCTTTGACCGCACCTCACATTCAATACGATCTGCGCGGTTAGCCTCCCTCAACCAAGCAGTTTCAGCTCTCGCCCGCTCAGCTGACTCCTTTTTCAACTCATCTCGTACAATTTCATTCCTGGCTATCAACTGTCCTCATCGATACTCAGACTGTTCTAGCCTCTGCTCAACCTCTGCAAGACGTGATGAAATGTCTTGGATCTCAGCATCCTTCTGCTCTAGAGCGGCTTGAGGTTCCACAACCTGTTCTCCTAACTCCTCCTTTTCGCTCTCAACATGAACCAGCTTCCACTCCATGTCCCCAATACGTATATCGAGCTCCTCAATCTCACTATTCTTCTACTCCAAGACAGTCTGTCGCTTGGCCAACTGCCTCTCTAACTCCTCTACTCTATCTTGTAACTCAATGTTGGGATCATACACCTGCTCATACATCTGAACATCTAAGGAGGTTAGTGATATCTCCTCTGGGTCCTCCTCCTCCTCCTCAACCTCCTCTGGATCCTCCTCAGGATCAGTCTCAGGCTCGTACTTAGGTCCTGCAACTGTGATCAATGGGGATGGCTCCCTCTGTACTAGTTGCTCCCGAACCACATGAATATCTCGGGGCTCCTCCTCCCTAGCCTGGCTGGGTTCTCCTCTATCAGTCATCGTGACAACAAAATTTTAAGTTTTAATTACTAATCGATAATACTCGCGAGCACAAAAGTTTGTTATCAAATAAGCACATAACACATAATCATTTTATTATCTTTTATGGATTTTCGTAATTCATTCCTTAGAACTCGATAAGAGTTTATCACCTCTATATTCTCTATCTTCTAAAAGGCTACTACCCTAAGGTTTTTCCTACCTAAAGGTTCATAACCTATCAGCTCTGATACCAACCCGTGACACCCCCAAATCCGGGTACTTAATTCCCACTGATTTGGTGTTCACTATAACAAAAATTCACAACTATCTACCCAAAATAAGAACAATTAAAATAAACTTAAAGAATTATCTTCCCTCAAATGGGGTTACATCACCAATCTCTAAATGAAACAAATCCCAGGTTATCTCACCTTAATTACATCTGTACGAAATAAAACATAATTTATAATAAGTCCCAATACAATCAAACGTTGAATAAATAACAAGTCATTAGCTACTTCAGCATCTTGCTCTTTCCTTTACTCGTGGACGGCTCGTCCGACTTTTCTGCCTTAGCTGCAATGTTTAATGCAAGAGTGAGCAAACAATTGCTCACAGGTATGATAACAATAATTTTTAAATGAAATATCTATCAACCGGGGTATAATAGTTTTCTGAATTCAATCAATAAGGAATCAAGGTTTGAAAGCTCATTTGAATGCTTGAATCAAGAACATTAGATTTCAGGATTTAAAGTTATATCTGAGGGTCACAAGACCTCGAACTATGTCCTAGGTTAACAAGTATTACTACTGTAACCTTTAACAGACTTATAGACTATGGACCATCCATCTCGTACTCAGGGGGATCAGCCCTTTGTACAATGTATTGTGCACAAACATTTTAACGTTGTCGCGTAATTAATCCCCTATATTAGGGTTGTTCATCTCAGTTTAGCATCAGAATCCGTACCAAAAAGAACTTGGTTTGGAAAGATTTTAAAATATTCTAAGTCTTTAGAACGCTCATCAACTAAGGACTAGTTGAATCAATAAGGGTTTTGCTAGTCACTAAAGCATTTGTTTCATCAATAAGTTTGTACAATATAAATTGTGTTCGAGATTTGAATAACAATCAATGATTGAGTAACAATTGACTGGAATAAAGCTTAAGCACTTATCATGGTAACAACCTTGCTTGAATAATAATAAGCTAAGGTTAGTAAACTTGCTCAATGTTAGTAAACTTGTTTTAAATGAGATAACAACTTAAGGGAAGGAAAAACTTGCTCAATATAATAATGGAGTTTAGAAACTTGCCTTGTACGTAGCTTTCCTAATTACAAACCACGTACAATAAACAACCTACAAATTCCGTTTGTATTGCAACAAAAACGATTAGTTACAATACTCGCGTACATTAATACTCCAATCCTCACCTCAATTTCCAATAACTACTGATTATCAACTCTATTTCAGAAGCTACAAGCTTTATTGCAACAATATTACACTCTAAGAATTTCCTCAACTTATCTTTAAGCTAAGGTATATTACCTTATATTTAATCATCATCAAACATCATTTAGAATCCATCTTAACATCTTAATATTCACTTATTACATTAATTTAAGTTTAATCCTGCATAAAAAATATATATCATAACTACCAAGAAAAGAAAACAAAATAATTTTTTTTTTTTTAGTAGTGATTCTCGTCGGGGCGAGAATTCCCTTTGAAAATTTCTCGCCGGGGCGAGCTCTCGCCGAGGCGAGGATTTACAGTTCATTTCTCTCGCCGGGGCGAGAGACTCGACAGTCGTCTTCTACAGTCGCGAACCAGTAAAAACTTAGGCCAAATTTGGCCAAATTTTCCGAATTCTACCATCCAACACATAATTTAGACATACCCAAACATCAAATATAACACAAAACTATTTCCAAACATGTTTCTAAACATTCTCAACATCATATTACACATAATCAACCAACTTGAATCAAAAAAATTCTCTGTTAAAACAAGATATTCATGTTTTAACCATTTTAATGAAATCAACTACTGTGGAACCATTCTAACCCATTCTAATTGCATTCTTTTCGTTTTTCACTATATAATCATAATCAAAAATCAATTTTACCAATTAACAACCAATTTGAATACCAATTCCATACATATATACCATACATGAAATAAACTCTGTAAAAATTACAAACTCTACCCCGAAGCATGTTTTCATGGATTAAAACTTTAAAATTAACTTATAATCATCATATAATCATCTAATTCATGATTACTAACAATTATAACCAAGTAATTCATGTATTTAGCATATAACTTCATACACGGTAAAATAAAAATCATATACAGAGAAATAGAATAATAAAAATACAGTGTAGAACAAAACTAACAAGAATTATACCTTCTAATTCTTAGAAAGCTCCTTTGATTTAAGAATTTCTTTCTCAAATCTTCAAGCTCCTCTCACAACTTTCTCTATTCTCTGCTAAACTTTTCTTCTCTTCTTCTCTGTATATATTTTCTCTCTTTTTCTTAAACTTAGATAATAGCTGATAACCTTTTTAGTTTTTAACGTACTCAACTTTCAATTTGACAGTTAAAGAAAAACAAAGGGTTAAGCCTTGTTTGGCAAACCTAAATAACAAATAATCCATTTTTACCAACCAAGGGTCACAATGCCTTGTTTGGTTTAACAAAAATAAAACCTTTCCCATTTATTTTAATAAATCATTATATTATATAGTTTTAATTGTCACACTTTTAATTTAATTAAACTTATTATGAAATAAATTCAATTAAACTTTAATTAATAATTCTATTTAATCAATAACAACACACCAAATAAATTATCTTATTCAAATAAATTATTTATTCAAATAAACCATTTAATCATCTAATTTAATTATTAAATTGAATTAGAATAATCACATCAAATCACATTTAAATAACATTTAACATAAATTCTTTCACCATAACTTTATAAATTATTTATTTTACTCAATAAACAAATTAAAAATATTTATATAACTCAATAAATATTTTTATTTAATCACAAAAATTGCATTCGTCACATCTATTAATTAATTCTCAATCCCTATTCGGAATTAAATAATAGTAATAGTAATACTAATAATAAGACTATTATTATTAATTTATGAAATTCAGATAAGACACACTTAGAAGGGGGGTTGAATAAGTGTGGATACAAACTATTACAAATTTAAAAATTTAAATCAAGTTATTGAATATAGTCTACTATATTGATGAATGCAACTTGCTGAATGAATATGGTCTACCGAATTACTATGAATGAAGCTTGCTGAATGAATGTGGTCTACTGAATTGAATTTTTGTTTAAGAAAAATATCTTGGTGATTTTATAGATTAATATAACTTAGTGAAAATACTTGGTAATAATGAATTATCTTAAAATAATGTAAATATTCAAATTTTAATTATTAAGATAATTAACTAGCTTTTAAATAATTAAAGTAGAGCTAGTAATAAGATCAACACTAAGATTTTTTACGTGGTTTAGCTATTACCCTCTATAATAATAGCCTACTCCACGTCCAATACCAATTAGTATTGAAGACTCACTTTATTTCTTTTAATAATTAATTCCTGTTACAAAACAGATTCTACCAAATCTTGAATTACAATAATTCACTTGAGCACTTTTGCTCCTTGTGCACCAATACACTCCTTAAGCACCTATGCTTCCTTGAACCTGTTTGTAAACAAACCTTAATCCACCTGGATTAAATTCCTTTAGACAACACTTAGTCTAAAAATTAAGATTACAATAATAGAGGTCTAGTGATCAAAGCAAATAAACAATTTAACAATGCAAGGCTCAACTAATGAATGCAATGATCAAGTAGAGTTAAAAGATATCACCAATATTATGCCCACGAAATTTGCTGAAAATATATCTGAATATAATAGCACAGCAGCTTGAAGAATTGTACCGAAACTAATTAAATCTCTTTCAAGTACATGGTTGCAAAAAGTATTAATTCAAGTAAGTCGGGGTATTTTTGCTATTGAAAACAGTTCTTCCTTTTATAGCCCAGAAATCAACCGGACTTAAAATATTTCCGTTGCCAATTGTGGATAACGTTCAAATATTAATACCGTTAATGGCTAAGAGAAATCAAAACCAATTTATCTTCGATTGTAACAAAAAATTTGTTGGACACTTTCAAAAGATAACTGCACCGAGTAGGAATCATTATCTTATACTAATCAAAACTGCCGCCACTAATTAAGATAGGAAAGAGAACCAACTTTGCCAAGATAATAATTATCTTATATTCCCAAGATCCTTATCCCATTCTTTTAGATAAGTAATCATATCTTATCAATATACTCCAACCACTTCCAAATTTCCAATACATAAAATCTTACACGTGGCTTACAATATATAATCAGCAGTACATGTGGAATATCAATTTATCAAAAGCTTAGCCATGCATCCAATTTAAAAACAACCATATATCAGATTAGCCATGTACGAATTAATCTTTAATATTTAATCAATAAGCTAAAA
Source organism: Aralia elata (assembly GCA_034770075.1). Classification (NCBI taxonomy): domain Eukaryota; kingdom Viridiplantae; phylum Streptophyta; class Magnoliopsida; order Apiales; family Araliaceae; genus Aralia; species Aralia elata. Next base: position 38,737,301 of record CM068380.1, on the reverse strand, counting down.
CCATCTTTTATGCATACCACTCAGCAAATAAGCATATATAATTAAGACATGACAAACCTAGTTTAATGCATAAATATTATGTCTTAAAGCCTTGTATTGAAAAATTAAATATTTGCAATGACCTTACATATTTTCCTTAAGACTCAAATCTTCATTGTTTCTTGACAATAATTCTTTCATCAATTTCCTGAAAATTCCACAACAAGCAAATTAGATCATATAATCAAGTCATCATCAAAACAAAAAGGTTTGAATATTATCATATCAACATTCTCCCCCTTTTTGATGATGACAACACCAAAAATATAACTCCCCCTGAATTCATGCATATTTAAAGAATTCAAAGCATAATCCTGCAAAATATGTTAGCTGGATACAATAGAGTAGAAGTAATCAATTATAATACCTAGTACTGGCTCCATCCATATTGTTTTTAAACACATACCAAACCAAATTCTGGCTCCAGCCATATTATTTTTAACATAGTTCAAAACAAATAAAAATTATATCCAAATAAAATTCATCATCTTCTTGCAGCTCTTCATAGCAACCAAACAACACTTGCTTTTGTAGCTTGTCTCCTCCTTTGTCATCACCAAAAAGATTGTCAAATATCAATATCATCGATATGAATTGTGGGTAGAGGACGATTAGTGAAATAAGGACGATGGAGAACACGATGAATCCTTTCTTCCATAGAGAAATCATGAGCAAATTTAGGCGAACGAGGAATGAAAGTCTCATTCGGTAAAGGTAAATCCAGAAAATCTCCAATATATTCAGCCATCCAATTACAACGAGGCCATTCTGGAACAGGAGAATGCATAGAGGTAAAATGTAACTTCTTACCAACGTCATTCAGTCGATGAGCCATGAAATCAGCAAATTCTCCAACTTGGTGACTTACAAACTTTAGTTCTTGACTGAGTTGACACGAATTTCTATTGATCTTCCGGTGTAAAGATTCAACCATAGCCATGGTATGCATTTCAAAACTAGCTTGAAGATCAATGAATTCATCCTCAAATTTTGAAAAACATTTAGATATATCATTTGGCCGTATAGGCAAATCTCGTTTTTCCAAAACTGAAATCCGTTGTTTAATATCAACAATGTCAGAACGAATGATTTCTTGATTTTTGAGAATTTGAGATAACATATCAACCACTATGGAAGTGGAGACAGAGGAAGGAGGATGTGAATCAGAATTCTCAGTGGGTAAAGCAGAGGATCTAACATTTGGTGAAGGAGGAATAGGATCAGGCATGAGACGTACAAATGATCCATCAACAAAGGAAATATGAGACTGTTTGAGACTAGCAGAATCAATAAAGTCGTTGTGGGATACCACAATTTCATCATCAAGATAAATTTTAAAATGTTGAAACAGTTTTGTTAAAAACAAACCATAGGGCAGACACTTTTTAGTTTGACGAATACAACTCATCATGTGGGACAACATCATAAGAGAAAAATTAAAACTGACGCCTTTTAAAATCATAGTAATAACAACCAAATCTTGGTAAGTGAAATCTCCTCCACCACCTACTCGTGGAAATAAATTATACCGAAGGATTTTGTGCAAAACACATGCAAGTGCACAAACATCGACAGTTTTAGGAGTAAACAGAGTTGTCAAAGATGAATCATCCATCACCGTATGAAGTTGTTCAAGAGGAGGAAAGGGAATATTTGCAGCACCCTTAAGAGTAAATGGACAAGGTCCTGATGAAGAAATATTAAGAATACTCCCAAAATCTAAATGTGAAAAACATAGATTTTCCCTTCACAATGGTTGTATAGCAATCCCCATTACACTCTAAGTTGGTGTAAAATTGTTGTATCAAACGAGGATATGCCTTAGTCGGGGGAAAAAGCATGGCAGAAATTCCATAAGACATGAAAAGTTTTTCCAAAGATGAGTTCTTAAAATAAAACAAGTCTAAAAACTTTTCATAAACAAATTGTTTGGTGGCAATGGAAGTTTTAAACCGTGCTTCAAAACTATGACCTCGAAATAAATTATCTGGTAAGTCAGAAACGGTAGAAAAAGGATTTACCAGGTGTGTTGGTGGATCTGACTATGGAGGAGGAGACTCTGAAGTAGGAGAGTGAGAATATTTCTGTAGAAAAGAGAAGCATGAATCAGATCCATCAGAAGCATCGGACGAAATAGGAACTGAAGTCTGACTTTTGGACCTCTTTGATGATCGAGAAGTATAAGGAGATCGTGGATGAGTTTTGTTTTTGATTGTTATACCGGATGAACGTGATCGTGTCTTCATACTTGCTGTTGAAAGTTAGACCAGATGATAAACAGAGAAATATCAGAGAGTTATATTGAGAGAAGAACATGAATGCTCTGTCTTTAATAAGAACGTGTTCGACTTCGAAAAGACTCCTTGAAACAATAAAACCCTTGCTTCAGTCTTTTCAAATTCTAATCTCATTATGATAGATACCGAGAATCATGCTAGTGCAGATACGCCTTCTTTGCCGGTTACATACAGATAATGTATATCAACAAAACTTAGTTAAAATAATAATATGCAGATATTTATGCATGATTTATTGTAATACGTGATTATATTATACCAAGCACATACCAAGTTCTCTTCTCAACATACAAAATCTTTCTTCACTTAATGGTTTAGTAAAAATATCAGCTAATTGTTTTTCTGTTGGAATAAAGATTAATTTTATTAAACCTTTTGAAACATTATCTCTTAAAAAATGATGTCTAACTTCTATATGTTTTGTTCGTGAATGCAAGACAAGATTTTTTGATATGTCAATAGTGCTAGAATTATCACAATAAATAGGCACACTACCACATAAAATATCAAAATCATATAGAGTTTGTCTCATCCATAAGATTTGAGAACAACAGCTTCCTGCAGCTAAATATTCTCCCTCAGTGGTTAACAAAGCAACTGAAGTTTGCTTTTTACTGTGCCATATAACCAGACTATGACCTAAAAATGTGCAAGCACCACTGGTACTTTTTCTATCGATTTGGCATCCTGCATAGTCAGCATCTGAATAACCCATTAGTTAAAAGTGATTGCAAATAGGATAAAATAACCCTAAATTTATAGTACCACTTAAATATTTAAAAATCCTTTTAACAGCTTGTAAGTGAGATTCTTTAGGTTTTGCTTGAAAACGTGCACACAGACATACACTATACATTATATCAGGTCTAGATGCGGTTAAATATAATAAACATCCAATCATACCTCGATATTTGGTTAACTCTACATCTATACCTTTATCATCTGATGTAAGTTTTATTGATGTACTCATTGGTGTAGCCTTTGGGTTAGATCCTTCAAAACCAAATCTTTTGAGTAGCTCTTTTGTGTATTTAGTTTGATGAATATAGATCCCTTCCTTAGTTTGCTTGATTTGAAGTCCCAAAAAGTAATTTAGCTCTCCCATTAAGCTCATATCAAATTCCTTATGCATATATTTTGAAAACCACTCACAAAGAAAATCATTAGTAGCACCAAATATTATGTCATCCACATATATTTGAACAACAATTATATCAGTTTTATCATGCATAATAAATAGTGTGGAATCAATTTTACCTCTAGTGAAACCACTGGAAAAGAAGATACTTACTCAACCTCTCGTACCAAGCTCTTGGAGCTTGTTTGAGACCATAGAGAGCTTTCTTTAGCTTAAAAACATGATTTGGGAACTTTTCATGTTCAAATCCAGGAGGCTGTTTAACATAGACTTCTTCATTAATGTATCCATTTAGGAATGCGCTTTTTACATCCATTTGATAAAGTTTGAACTTCTTGTAACATGCAAATGCTAATAAAATCCGGATAGATTCTAGTCTTGCAACTGGAGCATAAGTCTCTTCATAGTCGATCCCTTCTTGTTGATTATATCCTTGAGCTACTAGCCTTGCTTTGTTACGAGTGATTGTCCCATGCTCATCAAGCTTGTTTTTAAACACCCATTTTGTTCCAATGATAGAAACATCTTTAGGAGGAGGCATTAATTCCCAAACTTGACATCGTTCAAATTGTTGAAGTTCCTCTTGCATTGCCATTAGCCAACTTTCATCAAGAATGGCTTCTTTAGCATTCTTTGACTCAACTTGTGATAAGAATGCAGAGAACGCACATTGATTTTGTAAACTTCTTCGTGTGGTGATTCCTTTGTTTATATCTCCAATAATGTTTTCCGGTGGATGATTCTTGAGATATCTTGTTGTTTTTGGCATTTGGACATCGTATAACACTTCTTCTTGTTGGGGAAAATCTTCCTCAAGTTCTTGTGTTGTTCCTTGTTCTACTCCTTGAGTGTTTTCCAATTCAGCTTGCTGAATTTGTTCATTTGGCTTGCTGAATAGATTTTTCCGGTTTGCTGGATTCACTGAGATCTCCAAATTACCTGCATCCTCTTCTCTTTCTTTTGGAAGATCATTATTAGTTTCATTAAATGTTATATGTACTAATTCTTCAACACATAACTTGTTAATATTAAATACACGATATGCTTTGTTGTTTTGTGAGTAACCAATAAAAATCCCTTCATAGGATTTAGCATCAAATTTTTCCAAGTTATCACTAGTATTCAATATGAAACATTTAGACCCAAATACTTTGAAATAACTTATATTAGGAATTTTATTATTCAAAAGTTCATAAGGAGTTTTCGAAATAATAGGGCGAATAAGAACTCTATTTAACACATAACAAGAGGTATTAACAGCCTCTGCCCAAAACTTCTTTGGAAGTTTGCTTTCTTATAAAAGTGTTCTAGCTGTTTCCTGAAATGTTCTATTTTTTCTTTCCACTACTCTGTTTTGCTGAGGAGTTCTTGGAGCTGAAAACTCATGGCTAATTCCTTTTTGATCACAAAATATGGTAAAGTCCTTTAGAAATTCAGTACCATGATCACTCCGAATTTTTATAAGTTTGAGACTATACCTAGTCTCTAAACTTCTTATCAATTTCTCAAACTCTTTAAATGCTTCATCTTTGGTTCTTAAAAACAACACCCAAGTATATCTAGAAAAATCATCAACTATTACAAAAGCATAAAATTTACCATTAATACTAGCATGCCTTTTAGGACCAAATAGATCAAGATGAAGTAGTTGTAGAGGAGAGGAAGTTGATACCATGTTCTTTGCTGTAAACGAAGTTCTTACTTGTTTCCCAAGTTGGCAAGGAACACATATTCCTCTCTTTTCATACTTTATCTTTGACAATCCTTTGACAAGATTCTTTAAGGATAATTTCTTGATTAAATCCATGTGAACATGTCCCATCCTCTTATGCCATAGGTTAGTCTCGTCTTGTACAGTTGCTAGACATAATTCTTCATCTTGTTGCTCAAAATCAATAGTATATATATTTCCTTCCCTTTGTGCAACTAAAGTAGTTTTGTTAGTACCATGAGAAATTGTACACTTTTCTTTTTTAAAACTAACTTGATGGCCATTATCCATTAATTGACTAACACTTATAAGATTAAATTCAAGTCCACTAATAAGATGAACATTATCAATATTGACCTTACCATTACCAATTTTACCTTTCCCGATAATCTCACAGGTTCGATTATCTCCAAAAGTAACCGTCCCATTTTTCTTCTTGATTTTTAGTTCCACGAACTTCAATTTATCACCAGTCATGTGACGAGAGCATCCACTATCAAGAATCCATTTTTGAGATGGAACTTTTGCCTTGAAGCATACCTGTCAAGAAAAATTAATTCATCTTTTTGGTACCCATATCTTTTTGGGTCCATTTATGTAGTAGCACAGAAATCTCCCTTCTTAATCCATACCTTTTTAACCTTCTGTTTCTTAGAACAATTTATATCTAAGTGACCTTTAATACCACAATTTTTGCACGTAGTGTAAGGAGAACAATAATTTAATTTGAAACGAGACTTGGATTTAAGCATTTGCGCATTCCCGGTTTTACGAGTGGAATTATAACCTATCCCTTGTCTGTCAAAACTAGGTCTTTGCTTTCCCAACATAATGGTTAGGTTTTCTTCATCTTGGACAAATCTAGAAAGAGATAGTTTTAATGAATCTACTTCTTTTTGAACTTCATTAGTAGGAACAGATTTACACAGAGATTTATCACTAAATGCATCAATACATATGTCTCGCATTTTTAGCTCATTAGTCAATTTCTCAACTTCATTGTTCATGTAAGTCACCTTGTTGAAAAGAATCTTGTTGTAATTTTCAAGATAATCATTTTTTGCAATCAAAACCTTTTCTTCTTTACAAGATGACTCCTTTTCAATTTCCTTCTTTTCATCTATTAAAGAATCAACTTCACACATCAATGTATTTACTAAATCCTTCAAACATGCATTCTTTTCTTTTAATCTCTCATTTTCTTGTTTTAAAAAATTAAACTCATAAATAGATACCTCATTTGATTCACCTTCTATTCCCATGAAGCATACTTGAGCTATTTCTTCCTTGGCATCAACCTCAACTTCGGACTCCTCTTCATCACTCCAAGTGACAAGAGCTTTATTTCTTTTATTATCCTTGAAGCTCATTTTTCCTTTATTCTTTAGTTGAAAGCAGTCCTTCTTAAAGTGCCCTGGACGTCTACATTCAAAACACGTCTCCTCAGCTTGTTTTTCTTTGCTTTTATTTGAGTTGAAGATATTCTTCTGTTTGTTCTTCCTTTGCAGTAGTCCTTTGAGTCTCCTTGACATTATGGCTATCTCTTCATCCGAATCATCATCGAGATCTTCTTCATTTCCTGCATTAAGAGCTAAAACCTTTCTTCGAGGAGTTTCATCCTTATCATCATATCTTTTTAACTGATGTTCATATTCTTCAAGTTCACCAAAAAGAGTTAATGTATCCATAGTAGAAATAGTAGAGGAATCTTGAAAAGTAGTAATTTTAGAAGCAAACCTTTTGGGCATAGCCCGAAGTAACTTACGGTTAATCTCACTTTGTGGAATGGTTTTGTCAAGTAACTTTAAGGAATTCAGAAGTACCAGGAACCTTGCTTGAGCCATCTTTATGGTTTCATCTTTCTCGAGTTTGAACATTTCATAATCATGCATGAACATACTTAGTTTAACTTCTCGAACTTTTGAAGTTTCTTCGTGACTTACCACAGAAGTATCCCAAATTTCCTTAGCTGTGTTGCATGAGGATACTTTGTCAATCTCGGACTGTACCATGCCGCTTAGTAGAGTATTCATAGCTCTTGAATCATAGGAAACCATAAAGGTTTCAGTTGAATCCATTTCTAGTAGAGTCTTTGGAGTACCGTCATCTTTTCTTGGAATAACTGGTCCATTCTCCACGACCCACCATTCCCAAGGATCCCTCTTAAGATGGATCCTCATTCGAAATTTCCAGAAATTGTAATTTTCTGTTCCATACAGCAGAGGAGGTCAATTGGTTGATTGTTCTTCTTGATTGTTGTTTCTAAACTGTGCCATGTCAGAATCTTTCCCTACAAGTCACCTTTAAGACCAAGTAAGTAGAGCCAATCTCTGATACCAAATGAAATTCAGATAAGGCCCACTTAGAAGGGGGGGTTGAATAAGTGTGGATACAAACTATTACAAATTTAAAATTTTTAATCAAGTTATTGAATATAGTCTACTATATTGATGAATGCAGCTTGCTGAATGAATATGGTCTACCGAATTACTATGAATGCAGCTTGCTGAATAAATGTGGTCTACTGAATTGAATTTTTGTTTAAGAAAAATATCTTGGTGATTTTATAGATTAATATAACTTAGTGAAAATACTTGGTAATAATGAATTATCTTAAAATAATGTAAATATTCAAATTTTAATTATTAAGATAATTAACTAGCTTTTAAATAATTAAAGTAGAGCTAGTAATAAGATCAACACCAAGATTTTTTACGTGGTTCAGCTATTACCCTCTATAATAATAGCCTACTCCACGTCCAATACCAATTAGTATTGGAGACTCACTTTATTTCTGTTAATAATTAATTCCTGTTATAAAAAAGATTCTATCAAATCTTGAATTACAATAATTCACTTGAGCACTTTTGCTCCTTGTGCACCAATGCACTCCTTAAGCACCTATGCTTCCTTGAACATGTTTGTAAACAAACCTTAATCCACCTGGATTAAATTCCTTTAGACAACACTTAGTCTAAAAATTAATATTACAATAATAGAGGTCTAATGATCAAAGCAAATAAACAATTTAACGATGCAAGGCTCAACTAATGAATGCAATGATCAAGTAGAGTTAAAAGATATCACCAATATTATGCCCACGAAATTTGCTAAAAATATATCTGAATATAATAGCACAGCAACTTGAAGAATTGCACCAAAAATATTTAAATCTCTTTCAAGTATATGGTTGGAAAAAGTATTAATTCAAGTAAGTCGGGGTATGTTTGCTATTGAAAACAGTTCTTCCTTTTATAGCCCAGAAATCAACCGGACTTAAAATATTTCCGTTGCCAATTGTGGATAACGTTCAAATATTAATACCGTTAATGGCTAAGAGAAATCAAAACCAATTTATCTTCGGTTGTAACAAAAAATTTGTTGGACACTTTCAAAAGATAACTGCACCGAGTAGGAATCATTATCTTATACTAATCAAAACTGCCGCCACTAATTAAGATAGGAAAGAGAACCAACTTTGTCAAGATAATAATTATCTTATATTCCCAAGATCCTTATCCCATTCTTTTAGATAAGTAATCATATCTTATCAATATACTCCAACCACTTCCAAATTTCCAATACATAAAATCTTACACGTGGCTTACAATATATAATCAGCAGTACATGTGGAATATCAATTTATCAAAAGCTTAGCCATGCATCCAATTTAAAAACAACCATATATCAGATTATCCATGTGCGAATTATTCTTTAATATTTAATCAATAAGCTAAAACCATCTTTTATGCATACCACTCAGCAAATAAGCATATATAATTAAGACATGACAAACCTAGTTTAATGCATAAATATTATGTCCTAGAGCCTTGTATTGAAAAATTAAATATTTGCAATGACCTTACATATTTTCCTTAAGACTCAAATCTTCATTGTTTCTTGACAATAATTCTTTCGTCAATTTCCTGAAAATTCCACAACAAGCAAATTAGATCATATAATCAAGTCATCATCAAAACAAAAAGGTTTGAATATTATCATATCAACAATTTATATTTAATATTTCCAAAATATTAAATAATAAATATTAAGCTATTTAATTTATTCTATCTCCATAGATTAAATTAAATACACTTAACTTATTATTACAATTATGCCATTTACTTCTTAAATAAATATTTTCCTTTTGCGGTGTGACCCTTTAGGTTCTCCATATTAAACTGGTTGTGAATAAATCAATTAGAACAATTCTAATTATATTTAAATAAATAAATTAAACTATTTAATTCATTTAAATAAATAATATGTATTCTACAATAATGGTAAGCCCCCTTAGCGATCAACGATTTTCCAGATAATATAGATTTCAACATTAATCACAAAAGAACCTTTCAGTGACTAGTTACTGTACAATTCAATCCTTCTTCCATACAATGTCCCAATTAAATATAAAACATGGAATTACTGTCAAGTCTTATTTTATTTAATTATATGCATTTCGATTCTCAAATGAACAACTCTGATAATGCAAATTAGAAACTCCTTTCTAATTTCATTCTGCTTTAGCCAAAGACTTCTGAGTTGTCATTTATCGAATCACATAGGACATTCACTCCTTTTACTAGAAGTGGTAGATTCTTTGTTGACCATTCACCTATCTCCATTTACAACTTAGTATACCCAATCATACCCTTTGATATACACTAAGGGTCTTAAGGGACATGTCAAAGTATAACTCATCATACACAAGATACTATGATGATCTCAAGTCAAAGGATCACTTGTACTACTATTACTGGAGGAATTCCTATTGACAGGCGAGTAAAACTCAATTAGGTATTCCTTAGCGAGCTACGTTCAGTGAACTTATTCTCTAATAAGCACCAACATACTTGCTTTAGTGTCTCCACACAAATGATTATGAGATCAATCATCCTCTTCATAAGAGCAAACAACGTATGTACTAATCTATGCTTTTAGTAATTCATCGATTAGGAACTATTTTGGTTTGTGAGCTATCTAGAATTTAGATCTCATTAGCATGATCACCATCATGATTCGAAAAGCATTGCTCAAAACTATGGGTTTATCACATTTAATATAACAACACCATGTAGATAAAGTAAAATGCCTTTAACAAACGAATAAGATTACAAAGTATATGTTACATCATATCAAATATGATTGGCTTGTGTGCATACTACTTTCAGAAGTTGTGCTATCAGAAATAGTTCTTCTGGCATGCTTGATGACTCTGGGGTAATTCTGAGATAACACTTAGACATTTGGATAAGATGAGAGTGTCCAAGTGATGTAGCTCCGATCCCTTAGTATGAGAGCCTTCAGGCAAGGCGTTATTGGAAAGAAATAGAACAATAAGTCACTATTACTTTGGAAGTAAATAGTACTGCTGACTAGGCCTTTAAGATCAGCACTAGCTCTAGGGCCCAAGAATTCCAAATTAATAGGTTATGTTTCTGTTCCTTCGAGAAAAGAGAGATCTTCAAATTCAGCATCAAGTTTCTCCCCTTGAGTTGTACATTATCAGGCTTAGAACTAGGTTGGCTTAGCTTGGCTCTCTTTTGATGTCCTCTACGATTGATTTAATGATCCTTGTTAGCTCGAAGGAATCGTTGGAAGATCTTGGAATTAGCTTCTCCCTCTCAAAAGTAGCTTCAACAAGTTTGGCTAGTTTTGAGGCTCTCTTCTTCTTCTTATTCTCCTCAACATTCTTCATCTTCTTCTCAGATTCCCTTATTAATTTCCTCTTCTTTGGCTCAGGTTTAGAAACATTCACAGCCATCTTATCATCAACTTGATGTGGCTCCAGCATATCAGCCATCCCAGCCATCCCAACCATCTCTTCAACATTTGTTGGCTCTAGCTTAGAAGTCTTCCTAGCCATCTCATCATCATCTGTTGCTGCTTCAGGCTTTACGATCGGATCGGTAGATATAGAATCTTCTACTAAAATGATTCCGTCGAATTTTTCCATCTTAGCAAATCTTCCTTTCTTTATTTGCTTTCTATCCCATTCAGCAAGGGACATACCTTCTTTGGCAACAACCTCAGCATCATATCTTTTAATCTTGTCACATAACAACTCAACTTGTTCTCGAATGGTTTTAGGAGGAGGCTGAACATTTGTCTTCCTTAATTTTTTGCATTTTCATCCCTTTTTTCTTGACCAATTAAGAGAGAGAGAGAGAGACATAATCATCCCTCATCTCAGGAATATTTGATTCGTCCTAAGAGTCCTTAGGAATCTTTTTCCTTCCTTCTTCATCTTCATTTTCTTCTGAGGACGCTTCTCAGCAGTTGAAGCCAATGCCTAATTTTAGGAGCTGCAAAGCCCCTAAAGGTTTCTTCATTTGTTTTTGAAATCTTCCTCTTAGCCTTGGTCTTTGCAGGCTTCTGGACTTCACTGAGGATTCTCTCACTGCCCTCAGGTTGCCTCAACCATAGAATTTCAACTGGGTTCCTCTTCCAGTTGTCGAAGAGTTTCTTCCTTATCTTCTTATTGACATTTAGAACATCTCCTTTTGTGTCATTAAGGCATTTCTTAAGCCTCTTCTTCAGAAGGATGCTGATGAACCTTCTGCAGTACATCTTGGGAAGAGGCTTTCCCTCTTTCTTCTTCTTCTCAGCGTCACTGAACCATTTGGAGATCCAGTTCATCAGCATAGCTCCAAAATTTTTCTGCCTCTCCATCACAATTGCAGTCATAATCTTCAGCTGGAGCTCGTTGTTGGTTAATTTCGCAATCAATAAATGCGCGCAAGTATATGCGATCAACAAGTAATAAAATGATAAGTAAGTTGTCAATCCCATGAGGAATTATCTCTAACATTTTCCAAGTACTAACTTTATATCGTCTCAACCTTAGTTAAACAATTTGATTTAAGTAATTAAAACTAAGGTTACAATTAAACTAAATAACAGAAATACATAACATAAATAAATAGATAAAGAGCTAAGAACACAATATCCTCACACAAGCATTTTGTTAAACACTTGGCGTACAATGCTTCATTTAAATCTCCTAACTCTCCAATTGATCATAATGGTCACGATGAATTGTCAATCGAGAATTCGTTAGTATTCATACGCCTCTTCCGAAAATCATATAAACATATCCTCTCTAAATCCACCACAAGGGAATATAATCGAAAAGGAATATCCTAGCTACATAACCCACCATATTCCTATGTGAATTAACATTAGACAAGGAATTCAAGCTTAGATTCTCAAATTAGTTACACATGGCATATAGGTATATTCCTATCCTACACACAAATTATGTATTCCATCTCATGTAGAATAAGCGTAATCATATGTCAATATATTCATGGTCTAAATCTACAATCCATTTTCCAATTTCATATAGAATACCAAGCTAATTACCAATTCCTTAGCAATTAAACATTAAGCACAAAATATAAAGAACCAATTTATATGGTGTCAATCAAAAGGAAAATAAATCAATTCAAATTAGGCATTAGGTTAATTACATTCTTAGATCAAAAACTTAATACATAGATGAAAAAAAAAGGTATGGCTTCCCCTAGTTATTGGTTGAAGCTCCTCCATTGTTGTTGTTGAAGCTCCCACTATTGTTGCATCTTAAAGTTCTTGAAGAGTCATGGCCTCTTGGCCATGGCCTCCCTCTTTGTGCTACACCGCCAACTCTCTCTCTCCCTCTAGGTTTATTGTCAAAAAAAATAATTGGATATATAGAGGTTTATGAATGGGTCTTTAGGTTGGTCATTTAACAGCTCAAATCTACCAAAATTCGCGACCTGGCGTTGTGGCGCCCAAAATTGCACTGAAATAGGCGTTGCAATGCCTAAAATTAGCAAGTCCCCTAAATGTATAGCACTGCGGTGCTGGAAATGAACTAGGAATGGGCGCCGCGGAGCCGGGCAAATTTCTGGAATTTTCTGCTTTGACGTCTGTTGGTAAAATAACCATAACTCTTTCATTCGAGCTCTGATTGGGGCGATTCAAGATGTTTCGAAAAGCTAAGAAGTAGATCTACAACTTTTATTCTTTGAGCATTGAGAGATACTGGCTGGATCAAGGTCGAAATTGGGCCTCAAGTAGCTGTTATGTAAATGGCAAGCTAAAAATGGTAATATGGCAACTCCAAACATTGATCCAAATAGCTTTTATTCCATTTCCTACAAAATAAATTAAAAACACGTAAAAGTAATACAAAGACATATAAAAGAAATACAAAACCACATCATACAATAATAACAACCAAAACAAATAAAAAGGAACATAAACTACCCAAGAACACATAATTTCAACAAGACAAAAGTACCCATTTCGTAGGTATAAAACCCACTCATCACTCGCTGACAGAGTTATAGGCTAAGTCCTTGTAGAGAATACATTTTTCGATGATGTTGGCAAGAAACTCGTAGTTCTGGGGGAACTCCTTCTTCATTCCCTTGAGCTCTAGGTTCTTCTTGTACCCTATAAGCTTTAGCCTAGTCTTTACATCTACCTCTTCAAAAGTAGAGACTCCTCCATTGACAAACCCAAGGAGGTGGTTCATCTTCGTCGCTTCATAGGTGAGTTTGATATCCTTCACCCTTGTGACAATGACCCCATCAGCACAAGAGACATTAAGATAAAACTCTTCAACCCTTTTAGTGAAGATCCTTGAATTTGTGCTCAGTACCTCACAAAATCCCGCCTTATGAACAAAGGTTGACAAAGCTTGAAATTGAGCCTCAACACCTTCAAATTCTTTGAAGAATAGTTGATTTCTAGAGATGACTTGGTAGTTCAACATATTATGCGGTGTTGATTTGATCTGAAAAAGAACAAAGTTTGTCTAAGTTTGTAAATTTTTAGAAAACTAGGGCTTGAGAGAGAAAAAATTTAAAAGCTACAGAGTTTAGATCAAATGAATAGGAAATGTCAAATTAAAATTTTGAAATATATAAATGTACTTACCTCTATTTTCGCTATGTGGGACACGTTTTGAGTAGTTATTGGGCACATGTTACGTCTTAACTACTATTTACAACTGTTATGCAGTTATTTCTTCATCTCACTCGCTTGATCTAGATTTGACATACACGCATTGTAACTTTCCCTTATCTACTCAGCGATATGACTGATATCGTAGAGCTTCCTTTTGTAAGACATTTTTACTCTACGATACCTTTCCACTCTGTGAAACACTCTACGAACTTTGCTTTACTTGGCTGTTCTACGATTTCTTCCTACAAAGTTAGTTTTCTCCAGAGCATATATAATATTAAGGATGTAAATTTAACATTCCTAATTCACTTATTAACTTATTAAATCTGAATTCATCTAATGGTTTGATAAAAACATCAACTAAGTTATATCTCTTCAAGTCACTTAGACTTGGCAAATGACACGAAGTCAGGGGTCACTAAGACCAGATCACTCATATCTCTTCAAGTCACTTAAACTTGGAACTGTGGTCACTTAGACAAGCGAATCACAAATGGTTGAATGTTTGTCGAGGTGCTACTAAGTTGCGATTAAGCTCAGCAACTGAAGACTTAGTAGCAGAACAAGTTATTCTTGAATTATAGAGTTGGGCTCTTAGAACTTTGGCAAAGATTTAGCTTAATAATTGGTGATTCGTACTGTTGGTTTGAATCTCCTTGCCCTTTTATAGTGAAAGTAGTATGCACACAAGCCAATCATATTTGATATGATGTAGCATATACTTTGTAATCTTATTCATTTATTAATAAAGGAATTGATTTTCTCAAAAGGCATTTTATATTATCTACATGGTGCTTGTCGACGCCGGTTTTTCGTCTTTCCGATTTTTTGCCTTTTGATTAGATGATGTTTTGGAAAGGGGTCGGCTTTATGTCGACGGGGTTTTGAAAGATCGTTTTTTATGATGAGCCAATTAACCAGAGTCGCCAGTTGGTATATTTGAAATGGATGTACCAACTCATCCGAGTTTTCATTTTTTATAAATCGCTGGCTCATATGTGACTCCGAATTAATTGGTCTGCGAATCGAGATTCATAGAGTTCGGGGGCTTGCTTAAGCGAGGGGAAGGTGTTAGGCACCCCCCGACTTCCGTGAAAACACGGTTACCGCAATCTTGATGCTTTCCTATCCTTTAATTCATGAAATGTATGTGTGCATGCGCGTGTGTGTGTGTGTGTGCCTATGTGAATGTTGTGGTGAGTTTGTATGAAAGAATCATTTGAATTTTTATGGAAAGTCGTGTTTTCTTTTGATAATGCTTTAGAATGTCCTTCGGTTTATACAAGAAAGCTCTATGAGAAAGGTTTGATTTTAATTGTCAAAACTGCAAGATTTCCATTAGGCGTCGTTTTGGCAAAACAAGAGTTTTAAACCTTCGTCAAAATAGGAATCGAGATCTATACGTTGCCTTCGTAACTCAAATGATGGGCAATTTCTAGGATCTCTTTAACCCTATGCACAACGGTTTAATAAAACGTCATTTATTTATAAAATCATTTTGTGTGACATTTGAAAACGATTTTCTTTAGCTTTCTCCTTTACATAGAAATCGACATTCATTAGCATTTCTCATTTTTTAAGCCTCGTGATGCTAATAACCTAATTTGATTGATTTTACGAAAATCTTAATCTTTTAACTTTGAAATCAATTTCGTCTCATAAATCAAATCGAGCATAAACACGCGTCGGAGCTATTCATGGGCATGTAAGCCATCAAAATAACCCCAAACGCCTACAATCACAAGTTTCACTATTTCGGGGCCTTAAACACGATTCTCGCCTTGGCGTCGTTTTAAGGCCCGACGATTACATATTTACAATGAAAGATACATCGAATTTTACTACATATATCAATAGATGTCCATCATCGGATTTGGACCACGGGGTCGCGCTCCTAGGCTCACATCCAAAATCGCTACACACCCACAAGATCCTAAAAATAGCAATTCAAACAATCTATGCACAATACATCATTACAACGAGCTAAAAATTCACCAAATGGATATCATCGGGCCATTAGGAGGAATTTCGTTCCATTTAGAACCCTCACTAATAGTCCTCAATCCGTGGATTCACAACAACATACAAGAACAACTACATTTAATATAATTTGGATGACAAAAAGCTTAACAAAAATGGTAAAACAAAATGCTAAAACAAAGGATTTTTCACCTTGCAAATAATCCCCACAATATGTATGAATTTGTGTATTGAATAGAGTAGAAATATATGATATATAGTCCCACAATATGGATACAATTCCTCACTATTTTCTCTCTTTTTCTTTCCTAATTGCTCTTGTTTTTACTGCTGTTTTTTCCCATTTCCGAGCTGCTGGTTGCTGTTTTTCCTTCTTCTTCCCTCTCTTCTCAACCTTCTGCAGGAAATGAGCTGAAATAGCCTGGCCAAAGCCAGCC
This sequence comes from Aralia elata, assembly GCA_034770075.1. Classification (NCBI taxonomy): domain Eukaryota; kingdom Viridiplantae; phylum Streptophyta; class Magnoliopsida; order Apiales; family Araliaceae; genus Aralia; species Aralia elata. The sequence continues at coordinate 38,720,741 of CM068380.1, read as the reverse complement.
GCAGATTGATCTGCGGCTGGCCGCAGATCAATCTGCGGCTGGCCGCAGATCAATCTGCGGCTGGCTGGCCCACCTCCCATCGCACTCAGCTGGTTTCCTGATTTCGAGTCCCGTGCGCACCACCATTATTTTAATCGTTTGGCCGCAGATCAATCCGCGGCTGGGTGGGCTGATTTTCTTATTTTCCGAACCGCACCTCGTTTCTCGTGTCGCGACGTCGGTTTTCGCCGACAGGCTTGTATTTTGCAGTCCGGGAATCACTAGGAGATGTGCCACATCATTCGGGCATGCCCATTTCGGACGGCCTTGCTGTCACGTCGATTTTGATTTGCAAATCGTTGCGGTGACATCGAGTGTTCGTTCCGGTGCCCATCCCTTGCTCTCGCAGGCCGGCCCAATGGACGAATTTGCCCTCCTGCCATGGTCAGTATAGGAAGTGCAAAATTTGGGTGTCTACAGCTGCCCCTCTTTATCATGTTTATGCAATGTTAAATGAAATGAACATGATAAAGAAATAGACACCCGATGCATGAATGACAGTGCATAAGAATTACAGTGCATACATGATGCAACACATACAACTTATGATGTAACGCAAGATGTAAGGCATGCAACACATTCGTAAAGGTGTCAATGCATCAATCCCTAATCTGTCGCTCGTCTCGTAATCGCCGGGTCTCGTATCCGGTCGATTGTCCTGTGAATGTCGGGTCTCATATCCGGTCACCCTTCTCGTAATCACCTTATTCCATCCCATTGTCATCAAAGGAAGTTATTCTCCTGACTAGCTTTGAAGGGCATCCTTGGAGTTCGTCCTCGTACATCGCTCTTGGCAGTCATAGCCTTTGACTCTGATAGGCTAGGACCTTGACACCTAACCTGCATGGATCACGTACAGAATTATCATTCTATTCAATGCATGTGACACAACATTTAAAATGAAAAAATGACCCCTGTACAGTTTTTTGATACGATTCTACAGGTGTCACCGTTTGTCGAGGGTCGTTGATTGTTTGGATACCAGCCCTTCCCAGGGGTTCGTTGATCGCCGGTTATCGTCGCCGATCGATCGTCTCGTCGGGGCCGGGTATCGTCGCCGGTCACCCATTTCGTGACCGCCGGGTATCGTCGCCGGTCGATTGTCTTGTCGGGGCCGGTTTTCGTCGCCGGTCACCCATCTCGTAACCCCCGGTTATTGTCGCCGGTTGGTTATCTCGTCGGAGCCGGTTTTCGTCGCCGGACATCCATCTCGTGATCGCCGGTTATCGTCGCCGGTCGATCGTCTCGTCGGGGCCGGTTTTCGTCGCCGGACACCCATCTCGTAATCGCCGGTTTTCGTCGCCGGACGATTGTCTTGTCGGGGCCGGTTTTCGTCGCCGGACACCCATCTCGTAACCCCCGGTTATCGTCGCTGGTTGGTTATCTCGTCGGAGCCGGTTTTCGTCGCCGGACATCCATCTCGTAATCGCCGGTTATCGTCGCCGGTCGATTGTCTTGTCGGGGCCGGGTATCGTCGCCGGTCACCCATCTCGTAACCCCCGGTTATCGTCGCCGGTTGGTTATCTCGTCGGAGCCGGTTTTCGTCGCCGGACATCCATCTCGTAATCGCCGGTTATCGTCGCCGGTCGATTGTCTTGTCGGGGCCGGTTTTCGTCGCCGGACACCCATCTCGTAACCCCCGGTTATCGTCGCCGGTTGGTTATCTCGTCGGAGCCGGTTTTCGTCGCCGGACATCCATCTCGTGATCGCCGGTTATCGTCGCCGGTCGATCGTCTCGTCGGGGCCGGTTTTCGTCGCCGGACACCCATCTCGTAACCCCCGGTTATCGTTGCCGGTTGGTTATCTTGTCGGAGCCGGTTTTCGTCGCCGGACATCCATCTCGTAATCGCCGGTTATCGTCGCCGGTCGATCATCTTGTCGGAGCCGGTTTTCGTCGCCGGACATCCATCTCGTAATCGCCGGTTATCGTCGCCGGTCGATTGTCTCGTTGGAGCCGGTTTTCGTCGCCGGACATCCATCTCGTAATCGCCGGTTATCGTCGCCGGTCGATTGTCTTGTCGGGGCCGGCTTTCGTCGCCGGACACCCATCTCGTAACCCCCGGTTATTGTCGCCGGTTGGTTATCTTGTCGGAGCCGGTTTTCGTCGCCGGACATCCATCTCGTAATCGCCGGTTATCGTCGCCGGTCGATTGTCTCGTCGGGGCCGGGTATCGTCGCCGGTCACCCATCTCGTAACCCCCGGTTATCGTCGCCGGTTGGTTATCTTGGATCTCAGCCCTTCCCAGGGTTTGTTGTTTTTTGTCTTTTTTCTTTTTTTGTGGATACCAGCCCTTCCCAGGGTTGCTCACCATCTTGTTGTGGTTCGCGTGGATCTCAGCCCTTCCCAGGGTTTGCTCACCACTCTATCGCGGTTTGCTTGGATGCCTTCCCAGGTTTCCTCACCACTCTGTCGCGGTTTGCTTGGATCTCAGCCCTTCCCAGGGTTTGTTGTTTTTGTCTTTTTTCTTTTTCTTTTTGTGGATACCAACCCTTCCCAGGGTTGCTCACCATCTTGTCGTGGTTCGCGTGGATCTCAGCCCTTCCCAGGGTTTGTTATTTTTTGTCTTTTTTTCTTTTTGTGGATATCAGCCCTTCCCAGGGGTGCTCACCATCTTTGTTGTGGTTCGCGTGGATCTCAGCCCTTCCCAGGGTTTGTTGTTTTTTGTCTTTTTTCTTTTTGTGGATATCAGCCCTTCCCAGGGGTGCTCACCATCTTGTTGTGGTTCGCGTGGATCTCAGCCCTTCCCAGGGTTTGTTGTTTTTTGTCTTTTTTCTTTTTGTGGATATCAGCCCTTCCCAGGGGTGCTCACCATCTTGTTGTGGTTCGCGTGGATCTCAGCCCTTCCCAGGGTTTGTTGTTTTTGTCTTTTTTTTTTGTGGATATCAGCCCTTCCCAGGGGTGCTCACCATCTTGTTGTGGTTCGCGTGGATCTCAGCCCTTCCCAGGGTTTGTTGTTTTTTGTCTTTTTTCTTTTTGTGGATATCAGCCCTTCCCAGGGGTGCTCACCATCTTGTTGTGGTTCGCGTGGATCTCAGCCCTTCCCAGGGTTTGTTGTTTTTTGTCTTTTTTTCTTTTGTGGATATCAGCCCTTCCCAGGGTTGCTCATTGGTTGGATACCAGCCCTTCCCAGGGGTCATTGATTGGTTGGATACCAGCCCTTCCCAGGGTTTATTGATTGATTTTGAGTGACTTTTCTTTTTTTTTTTCTTTTTTTTTTTTTTGAAATGGGATGTGTGATCGGCTTCATGTCCTGGATCTCCCACCAACATCGTCCACGTACTATGCCGCAAAAGCCATCACTCTGATCATTTGTGAGGTTGAAAGCGACATGCTTGTACTTTCCTGAGGATTTTCATTTTGATCGTACCTGCAGGCATGAAAAAGATGTTATGCATGATCTGGCAGATATGTTATGGACAGATACACGTGCACAACATATGTTTAGATAGAAATGACCCCTGTTCAGTCAAATGATATGATTCGACAGTCGTCGTTGTTTGCCAACATTTGATTGAATCACGCCTCGTCGTGAAGTGTAGTTTCTAGACTTCAACCTGGTCTGGTATTCTGTCTGCTCTTGGTCGTCTTCATTTCATCGAGTTGAGGCAGTCTTTTTCGCTCTCTGTGATGATCAACATCTATGTTGGGCTCCTTGGCCTTTTGATCATTTCTGACGGCCGATATGCTGTTGTCCCGCATTATATCATCCTGGTATATGCTCATGCACGGGGATCATTTGGACGTCGAGGCAATGATAGTCAGGATTGGGGAGAAGTCCAATGACGAGAAGTACTGGGCGGCCTCAGCTTCCTTCCATTTCACGATTCTTAACTGCCCCTGCCTTGGTGCGTTTCGCTGCCAAGAATTTCTATCGAAAACTCGCGATGTTGATCGTGCTGAGTTATCCACAGCTCTGCAAGATCCTGCATATCAGATGACTAACAAATGCCAAAACTTGAAGGCTCGGGCCGCCAGTGTTAGTTCAACACAAATATATTATAATCTCGACAAAAATGCAGTTAAAGCACATGAAATTGAATATCTATTGATCGCACAATCTAGCAAGTTGTGAACCGTGAATGTACTAGATTGTAATTTTTTTTTTTTTTTTTTTTTTTTTTTTTTTTTTCAATCCCTCGTGAGTTGATGATTTTCTATTTTGACGAGTTATGAAATCGTAAGAACACCTTCAAGCATTTATGGTCACTGTACGTGAGTGAGGTCGAATTCAAAAGAACTACCTTCCCTCGTCAAAGGCACTCTGTCTCCATTCTCGACAACGTCCTTAGCAGGATTGACGTCATATGACAAATGCACTGTGCGGTGCAGCATTCAGTAGGGGTTTCTCTTCTATGACTTCTCGTTTAAGGCCGAGAGTTTTTCCATATTATCTTTTCTCTTTATTAGCCCACTTCACTTGTCTCGTTTTCTTAGGCTATCCAAAGTTACCCATTTAACGAGTTTTGGACCAATGACTCCCGAACCAGACGGTTTTGGGGCATTAGGTGTACAGACACCCCTTCGGGTTTATTTACTCGAGTAACAAAGGCCACGGTTCGAGACAAGCTGGTGGTCTGCACCATTCATTCTTTGCTTGACCTTGCGCAAGATTCGTTTTCTTAGGCTTGAGTTACCCATGTAGCGAGTGTTAGGCCGGTAACTCCCAAACCAGACGGCTTTAGGGCACCAGATGTAGAGACACCCCTTAGGCTTAATTACTCGAGTAGCCCATGCCACGATTCGAATCTGCTCGGCCTCCTCGACTGTAATGCTCGTTTTCTTAGGCTCTGAGTTACCCATGTAACGAGTGTTGGGCCAGCGACTCCCAAACCATACGGCTTTAGGGCACCAGGTGTATAGACACCCCTCGGGCTTAATTACTCGAATAACCCAGGCCACGATTCGAGACATTAGCTTGATGATCATTTATCGTCTGACTTCTTGATTTTAGCTTGATAATTATTGACTGTCTGACTACGTGTTAATCGCCATCAACGTCGTCATAGTTTTATACCCCACAACTGAAAGTTTGTGCAAATGCAAAGTGAAGGCTGTCACATGAGGTCGATTCTGTCGCAAACGTTGCTTTTGAATTAAGGCTTTGTACTCGATCAAAAGGTTGAAAGCCTTCTTCGTCTAATCATACTCACGATCGTGCTCCACGGTTGCTTGTCAGAATTAATCCGACTCCTATCAAGCCAAATAAAATCCCCTTTCACGCGGATCATCGTATCCTAGGAAAACTATGCTTGACAAATGCCAGATGATCGTACCGTTGAAGATTGAATTGACATGAGGTAGCATTCGATGATGATGGTGCATGTTGATGGGATTGTTGCATGGGTGCCAATTTGCATGTCATCATTTCCTGGGTAGTTGATAAATGCCCCAGTGTTAAGTTGCTTTTCTTGTGATCTCCCTCGTACTGGTCGCATCGGTATCTCGCTGGGCTGACAAAAGATCCGGTCCTTTGACTTGTTGAAAGGTTTGGGGGATTTTTGATTTTTTTGATTTTTTGATTTTTTTTTTCTTCTTTTTTTTTTCTCTTTTTTTTTTCTCACAGGGTTGTTTCACAGAGTCAGAATTAACGGGCTGGGGAACGCCTTTCCGTCCATTCCTTGTAAGATGAGGGCTCCCCAGGGAAGATTTTTTTATCGCGACGACTCCTTTTAATTTAGAGCAAAATTCCCCATAGCTTCGTCTTGGCAGGGCGCGATCCTTTTGAGGACTAAATCGTTTATTTTGAATTTTCGGGATCGCACCATCTTGTCGTATGCCCGGGAGATGCGTAAGGGGCTGCCCCTGCAAATGTGCGAACTGAGGTTCGATAGGCAAACAGGGTGAGCGACAATAAATCCGGCCATCCCCGATGATTGGCGGACATTCTTCCCATGATCGTTTTTGTGTTTTATTCGCAGCCCCCACTGCCCCATTCATTTTGGGCCGATAAATGACTGAATCAAAATGTTTGATCTTGAATTTGTCGTATATCTCCTCCTTGAGGGCATCGCTCAGATTTCTATAGTCGATGTGGCCCCTTACTTCTCCTCCAGGCTGTGGTACTGGGATTCTGTCGGAAAACCATTCAGGGTAAACAGACACCGTGATGATTCCTGTTTTAAACCGCTTGATAGTCTCGTCCTTTTACTTTCAACCTCCATTCAGGCTTCAACGTTCTCAACTTTTGCTTATAGGCAGTCAATGTCCTATAACGTCTGAGGACAATCCAATCACGTCGCCACGGGACCAAGCGAACATATCTCCATACAGGCTTAACAACTTGGCTATTTTTTTATTTTTTTTTTTAATGTCGAATTTGCCCCTACTCTGGGTTCCTTGTGATCGTTAGGGATTCTGATGTTTGATGGCGATGGTTTGGTCTAAGTCGGGTTTGGGTTTATCTTCAACCCCTCATTTGATCTCATCAGGCGTATTGTCGACATCTGTCTCGTCCTGCTCAATCCCCATCAGATCGAACTCTAGCTCTAAACCAAAATCGTGATCCTCCTTCAAATTTGGCCTATCGCTTGTCAGGCTAGAGTGCCTCAAACCGGGGTACCTGACATAAAAAAATGCTTGTCATATATATAAAACATTTCAGCACATGATCTTCATGATCTTCTTTTTGGATAACATGACAAAATGACATGAGCGTGCAGGGATTGAAATAAAACTCAGAATTTTAAAACCCATTGATCCTCTACTGGCCGGGATTCACTGCCATACTCCTGGATTTACCCCCTCCTGGATATCACCTGTTGCACGGTCCAACTAGCCACGGTGAGGTCAAGCAATGGGGCTCATTAGCAGGTGCATGGATCGCATTGGCCTGGATCTGACATTGATGGCATTTCCTGACATGAGCATCGCAGTTAGTTTTCATGTTTAGCTAGTAGTGACCCATTCACATGATTTTCTTTGCCAAAAATGCTCTGCTCATATGGGCTCTGCACACATCGCCATGTACTTCGTTTATTTGTCTGTGGGCTTCTTCGGCTTCCAGATATCTCAGCAGTCCCGTAGCTAGGTCCCAATTATGCCCTTTGGTGCCGTATATTCCCATGGCATGCCGGATGATCAATTCGAGTCTCTCACTACTATCATTTTTTTTCATTCCCATGGCTAATCTCAGTCCCAGGATGAATCCCTCGTATTCGGCCGTATTGTTGGAGTGGCAGAAATGTAATTTCATGGCTATCGGCCTCTGCCATTTAGATGGACGGAGTATGGATTTTACGGCCTCTTAGTTGGGTCGTAGGGGCAATCTCGCAAAACAAACAAGGGCCGCAGTTTAGTACTGTGCTAGTTACAAGTTGGCAGAGACATGTCAACACTGATGCATGATTATTATTATTTCTTTTTCTTCTTTTTCTTTTTCTTTTTTCCCTTTTTTTTGTGGTCGAATATGCCCCTACTCCGGGTTCTTTGTGATCGTTATGCCACGCTTTCACGGTTCTCCTAATCTTATCCTGCAAAATAAGGTCAGTGTTTGATGACAGGATAATATTTAGAAGTTTTTAGAAAACCTTGGTACGTGGCACGGATTGCCCTCCTGCAAAAAACCATGTCAGTATTCTCTTTATATGTGCAGGTGATGCAATCACATGATACAGGACATATTTATTATGATGATAACGGTATGACAGTTGTATGCCCTGTACATGACATTTATTTATTCGACTGAATGATAAAAGGGCATGAAGAAGCTTCCCTTTCGTTAGGTTTATCAGAGGCTGACCTACCCTAGGGTTACTCTCGCGGGCTTTTCGGCATGCAGGTCCCCAAATCTTCGCAATCTACTCGTCTGAATTCCTTCGATTGGAGCGGATTTGGGTGGTGCGTTTCCTGAGCCATCTCCGGGGAGCAGCCCCTTCGAGTCCAGTAATAAGCAACCGACAGGTTCGCCTCAGGAGGAGGTACACTCTCAACATGCATTCACATTCATCGTCCTCACCGTATGCATATGATTACTTTGAAGTAAAGCAATTTCATTCAACCATTCATTCATTGGTAAAACACATTCACACAACAACAGGTCAAAATATCGCACGCGCACACACATTCAGGAATTTTAAAGGATAGGATAGCATCAAGATTTGAACGCGGCTTAAGCCCTCTAATTTCCCCAGCAGAGTCGCCAGCTGTCGACGCTAGTTTTTCATCTTTTCGATTTTTTGCCTTTTGATTAGATGAGGTTTTGGAAAGAGGTCGGCATTCATGTCAACGGGGTTTTGAAAGATCGTTTTTTATGATGAGCCAATTAACCAGAGTCGCCAGTTGGTATATTTGAAATGGATGTACCAACTCATCCGAGTTTTCATTTTTATAAATCGCTGGCTCATATGTGACTCCGAATTAATTGGTCTGCGAATCGAGATTCATAGAGTTCGGGGGCTTGCTTAAGCGAGGGGAAGGTGTTAGGCACCCCCCGACTTCCGTGAAAACACGGTTACCGCAATCTTGATGCTTTCCTATCCTTTAATTCATGAAATGTATGTGTGCATGCGCGCGTGTGTGTGTGTGTGCCTATGTGAATGTTGTGGTGAGTTTGTATGAAAGAATCATTTGAATTTTTATGGAAAGTCGTGTTTTCTTTTGATAATGCTTTAGAATGTCCTTCGGTTTATACAAGAAAGCTCTATGAGAAAGGTTTGATTTTAATTGTCAAAACTGCAAGATTTCCATTAGGCGTCGTTTTGGCAAAACAAGAGTTTTAAACCTTCGTCAAAATAGGAATCGAGATCTATACGTTGCCTTCGTAACTCAAATGATGGGCAATTTCTAGGATCTCTTTAACCCTATGCACAACGGTTTAATAAAACGTCATTTATTTATAAAATCATTTTGTGTGACATTTGAAAACGATTTTCTTTAGCTTTCTCCTTTACATAGAAATCGACATTCATTAGCATTTCTCATTTTTTAAGCCTCGTGATGCTAATAACCTAATTTGATTGATTTTACGAAAATCTTAATCTTTTAACTTTGAAATCAATTTCGTCTCATAAATCAAATCGAGCATAAACACGCGTCGGAGCTTATTCATGGGCATGTAAGCCATCAAAATAACCCCAAACGCCTACAATCACAAGTTTTCACTATTTCGGGGCCTTAAACACGATTCTCGCCTTGGCGTCGTTTTTAAGGCCCGACGATTACATATTTACAATGAAAGATACATCGAATTTTACTACATATATCAATAGATGTCCATCATCGGATTTGGACCACGGGGTCGCGCTCCTAGGCTCACATCCAAAATCGCTACACACCCACAAGATCCTAAAAATAGCAATTCAAACAATCTATGCACAATTACATCATTACAACGAGCTTAAAAAATTCACCAAATGGATATCATCGGGCCATTAGGAGGAATTTCGTTCCATTTAGAACCCTCACTAATAGTCCTCAATCCGTGGATTCACAACAACATACAAGAACAACTACATTTAATATAATTTGGATGACAAAAAAGCTTAACAAAAATGGTTAAAACAAAATGCTAAAACAAAGGATTTTTCACCTTGCAAATAATCCCCACAATATGTATGAATTTGTGTATTGAATAGAGTAGAAATATATGATATATAGTCCCACAATATGGATACAATTCCTCACTATTTTCTCTCTTTTTCTTTCCTAATTGCTCTTGTTTTTACTGCTGTTTTTTCCCATTTCCGAGCTGCTGGTTGCTGTTTTTCCTTCTTCTTCCCTCTCTTCTCAACCTTCTGCAGGAAATGAGCTGAAATAAGCCTGGCCAAAGCCAGCCGCAGATTGATCTGCGGCTGGCCGCACAGATCAATCTGCGGCTGGCTGGCCCACCTCCCATCGCACTCAGCTGGTTTCCTGGTTTTCGAGTCCCGTGCGCACCACCATTATTTTAATCGTTTGGCCGCAGATCAATCCGCGGCTGGGTGGGCTGATTTTCTCATTTTCCAAACCGCACCTCGTTTCTCGTGTCGCGACGTCGGTTTTCGCCGACAGGCTTGTATTTTGCAGTCCGGGAATCACTAGGAGACGTGCCACATCATTCGGGCATGCCCATTTCGGACGGCCTTGCTGTCACGTCGATTTTGATTTGCAAATCGTTGCGGTGACGTCGAGTGTTCGTTCCGGTGCCCATCCCTTGCTCTCGCAGGCCGGCCCAATGGACGAATTTGCCCTCCTGCCATGGTCAGTATAGGAAGTGCAAAATTTGGGTGTCTACAGTGCTGTTATATTAAATGTGATAAACTCATAGTTTTGAGCAATGCTTTTAGAATAATGATGGTGATCATGCTAATGAGATCTAAATTCTAGATAGCTCACAAACTAAAATTGTTCCTAATCGTTGGATTACTAAATTGGGGATTAGTGAATCCGGATAGATTAGTACATACGTTGCTTGCTCTTAGGAAGAGGATGATTGATCTCATAATTATTTGTGTGGAGACACTAAAGCAAGTATGTAGGTGCTTATTGGAGAATAAGTTCACTGAACGTGGCTCGCTAAGGAATACTTAATGGAGTTTTACTCGCCTGTCAATAGGAATTCCTATAGTGATAGTTGTACAAGTGATCCTTGGACTTGAGATCATCATAGTATCTTATGTATGATGAGTTATACTTTGACATGTCCCTTAAGACCTTTTGGGTATATCAAAGGGTATGATTGGGTATAATTAGTTGTGCATGGAGATAGGTGAATGATCAACAAATAATCTACGTCGTCTAGTAAAAGATGTGAATGTCCTATGTGATTCGATAAATGATAACTCAGTAGTCCTTGGCCAAGGGAGAATGAAATTAGAAAGGAGTTTCTAATTTGCATTATTTTGAGTTGTGCATTTGGGAATCGAAATACATATAATTAAATAAAATAAGACTTGACAGTAAATCCATGTCTTATATTTAATTGGGATATTGTATGGTAGAAGGATTGAATTGTACGGTAACTATTTACTCAAAGGTTCTTTTGTGATTGATGTTGAAATCTATATTATCTGGAAAGTCGTTGATCGCTAAGGGGGTTTACCCTTATTGTAGAATAAATATTATTTATTTAAATGAATTAAATAGTTTAATTTATTTATTTAAATATAATTAGAATTGTTCTAATTGATTTATTCACAACCGGTTTAATATGGAGAACCTAAAGGGTCACACCGCAAAAGGAAAATATTTATTTAAGAAGTAAATGGCATAATTGTAATAATAAGTTAAGTGTATTTAATTTAATCTATGGAGATAGAATAAATTAAATAGCTTAATATTTATTATTTAATATTTTAGAAATATTAAATATAAATTAATAAGAGGAGTCTTATTATTATTATTATTACTATTATTATTATTTAATTCCTAATAGGGATTGGGAATTAATTAATAGAAGTACTCTCACATGAATTCCTAATTGGATTAGGAGTTTAATTTAATTAAAGGAGTTTAATTAGAATAGAAACCCTAATTCTAAATAGTTTAGGGAAGGATTTTCCTACATCTATAAATAAGAGAAGTCTTATCATAGATTAGGGTTACACACTCTTACATTAGATTGTGGAGAGTACTTATAATTTCTATAGAGATAGAAACTAGGGTTTTGCCAAACACCCAACTTCTTGAATATTTGTTCTTCCTTGGTGGATCACCTCTAGAGGCCAAACACTTGGGTGGCTAACATTGATCAAAGGAAAGAATCACACCGTTGAATTCAAGGAGAACTCGAAGGACTAGGAGTTGAACTTGTACCTGAGGAAGCTTTGTTCTACAAGGGTATAGTTCTTATTCTCCATCTCTTTCGTTTAATTAATAATTGTGCATAAAGAAAGATCATGGTGATGGTTTGTATAAAATTTTAAAATCTGATTTTGTCACGCTTCCGCTTTATTTATGTAATTTGATTGCATCTTCGCGTTATACAAACCTAACATATAGTTCTCCTTGAGAGCTTCCAATTGCAAAGTTCCCGTTGAGCATTTAATGCTCTGATACTCGAAGATCTATGATGTTGACTTTCAAGAGGGTTGTCTCAGCTTGCTTTCGGCTCTAATATGTCGCATTAGTCTGCTACTCCACCAACTACGTGGGTGTTGTCACTTCGCCAAGATAGCTGTTAGACACAATATACTCTAATATTCGATTTTGGCCAAGGATGTTTGGCAATTGTCTTGGGTTCTTCAATTTACAACGCTCCTTATTGTCAGTCCTTTGTCAGTCCTGACATGCTCTATAATTTTGACTGATTGTAGAAATTCATGAAGATCGTAGAGTATTAAGCTTGATTCACTTAACGATCTGAACTCTTTGATCTGCTCTATGAAGCTTGCTCTATAAGTAAAGAGTCATTCTATGTTTGGCTCTACGATTGGCTCTCTACGATTTGCTCTTCTACGATCCTTGAGTCAGTTTAAGATCCTTGCTTCACTTTACGACCTTAAAGTGAACTCTATGACTTAACTGCAGGCTTTGCGATCTTGTCTTAACTCTGCGAATTTCTGGCAAACTCTGCAATCTTTCACTGAATACTCTACAATAAGGAGGCTAACTCTGCGATCTTCAATACACTTTACAATTTGCCAGAGTAGCTTTATGATCGTCCAACTTGACTAAACGATCGATTTAATCCTATTATATACATCAGTTCAGCTCATAAGATCAACCTAACAATTTTGATCTTTTTATTCTAAGTCCTTGTACATCATACTCTTATTAAGGATTATACAAAAACTACTGATACACATATACATTAATCATATCATCATCAGTTTCTAATAATCTCCCCCTATTTGATGATGAAAAAAGCAATAGTTTCAGAGCATTCATTAATTCTAAAATACAATTATACTTTAAAATTAAACATGAGCTAATATACAATAAGCAACTGTATTGCTAGAGTAAAAGAATGAATTTATTGATATATATATAAATTGTACATGGTATATAAAAAAAATTTACAAAGAATGATTTACAATATATACCTATACTTTTACCTATCTTCTCCCCCTCTTGCTCTTAGGACGATCCCTCTTTTCAGCTTCTACACGTCGCCTGTATCGCTCTCTTGCTTCAACATCCTTTCTCTGAATTTCCTACATAGAATCCCTTGGGCCAAGATAAGGTATATATATACTCTTTCTTCCCCTTCAATGTGCATTGGATCACCTGGCGGGAGTCGTGTGCTAGTGGGAGTCATTGCACTCGACGACTTAGGCCTTGAAGTGGAGGAATGGTTACGATCTATGGGAAGTGCAATAGGAGTTCTTGAGGATGGAGGAGGTTGAATTAATGTTTGCTATGGAGCTCGTCTCCTCTCCCTTGTCTCCCCCTTACTTGTTCTCTCCCCCTTTTTGTCAGCATCTCTTTCATGGCGGAGAACATTTACTTCTTCAGAGAGTTGCTTGACTACTTGAACAAGTTCTTGCATCTGATCTCTAGACATGGCAATATCATCTCTATTTTCTTGTTGCCTGGCATCATCTTGTTCTCGTTGTTGATGAACAAGGGCCATATCATTATTTGTACGCTTCATTGAGTTCATCACCATGCCTTTGAAATCGTTGAGCAAAGAGCTAAGGGATAACACTTTGTTAGAGAGGATTTTGATGGATTCAGCATTAGTTTGCTGAAGAGAGATGACAACAGCTTTGTGATCAGGTATCTGCTTTAAGAAGAATTTTTCCCTTTTTTGAAGATTTTTGGAGATGGACTTGAACATATCTTTCATTCGCTTGCCAAACTCCTTTCCCATTTCTTCCGGGACGTTGGACGCAGTTTTCTTAATTTTAGCTAAGCTTTTATGTATCCCAGTTGTTGTTTCTTTAAGACCTTCATTAAGCTCATTAACAATGATATCCAACATTCCAGCCATTTGAGTTTTAGAGGGGACAACTTAGACACGTTCAAGGATTTGCTCCATTAAAGCTTCCGCTCCAACCTTATCACTCTGATTCATTGATGAAAGAGCAAGAGTAAGATCAAAATATTGATTGTTGGAAGAGGAAGGCATATCTGTATAAGAAGTTAAAGGTATATCTTATTGTACAGTATTTACAACGAGGAAACTATATATGAATCTAAAGTATGTACATGAGAGGTTATAAGAGATGTATATATAGAAAGAATGTTATAGGAGACTTAGAATTATCTACATCGATTGTAGGGTTTTGGTACTCTACGATCGAGGAGTTAGATGTTTGTATATTATCCGTTAAGTGTTGGGACTCTACGACCGGAGAGTTAGGCTTTTATACATCGATCGTGGGATTTTGGGACTCCACGATCGGGGAATGAATTGAAGGAAGAGAGGGTTGCTTAGAGAGCATAGAGGGGGACTTTACGACTTCGTCATAGCAAGAAAAAAATAAAGAAGGAGAATGAATAATGAATAAAGAATTTGAAACAAAAGTTACCTTAAAATATATACAGGTAAAAGAGGAGGGCTCATTGTAAATAGTCTTTGTTGCAAAGGAAAGAACCCTTGGGAAATTTTGAGCCACCAGCTTTAGATTTGGAAATATAGAGAAGTTCCATCTGATGAAGCTCCGATCTCCTTTTAGTATTGCTCTCACTAAAGGCATTATTGGCATGAAATATAACAGTTGGTCACTATCAGGATCAAAGATAGCGGTCCTTCTGTCTGTTTTAATGTTGGAGTAGTAGTCGAAGAGGTCTTCCATGCTCATGCAGACTACGCGCATTCGCCCTGCTTCTATCCCTACGAACTTATCAGGGAGGGAGGCGTCTGGATTTTCCTCTACTTCTAGTATAATGCCTGCACTGCCCCTGATGATGATGGCTCTGAAGAGGGTACTTGAGAAATCAATGGTTATTCCCCCTCAGATGCAGCATCCTTAGGCTTCACGATCGCAAGGCTGAACTCTCTTCCGATGTCTTGGACAATAGTATCAATGACCGTTGTTAAGACCAAAGAGTCATCAGAAGAGCTCGATTGTTGGGCTGGCTCCTCCCTCTCAGAGATATCTTTAGGTGATTGAGCTACCTCTGGGTTTTCTTTTTGTTCTCCTTCTTCTTTTTCATCTTCTTAATCATCTTTATTAATTCTTTTTCTTCTTTTGCTCAGGCATAGAGACCGTCACAGCTATTTCAACATCATCTTCTTGTGGCTCCAGCTCATCAGCCATCATAGTCATCTCATCGACATTTTCTTGTGGCTCCGGCATAGTTACCATCACAACCGATTCATCAACAACATTAGGCTCAGGTACAGAAGCTGTCTCAGCCATCATATCATCAATAGTTAGCTCAGGTTCTATGACTGTCTCAGGCTCTACGACCATCTCAACCTTCACTTCAGTGCCAGAGATCATCTCCTCAGTGTGAACTATTATGGACTTGGGAGGAGGCTTGGAAAAGGTTTTCCTTAGGCCCTTGCCTTTCCATCCCTTCTTCTTGAGTAGTTGGGAGAGTGGTACTATTGTTTCCTTTTCCATCATCTTAGAATCAGAAGAGGTGTCCTGAGAGTTCTTGGGAGCATCATCTGAGTCATTCGAGCCAAAAGATTGAGACTTTTGAACTTCTGCCCTCCCCCTCAACTCACCAGCTTTGGTCTTCTTCACTTTCTTCTAAGGGGGTTGGTTAGCAGTAGACTTCAGTAACTCAGGTACTTGTGGGGTTGGAGAGCCCTGAGAATCTTCTTCTGTGATTACAGCGACCTTGCTCTTCAACTTGGTCGCTACGGGCTTCTACACCTCATTGAGGGTGCGCTCGTTGCCCTCTGACTGCTTGGACCTGAGGATTTTAATTAGGTTCTTCTACCAGTTGTCGAAGAGCTTTGGGGTTATCCTCTTATTGACATTTAGGACTTCACCCTCTTAATCCCCAATCAGCTTCTTCATCCTCTTCTACAGAATAATGCTGATAAACCGCCCATAGAACATTTTTGGCATAGGCTTGCCTACGGCTTTCTTCTTCTCAACATCATTTATCCATTTGGATATCTAGTCCATTAGAATAGCTCTAAAGTTAATCTTCTTCTTCATCACTATAGCAGTCATTACCTTCAGATATAGCTCGTTCACTGAGTCGTGGGCCTCCTTCACAAGATGCATTGGCCAACGATGTCGGCAAGGAACACATATTCTTGGTGAAACTCTTTCTTCTTCATCCCCTTAAGTTGTGGGGTTTTTCTTGTAACCCATCAGCTCTGGCCCAGACTTCATGTCGATATCCTCAAAGGTTATGATGCCCTTCTTCACAAACCCTAAGTGATGGTTTAATTCCACTACTTCCACGCGAAGAGTTAAGCCTTTGATTTTGGTGGTGAGGATGCCATCTGCATGCTCAACATTGAGGTAGAATTCCTTCACCATGCTAATGTAGATCTTCGTATTTGTGTTCAGAGCTTCATAGAATCCAGCTTTTTGAACAAGCATCAAAACACTTCTGAATTTCTTCTCTGTTTCTCCGAACTTCTCAAGGCATAGCTGGTTGCCAGAAATTACTTGGTAGTTGGCCATTTTCTTTAGTAAGGATTTGAGCTAAAACACAAAGAAGTTTTCTGGATTTTGAAAACTAGGGCTGGAAAGTAAGAGAGAGTTTGGAAAGCTTAGATCTCAGATTGCAAAAGGGAATAGTAAAGGTTAGATGAAAAATTTGAAAAGCTTTTATTATCACTTCCCTCTAATTCGGCTGAGTAGGGCATGTGTTGAGTGATGATTGGTCACACGTCGCTTCATTTCTGCTATTTACAGTTGTAATGTAGTAACTTCTCCTTTTCACTCGCTTTTCTTGGAGGTGATGACCACGCGCTATTAATAACCGCCTTTTAGCTCTGTGACTTGATGGGTAACTGATGAGTGGATTTTATACCTACAAATTGGATATCTTTCAGGCTCACTTATTTGCTATCTTTAAGTATTTTTAGTATTATTTTACTTGTTATTACATTGGTTTTGTAGGAGGCAGCTTCGGATGGTCATTTCTACAAAAATTTGGGCTTAGTGGCAATTTGGTAATTTTGCAAAACTGGTCGGCGCCGGGGCGCGAGTTTTCAATACAAATTCTGGCATCGGGGCGAGCTCCATATTGGTCTGCGCCACGGCGAGCTCCCAGGCCAAATTTGGCGCCGAGGCGGGCTTGTCGGGATTTGTCAGCAGCTGGGTTTATTTTGTTCTGCCGATAGTGGGATGGCTTGGGAGGAATTTCAGGAACATGACAAGGACATGAAGAGAGAGAATGATGAGATTATTGAGCAGAGATGGATTGGAAATGGATTATTGAACCTATCATGGAGAAGAACTAGAGAGAAGGAAGAACGGCCATAACATCACCAAGGAGCACGGGAATATAAATTTGGAGAAGGAAAGCTAGGAAAGAAGACACTACCAAGCATGTAATTATGGAATTAATCTGAAAGGGGTTTTATCATTCTATTTTCTAGTATTTCATTCTTGTTTTGTAATTCCAAAACCATGTTATGTAATTTGAATATGATGTTATTTTGAGTTATCATGAACTAAACTTTTATTTCTAAGATTCCAATGGAACCCAACTCATAGTTTGTATTAAATACTCTCTCTTTGAATATTAGTTAGTCTCTTGTGAATTGGATATCATAACCTATGCTTATGGATTAATTGCTTGGCCCGTAATTACCTTGGTAACCTATATGAAATTGAGAAATGGAGTATAGTGTTGAGACCTAGTTATGAGTTCATGTGAAAGTTGGATATTCTTATGGGTATTTATGAGATTTTGTGGTGTGTCTTATTTTTTATCCTCAAAAAATTGATAATTTGATTATATTTAGGATAGACATATATCTAAATACCGCATGCGTCCATTAGAGATTCTATGCTTAATGATTTCTACTGCGAAAGTTGGTAATTGAGAGAGTGGTTATTGAGATTTCCCGTGACATGTGTCTTGTTAATTATTCTTGATATTGGTTTCTTAATAGTGTGTAGAATATAGATATATCTATACGCCGCATTAGGAAATACGTATTAGACCATCAAGAGAGGCTTTTATATAAATGTAATTTCTCGGATGACAATTTTTGTGTTCTAACTAGTTGAAAAAGAGAGAGTTATGATATTCAAATGAAGAGTTGGGAGAAATTGTAATCTTAGATCTTCTTATCTTGAATTCTTTCCGTGTTTTATTTGATTCTTGCTTTCTTAATTGTCTTTATTAGTTTTAAAAATCAAATTAATATATCATAGTTTAATTATAATTTCATGCGTTTACAAATCATTGATCATTGGTTTAATAAAATCGAGTTAGTATAAGATTGGTAATTGTTAGTATAATTTGCAATCATTCTCCGTGGGAATGATACTTTACTTTCACTTTATTACTTGTTGACCGCATATACTTGTGCGTATTTGTCATTATATAAATCGGACAACAAGTTATTGGCGTCGTTGTTGGGGACTGATTTGTATTTATAACTTTCAATATCAGTTTAATTAATTTGGTTTTAGTTAAACACGTTTTTCATTATTTTGTTTTTAATTCTTGATTCAGGTGTTCTTGACTAGTGCATGCAAACGCGATCAAAGAAATCAGAGTTGTTTTTTTTCGAGGATGACATTGACAAGAGATTACAGAAATTGCGTAAGTGGGTTAAGGTTACTCAAGAGACACTTGAAAAGCAAGACAAGATGGCGGCAGAGGAGCATAAAGTATTGAGAGACTATACAACGCCACATATAAATGAATTGCAATCTAGTATCACAAGGCCAGCAATAGCCGCCAATTCCTTTGAAATTAAACCGGGAATAATACAAATGGTGCAAAACTCGGTACAGTTTGTGTTAGGTTTGTATATAACGCAAGCATGCAATCAAATTACATAAATAGAGCGGAAGCGTGATAAAACGGTTTTTAAAATTTTTCATACAAACCATCACCATGATCTTTCCTTGTGTTCAATTATCAATTAACGAAAGAGATAGAGATAGAGAATTATACCCTCGTGAATCAAAGCTTCCTTGGGTACAAGTTCACTCTAATTCCTTCGCGTTCTCCTTGAATTCCACCGACTAAATTCCTTCGCTTGATCAATGTTAGTCACCCAAGTGTTTGGCCTCTAGAGGTGATCCACCAAGGAAGAATAGTTGTTCAAGAAGATTGGTGTTGGCAAAACCCTACTTTCTATCTCTATAGAAATTGTATCTACTCTCCACAATCTAATGCAAGAATGTGCAACCTTAATCTATGATAAGACTTCTCTTATTTATAGATGTAGGAAAACCCTTCCCTAAACTATTTAGGATTAGGGTTTCTATTATAATTAAACTCCTTTAATTAATTATGCTCCTAATCCAATTAGGAATTCATGTGATAGTACTTCTATTAATTAATTCTCAATCCCTATTAGGAATTAAATAATAGTAATAGTAATAATAATAAGACTCCTCTTATTAATTTATATTTAATATTTTCAAAATATTAAATAATAAATATTAAGCTATTTAATTTATTCTATCTCAATAGACTAAATTAAATACACTTAACTTATTATTACAATTATGTCATTTACTTCTTAAATAAGTATTTTTTTCCTTTTGCGGTGTGACCCTTTAGGTTCTCCATATTAAACCGGTTGTGAATAAATCAATTAGAACAATTCTAATTATATTTAAATAAATAAATTAAACTATTTAATTCATTTAAATAAATAATATTTATTCTACAATAAGGGTAACCCCCCTTAGCGATCAATGACTTTCCAGATAATATAGATTTCAACATTAATCACAAAAGAACCTTTCAGTGCATAGTTACCGTACAATTCAATCCTTCTACCATACAATATCCCAGTTAAACATAAGACATGGATTTACTGTCAAGTCTTTTATTTAATTATATGTATTTCAATTCCCAAATGCACAACTCTAAATAATGCAAATTAGAAACTCCTTTCTAATTTCATTCTGCCTTAGCCAAGGACTACTGAGTTGTCATTTATCGAATCACATAAGACATTCACTTCTTTTACTAGACGTGGTAGATTCTTTGTTGAACATTCACCTATCTCCATGTACAACTTATTATACCCAATCATACCATTTGATATACCCTAAAGGTCTTAAGAGACATGTTAAAGTATAACTCATCATACACAAGATACTATGATGATCTCAAGTCCAATGATCACTTGTACTACTATCACTAGAGGAATTCCTATTGACAGGCGAGTAAAACTCCATTAGGTATTCCTTAGCGAGCCACTTCAGTAAACTTATTCTCCAATAAGCACCTACATACTTGCTTTAGTGTCTCCACACAAATGATTATGAGATCAATCATCCTCTTCTTAAGAGCAAGCAACGTATGTACTAATCTATCCGGATTCACTAATCTCCTTTTTAGTAATCCAATCATTAGGAACGATTTTAGTTTGTGAGCTATCTTGAATTTAGATCTCATTAGCATGATCAGCATCATGATTCTAAAAACATTGCTCAAAACTATGAGTTTATCATATTTAATACGACAACACTATGTAGATAATGTAAAATGCCTTTAATAACCGAATAAGATTACAAAGTATATGCTACATCATATCAAATATGATTGGCTTGCATGCATATTACTTTCAATCTCTCACTTGTACTAAAGTCAATCGCCATGGTATCTAATACCCTTCTTCTCTAAGTGACGATCATCGTGCTGTTTGGATAAAGCTTCAGTAAATGGATATGCAATGTCGTTTTTGAGAGTCCACTATCTCTATAGTGACTTCTCCTCTTTCAATGATTCGGCTAATCAAATGAAAGTGCCACAACACATGTTTGAATCCAAGATGAGACTTAGGAACTATTCCTAGTTCTGTGATGAACTTTTCATCCAAACAATCAACTTGCAGCTTCACTTACAGTTATATACTTTGTTTTTGTCACTAAATCAACAACTCTTTACTGTTTGGAACTTTTTTAATTCACTGCACCACTATTAAGGTAACAATTTACCCTAAAGTGGATTTATTATCGTCTTGGTCAATCTGAAATACTTGAGTCTGTTTAACCCTCTAGTTTTAATTCAGACCTACCATGAATCATGATCACATCTTTAGTACCGGTTAAGTACTTAAAGTTGTTTATCACTGTCTTACAGTGATCTTCTCTAGAATATGACTGATCAACATCATGCCTTGTATATTCATTGCATACATGATAATAACTCATGCGATCTCATTTTATTGAGGACAATTTAAAGAGATACATTCCATGGCTCATCATCATGAGACCTCTCTTAGAGTTTGCCATGCTAAATGCCTTTGGCATCGAATGAATATACATTCCTTGGGTTAAGTCGAGTATCCTTTTAGATATATCTCTATAGATCTTTATCCCCAAAATATAGGATGCATCACCAAAGTCCTTCATGGAGAAGTGTTTAGATAACCAAATTTTGATCGACTATAGCATAAGAACATCATTCCCTATCAGTAATATATCATCAACATATAATACAAGGAATGAAACAGCACTCCCACTAACCTTCTTGTACAAATAAGGTTCATCCTCATTTTTGATAAAATCAAGCTTTTTGATTATCTCATCAAAACGGATATTCCATCTTCGAGAAGCTTGCTTTAATCCATAAATGGATCGTTGTAACTTACAGACTTGGTTTGTTCCAACCGTTGAAACAAAACCCTCTGGTTATATCATATATACATTCTCCTCAAGCTCTCCATTGAGAAAGGCCGTTTTCACGTCCATTTGCCAGATCTCGTAGTCATAATAAGCTGCAATTGCAAGCAAAATCCGAATGGACTTGAGCATAGCTACTGGTGAGAAGGTTTTATCATAGTCAACTCCTTGTCTTTGTTTGAAACCTTTTGCAACCAGTTGGGCCTTATACGTGTTTACCTTGTCATCCGCTCCAGTCTTTCTCTTAAAGACTCATTTACACCCAATAGGCTTAATGCCCTCATATGGTGAAACCAAACTCCATACTTGGTTTTCATACATGGAATCCATCTCGGATTTCATGGCTTCTAGCCATTTCTCTGAGTCTTTACTACTCATAGCCTCTTCGTAAGTCAATAGATCATCATCATCTATGATACGTACGTCATCATCATCCTCTATGATGAATCTATACCTATCAGGTATCTTCGGTACTCTTCTAAATTTACGAATAGGTTATGGTACAGTAGGTTCTTCTACTTGGTCAGCTACCTGACTTTGATCCGTAGTATTTTGTGGTTCTTGAATTTCTTTAAGATATATCTTACTCCCACTGACCTTTTGAAGGATAAACTCCTTTTCTAAGATGGCAGCGTGTTTTGCAACAAACACCTTTTGATCAGTAGGATGATAGAAATAATACCCTGATGTTTCTTTAGGGTATCCCACGAATCTATATTTGTCATATCTAGTCTTCAGCTTATCATGCTCAAACCTTTTGGCATAAGCTGGACAACCCCAAGTCTTAATATGCTTAAGATTTGGTTTCCTCCCTGTCCATAACTCATATAGAGTCTTTGGGACGAATTTGGTAGGTACCTTGTTAAGTAGGTATGCTGCCGATTCTAGGGCATAACCCTAGAAGGATACTGGAAGGTCGGTAAAACTCATCATGGAACGAACCATGTCAACCAATGTTCGATTTCTCCTTTCAGAAACACCATTCAACTGTGGCATCCCTGGTGGAGTCCATTGTGAGATTATACCATTTTCTTTGAGACAATTAAGAAACTCATTGGTTAAGTATTTCCCTCCTCAATCCAATTGAAAAATCTTAATACTCTTACCAGTTTGCTTCTCTACTTCACTTCTGAATTCTTTGAATTTGTCAAATGATTCAGATTTGTATTTCATTAAATTAACATATCCAAATCTAGAATGATCATCAGTGAAAGTAATAAAGTACGAATACCCTCCTCGTGCATTCGTTGTCATAGGTCCATATATGTCTCTGTGTACCAACGCTAATAACTCTGTAACTCTTTCTCCTTTTCCACTAAAAGGGGATTTAGTCATCTTACCCATGAGGCAAGATTCACAAGTTGGCTATGATTCGTCATCAGATAGCTCTAAAAGCCCATCTTTATGCAACTTGGTTAATCTTGTTTCATTGATATGACCGAGTCTACCGTGCCATATAAAGGTATAATTAACATCATCTCTTTTTCTTTTCTTAGTTTGTTCAATTTGAAGTATATTTTCATCCAAGTCAAGTATGTAAAGTCCATTCAGTAAATTGCCAACACCATATAAAACATTTTTATTATAAATAGAACAACTGTTGTTCTTTATTATAATATCAAAACCATCCATATCCAATATAAAAATTGAAATAATGTTTCTAATGAGTGTTGGAACATAATAACAATTATTTAAACTAATGGACTTGCCCTTAGGCAGTGCTAAACAATAAGTTTCTACAGTTAATGTAGTAACCTTTGCTCTATTTCCCACTCGTAGGACGACTTCATCCTTGTTCAGCTTTCTATTTTTGCTTAGTCCCTGCATATTATTACATATGTGAGAACTACAACCGGTATCCAATACCCAAGTAGAATTTTGACTTTCAGAAAAATTAATTTCAATAATGAACAAACCTAGATCGGAAGTCGAAGCTTCCCCAAGCCTCTTTTGGTCTGCAAGATACTCCTTGCAGTTCCTCTTCCAATGTCCCTGCTTGTTGCAATAGTAGCAAATTCCTTTGCTATCAGGATCAGGTTTCTTTTTATCCTTTCTCTTTGCCTTGCCCTTAGCCTTCTTGTTTTTCTTCTTTTCAGAAGATACCTTGGGCCTCTTCCTTTTCTTGGAAGAATCATCCACTAGTAAGACTTAGTTCTTGTTGGATGAGAAGTGACCTTCTGTAGTTTTTAACATGTTAAGTAACTCAGGCAAGCTGACGTCCAACTTATTCATGTGAAAATTCACAACAAATTGTGAGAAGGTGTCCGGGAGTGACTGCAAGATCAAATCTTGGCTCAACTCCCCATCCATCATGAATCCAAGTTGTCCAAGTTGTTCAATCAAATTGATCATCTTAAGGACATGAGTCTCAACGGTAGTGCCCTCAATCATACGAGATCGGAAGAGCTCCTTAGATATCTGATATCTAGCAGTCCTACTTTGTTCACCATATAACTCCTTGAGCTGCAACAATATAGTAGGAGCATCCATAGTTTCATGCTGACGCTGAAGCTCGTTACTCATGGATGCGAGCATGATGCATTGAGCCAAGATTGCATCATCTTGCCACTTTCTGAAAGTAGCAATCTCTTCCTAAGAGGCTGTTTCTGCAACATTTGCAAGGACTAGCGAATTTAAGACATAAGAAATCTTTTCAGCAGTGAGAACAGTTCTCAAATTCCTTAACCAGACCGTGTAATTCGGACCGGTCAATTTATTAGCATCAAGTATGCTTCGCAGTGATAGTGAGTTTGACATTTTTAAATTCTGCATGTGAAATAGACAACATTTTAGCATACATTCATTTAATTAATTACCAAAATAAATTAGGTTTTTATTTTAAATTGGTATATCTCACTTTTTCATCAAACTATATTACCCTCATTATATAGTTCGACAATTCTAATTAAAGATTTGCTAGGAGATTAAGGATCCCATTTCAAATGTATATAGTCTTGTGGTGACACAACAAACGATATATAAATAAATAGGTAGACAACTATTGTCAATTACATCACTATGTAACTCCTTGTATTTTACCTCTTAGATTATTTTGATCAAGTGGTGACACATCCGAATCAAAATTATCCAAGTTAAATCCATCCTAGCACTTCCATATATATGAAGAGAAAAATACCGTCCTTGTGGTGACACAATAAAACAGTAACGTTCAATTCCTTAATAAGCATCAAATGTGATAAGGCAACATCTTAAATATTTAATACTTGCCTTGTGGTGAAACAACAAACTCATATTAAACATTTAATACTTTATTGCTTTACCATGCTAGAATGCGACGTTCAATAGTCCGAATATCTTTGAACGCTTAGGACTTAATATGATTTCTTTGAGAGGTTAATTATTATTAGTCTCATCTTGTTTAGCGCGCATGCACACACACGCACACACACACACACACACACACACACACACATATATATATATATATATATATATATATATATAATACGCGTCATATTATTTAACATGCGAATCATGTTGGATAATATATAGTATATATATATATATATAGTAAGCATGCACATATAGAATACTATATTCTACCAGGATTGATTATGGACTTTTATTCTAGTTTGGTTCACTAGAGCCACCAAGTGAACCAAAAGGTCAAACCTAGGGTACAAGAATTAAATTTAAATATAACTATTATATTTAAACCTAGGCTCCAATATAAACGGGTCTTCAAGCGCTCTTTGCTCCTTTGTCTTCAATTCTTCAAAATAATTCTAACTTATCCTATTACATGAACTATTTATTATAATAGAAACCTTGATCAGCAGTCAAGGGGAAGTACATAGGAGGGAGATAGAATTTACATTAAGAAAAATTAGAGACGACGAGGTACGCAGACCCTATTTATAAAAACCCATACATTCAAACATCCTCTAAAATAAATCCAATCACACATTGGTCAATAGTCTATAATCAATCCCTATTTATTATCATACATATCTCCATATGCATCAATAAATAACATTCATCTAATGAATAATAAAACCATTCCATATATGCATTAATATCAATTAATGGGCAAACGTTTTGGTAATATTTAGTTTTTTTGAAACAAAATAAACTCTTTTATTTTAATCAAAAAACCAAATCCAAATTAAACTCCTTTAATTTTAGCAATATGAAATCATATTTCAGATAAAATAAACATCTTTATTTTAAACTTTTATTAATTAAAAAAACCATTTATGTTAATTGAGAAAAATAAAAAAAATTAAAACTCTGCATACCGGCGCGGCCGCGCTCCAAAATGAACTAGGAGCGGCGTGGCCGCGTTGCACCCCCAGAAACGTTTTCGTGGTTCGAGCGCGGCCGCACTCCAGAATGAACTAGAAGCGGCGCGGCCGCGATGCAGATTCAGGAAAAAAGTTTTCTGCCCCAAATCCGATCGTATCGCATATCAATTCATACATAGAATCATCAAAATCAATAATTAACACAAGGATTAAGCTCTGATACCACTGTTAGGTTTGTATATAACGCAAGCATGCAATCAAATTACATAAATAGAGCGGAAGCATGATAAAACTGTTTTTAAAATTTTTCATACAAACCATCACCATGATCTTTCCTTGTGTTCAATTATCAGTTAACGAAAGAGATAGAGATAGAGAATTATACCCTCGTGAATCAAAGCTTCCTCGGGTATAAGTTCACCTTCAATTCCTTCGCATTCTCTTTGAATTCCACCGACTAAATTCCTTCGCTTGATCAACGTTAGCCACCCAAGTGTTTGGCCTATAGAGGTGATCCACCAAGGAAAAATAGTTGTTTAAAAAGATGGGTGTTGGCCAAACCCTAGTTTCTATCTCTATAGAAATTGCATCTACTCTCCACAATCTAATGCAAGAGTGTGTAACTTTAATCTATGATAGGCCTTCTCTTATTTATAGATGTAGGAAAACCCTTCCCTAAACTATTTAGGATTAGGGTTTCTATTATAATTAAACTCCTTTAATTAATTATGCTCCTAATCCAATTAAGAATTCATGTGAGAGTACTTCTATTAATTTATTCCTAATCCCTATTAGGAATTAAATAATAGTAATAGTAATAGTAATAAGAATAATAAGACTCCTCTTATTAATTTATATTTAATATTTTCAAAGTATTAAATAATAAATATTAAGCTATTTAATTTATTCTATCTCCTTAGACTAAATTAAATACACTTAACTTATTATTACAATTATGCCATTTACTTCTTAAATAAATATTTTTTCTTTTGTGGTGTGACCCTTTAGGTTCTCCATATTAAACCGGTTGTGAATAAATCAATTAAAACAATTCTAATTATATTTAAATAAATAAATTAAACTATTTAATTCATTTAAATAAATAATATTTATTCTACAATAAGGGTAAGCCCCTTTAGCGATCAACGACTTTCCAGATAATATAGATTTCAACATTAATCACAAAAGAACCTTTAAGTGCATAGTTACCGTACAATTCAATCCTTCTACCATACAATGTCCCAATTAAACATAAGACATGGATTTACTGTCAAGTCTTTTATTTAATTATATGTATTTCGATTCCCAAATGCACAACTCTAAATAATGCAAATAAGAAACTCATTTCTAATTTCATTCTGCCTTAGCCAAGGACTACTGAGTTGTCATTTATCGAATCACATAAGACATTCACATCTTTTACTAGATGTGATAGATTCTTTGTTGATCATTTACCTATCTCCATGTACAACTTATTATACCCAATCATACCATTTGATATACCCTAAAGGTCTTAAGGGACATGTTAAAGTATAACTCATCATATACAAGATACTATGATGATCTCAAGTCCAAAGATCACTTGTACTACTATCACTAGAGGAATTCCTATTGACAGGTGAGTAAAACTCCGTTAGGTATTCCTTAGCGAGTTACATTCAGTGAACTTATTCTCCAATAAACACTTACATACTTGCTTTAGTGTCTCCACACAAATGATTATGAGATCAATCATCCTCTTCCTAAGAGCAAGCAACATATGTACTAATCTATCTGGATTTACTAATCCCCTTTTTAGTAATCCAATGATTAGGAACGATTTTAGTTTGTGAGCTATCTTGAATTTCGATCTCATTAGCATGATTACCATCATGATTCTAAAAGCATTGATCAAAACTATGGGTTTATCACATTTAATATGACAGCACTATGTAGATAATGTAAAATGTCTTTATTAACCGAATAAGATTACAAAGTATATGCTACATCATATCAAATATGATTGGCTTGCATGCATACTAGTTTCAGTTTGGGGGTATGGCTAATTATGACCCAAATGAGCATTTATTGAGCTTCAATGAGATATGTGATACTTTCAAATTTAATAGAGTGTCGGATGATGCTGTGAGGCTTAGACTTTTTCCATTCACATTGAGATACAAAGGTAAGAGTTTGCTTCACTCATTACCACTGGGTTCCATTACTACTTGGGCAGGCTTAGCACAGAAATTTTTGGCAAAATTCCTCCCTCCTGCTAAGACTGCTAAAATGAGAAATGATATTTCAATCTTTGAGCAACAACATGGAGAGGCATTGTATGAGGCATGGAAGAGATACAAAGAATTGCTTCGGAGATGCCCTAGGATTACCTCAATGGATGCAAATAAATACCTTTTACAATGGGTTGGGAACTCATACACGGACTAGCATTGATGTTGCATCGGGAGTGGCATTCATGGCTAAGAATTATGAAGAGGCATATGAGTTGTTAGAAACCATGGCTGCAAAGAACTACCAATGGCCAACTTCTAGAGTCAATCAACAGAAAGTGGTCGGAGTATTAGAAGTGGATGCCATCACAGCTTTAGCAGCTCAGTTGTCAGCTATGTCAAAGAAGATTGATTCCGTAGCCAAGTCAAAAGTGCAGCAAGTAGCCCTTGTTTGTGAGCTATGTGGGGGAACACATGCCACCGACCAATGTGCCATTAATCTTTAGGCGGTTCAGTTTGTGGGTAGCTACTAGAGACCACCAAATCCATACCAAAACACCTACAATGCTAGAAATAGAAATCACCCCAACTTTTCATGAAGCAACAACCAAAACCATCAACAAGCTCCAAGACCACACTATCCCACGGGGTTCCAAAATCAACAACAATATCATGCAGCACCACCTCCACAACTTGAAAGAAAGCCAGACTTGGAAGAGCTCATGATGAAATACATGGCCAATAATGATGTGTTGCTAAAAAGCCAAGCGGCGGCCATTAAAAATTTAGAAAATCAAGTGGGGTAAATGGCTAACATGTTGTCAAATAGACCTCAAGGATCTCTTCCTAGTAACACATAAGCTAACCTAAAGAGAGAAGGGAAAGAGGAATGTCAAGCAGTAACACTTAAAAGTGAAAAACAAAACCTGTAGGCACCTAAAATACAAAAGGAGGCAGCACAGTCATGCCCTTCCTCAGACCTGAATTTTGCAAAAATTTCTAAGGAAAAGGACAGCAATGTGGAACCTGAGTCAGAACAGAGAGAAACCACTGATAAAACCCATGTTGCTCCTACACCAAGGGTGTTCCCACCAGTTCTATTCCCTCAAAGACTTCAAAAACAAAAATTAGATAAACAATTTGCCAAATTCCTCGAGATGTTCAAAAAGCTACAGATCAACATACCTTTTGCAGAGGCTTTAGAACAGATGTCGAGCTATGCCAAATTCATGAAGGGTATTATGTCTAGAAAGAAGAAGTTAGAAGATTTTAAGACAGTAGCTTTGACTGAGGAATGCAGTGCAGTGTTACAAAGAAAGCTACCTCCTAAGTTGAAGGATCCTGACAGTTTTACCATACCGTGCACTATTGGTAGCTTATCATTCAGCAAGTGTTTGTGTGATTTAGGTGCAAGCATCAATCTCATGCCTTTATCAGTATACACTCAGTTGGGACTTCTTGCACCAAAGCCAACAAACATATCTCTTCAGCTTGTAGATAGGTCTGTTACTTATCTGAGAGGGATTGTGGAGGACATTCTTGTAAAGGTGGATAAGTTCATCTTCCTAGCTGATTTTATCATTCTAGACTATGAGGAAGATAAAAACAATCCCATTATTCTTGGGAGACCATTTCTAACCACTGGGAGGACTCTAATAGATGTTCAGAAGGGAGAGCTGACTATGCGGGTTCAGGTCCAAGAGGTTACATTCAATGTTTTCAAGGCAATGAAATTCCCTTCAGACGAATGATGAGTTTCTGAAGGTTATGAATGATGACCCGTTGGAAACCACACTAATGGGGGATATTGACATGGATGATCCAGAGTTGATTGAATACTTACAGATATTGGATGCAGTACCATGGGTAAGCAAGTTTAAGATCCCTTTTGAATCTTTGGAATTTGCAGACAATCTTCAGATCGTTTGAGGCCATCTCTTGAGAAACCTCCTTCACTTGAGCTTAAACCTTTACCTAATCATCTCAGGTATGCTTATTTGGGTGAATCATCTACTTTACATGTTATTATTGCATCTGTACTTAACAAATTTCAGGAAAGTAAGTTGATACAAGTTCTTCGAGAGTACAAATCTGCAATTGGATGGACCATTGCTGATATCAAGTGATTAAGCCCCTCTTTCTGCATGCCCAAAATTCTAATGGAGGATGATGCCAAACCTACAGTGGAACAACAGCGAAGATTAAATCCAATTATGAAATAGGTAGTCAAGAAAGAGATCTTAAAGTGGATGGATGCTTGAATTATATACCCCATGTTTGACAGTTCTTGGGTGAGTCTGGTTTAATGTGTACCAAAGAAAGGGGGAATGATTGTGGTAGCAAATGATAACAATGAACTGATACCGACGAGGATAGTAACCGGTTGGAGGGTTTGCATGGATTACTGGAAACTTAATAAAGCAACCCGAAAAGATCATTTTCCACTACCTTTCATTGATAAGATGTTGGATAGATTGGCTGGACACGAGTACTACTATTTGTTAGACGGATATTCGGGGTACAATCAGATTGCAATTGCTCTGGAGGATCAAGAAAAGACGACGTTCACTTGTCCCTACGGTACATTTGCTTTCAGGAGGATGTCATTTGGGCTGTGCAATGGACCGATAACTTTTCAAAGGTGTATGATGGCAATCTTTTCAGATATGCTAGAACGTAATGTTGAGGTATTCATGGACGACTTCTCAATTTTCGGTGATTCGTTTGACACTTATTTGGAGAATTTGATTCTGGTGCTGAAAAGGTGTGTAGACACCAATTTAGTACTTAACTGGGAAAAGTGTCGCTTCATGGTTCAGGTCATTCTTGGTCACAAGGTATCTGGGAAAGGGTTGGAGGTAGATAAAGCTAAAATCAAGACGATTGAGAATTTGCCACCACCGACATCAGTTAAGGGAATCTGGAGTTTCCTTGGGCATGCTAATTTTTATCGCAGATTCATAAAAGACTTCTCCAAGATCACTAAACCTTTATGTAGTTTGTTGGAGAAGGAGGTGTCTTTTAAGTTTAACAAGGACTGTTTAACGGCTTTTAAACAGCTAAAGAAGAAATTGACGACAACAGCAGTGATTGTGGCACCGGATTGGACTATGCCATTTGAGTTGATGTGTGATGCCAACAACTATACGGTTTGTGCAGTTTTAGGCCAACGCAGGATTAAAATCTTTCATGCCATATATTATGCTAGCAAAATATTATCTGATGCTCAACTCAATTACACAACTACCGAAAAGGAGTTGCTCGTGGTGGTGTATGTTTTTGACAAGTTTCGCTCATACTTAATTGGAACTAAGGTGGTGGTGTTCACGGACCATTCAGTGATTAGATACCTAATCTCGAAGAAGGATGCTAAGCCAAGATTAATTAGATGGATACTTCTTCTTCAGGAATTTGACTTGGAAATCCGGGATAGGAAGGGCACAAAAAATCAGGTGGCGGACCATCTATCGAGGTTGGAGAACAGTGAACATGTAGAGGAAGACAAGATAGTGATTAATGAGTTCTTCCCGGACGAACAATTGTTTGCAATTCAGGCAGAAGTTACGTGGTATGCAAATTTTGTCAATTATTTGGTTAGCAACGTACTCCTTCCGGATTTGACAAGTCAACAAAAGAAAAAGTTTCTACATGACGTACGGAGATATTTGTGGGACGAACCATTCTTGTTCAAATAATGTTCGGATCAAATGATAAGAAGGTGCATACCGCAAAGGGAAGCAGAAAGTATCTTACATCAGTGCCACAGTTCATTGTATGGGGGACATTACGAAGGTGAAAGAATAGCTGTAAAAGTTCTACAAGCAGGGTTCTACTGGCCTACTTTGTTTAAGGATGCCCACTAGTTTATGCTTAGATGCGACCGTTGTCAACGGGTTAGGAATATCTCGAAGCGCCATGAGATGCCGCTCAATACAATATTGGAGGTAGATATCTTTAATGTGTGGGGGATTGATTTCATGGGGTCGTTTCCATCATCCTTCAATAACGAATACATATTGTTGGCAGTAGACTATGTGTAACTGGACGAATTAATTGAGTCGTGATTCTGGGGACAGAATCCTTTTAAGGGGGGAAAGATGTGATGAACGAGATTTTTGTAATTTATTTTAAATATTTATTGAATTAAATAAATATTTTCCGATGATTCGATTGTTGAATTAATTTGTTAATTGATGAATCTATGGTAGATTAATTTAATTATATGTGTTACATTAATTAAATTGATGTGAAGAATTTTTATATTCAAAGTATGCGTTTAATTGAGTTTATTTGATTAA
This sequence comes from Aralia elata, assembly GCA_034770075.1. Taxonomy (NCBI): domain Eukaryota; kingdom Viridiplantae; phylum Streptophyta; class Magnoliopsida; order Apiales; family Araliaceae; genus Aralia; species Aralia elata. The sequence continues at coordinate 38,688,323 of CM068380.1, read as the reverse complement.
ATGCATTATTTAAATAAGTATAATGTTATTTCTAATTAATTTAATATTAATTAGAGATTTAATAGTTTGTCATTATTAATAAAGGAGAATTTTATTTATGTGACTATGTGATTTAATGTAGAATTATTATATTTTATTTAATTGATTTAAATGAAATTATTTAATTAATTTCAATATGTGACATGAACTATATTATAAGCTATTTATTAAAATAAATAGAAGGGAGGATAAATGTGATTAGCCAAATGAGGCTTTAAGGGGAGTTGGAGTCAGTTAACCCATTATGGGATTAACTGACATTCATATTGTGTCAGTTCTTTAGTACGTGCTTTATTTCATCAGTTCTAATTACTAAGCCAGAGAAAAAAACTTGAGAGAAAAAGAGAGAATTTTGAGAAATTGGAGAATTGAGAAGAAATCTTGTCATCATCTTGCATAGTTAAAGCATCTAATTGAAGATAATTCTTCTAATTAAGTTTAAGTTACATTTTAAATTCTTCCATGATAGTATTCTGTAAGTTTTCTAATAATGGAGATTCATGTGTAATTGATTATAAATTGTTTATAATTGTTTAAATGCATGTATAATTTATTGTATGATATTTATAAATTATTTAATTGGATTAATTTATGAGATTACGCCTTTAATTGGAAGTTCTGAAAGTTACAGAGTAGTTACACATGAATATGAACTGTATGTATGAAATTGATGTCTGTGTTGCAAGTTAATGGGTTAAATTGATAATTTATTTTATTTGTGCATGTATAAATGAGGAAAACAAGATTTAAACTGTTTAATTTGGTGTTATAACGAACCTGTTATGTGTGATTTTATGGATTTCGTATAAAACTTTGATAAAATGATAGAAACCTCAAATTTTGATTCTTAGATTCATGGTTTATGCGATTTAAGTTGTTAGAAGCATGCTAGAAGGCTTGAGTAATGATTATATATGAATTATAGTAACTAGGTATGTTTAATTTGACGTAAGAAAAACAAGATTAGAAATTTTTGGCCTATTTCTGTGTTCTTCGCGAACTGCAGAATCTGGAATTCGTGTTTCTCGCCCCGACGAGCTCAATGAACTGAGTTTCTCGCCCCGACGAGCTCATTGAACTGAGTTTTCTTGCCCCGGCGAAGTCTCGCCCCGACGAGAAAACTGTGAAGGAATTTCTCGCCCCGGCGAGAGATTTTGTGAAGGAATTCTTGACCCGGCGAGCTCACTACAGGAAATGTTAAATTTTTCTTTCTTTGTAGTTATGCTATGTCACCCTATGCATGTTTAAAACTTAGATTAAAGTGTTGAATGAATAACAAGATGTTAACTTGGATGCTAAGCATATACTTGATGATTATAAAATATAAAGATCGATGAACCCTAACTTAACGCTGAGATTTAGGAATCCTTAAGTATGATATTGCCATGATTAAGCTTACAACTTCTGAAGTGAGGTTGATAACCAGAAAACAATTGAGATATTAAAATGAATATTGGATGAGGATGAGTCCTGAAGTGTTTATAATACTGTAACTAATTATTGTTACTGTTTTACAAACGAAATGTATAGGTTGATTAAAGAACGTGAATTTTAATTTGTAATCTACGCACAAGGCAAGTTTTCTACCCTTAATCTTTTATTTCATCGAAAGCAAGTTTACTATCCCTAATCTTTTTATTTCATTGAAAGCAAGTATCTTATCCTTATTACTTCTACGCAAGTTCCTGAACTTCGTTCTTTTGTTATGCAAGCTTTATAATGCTATTACTTACTTGAGCAAATTCTTATTCCTAGTTCATTCAATTGTATCTTTTGTGAGATTCAGTCCTTGACTCTCGAATATCAATTACATTTTTATTTAATCTTGATTGACTAGCGAACCCTTAGTGATTCGACTAGTCCATAGTTGATGAGCGATCTAAATTCTAGAAACGTTATTGAAGTAAATCCAAACCAAACTTCCTTTGGTGCGGACTCCGATGTCAAACTGAGATGAACAACCCTTATATAGGAGATTTTATTTACGCGTTAGCGTTAAGATATTGTGCACATACATGGTACAAAGGGCTGATCCCCCTAAGTATGAGAAGTAAGATCCATATAGTCTTACGACTGTTAAAGTTTTAAAGTAGAAATACTTGATAACCTGGGACATAGTTCGTGGTCTTAAGACCCTCAGATGTTCTTTTGAATCTTGTCCTATAATCTTGACTCAAAAGCTAAACCGTCAATTATTCGATACCCATTGTTTATTCGCATGTTATTATTACTACTTTATTGTGTTACTTGCTGAGCAATTGTTGCTCACCCTTGCATAATAACATTACAGTTAAAGTTGAAAGAGTTGACGAGCCGTCCACTAGTAAGAGCAAAGGAAAAGCAAACAAGTGATGAAGACTTGTTGTATTTGCTTTAATGATGTTTATGTAATAGACTCAATTTATGTTTCCGCACAGATGTTTATTTAAGGTTAGATGACGGGAGATTTCTATTTTAATTAAGAGTTTCCATTTATATTGAATGGGTAGTTAGATGTGATGTGATGTATTTGGATAGTGAACACCAAATCTTGTGGAAATTAAGTACCCGGATTTGGGGGTGTCACAGGTTGGTATCACAGCTGTAGATTATGAACCTTATGTGGGGAAACCTTAGGGTAGTAGCCTTTTAAGAGTCAAAAAATATAGTGGTGATAAACTCTTACCGAGTTCTAAGGAATGAATTAAGGAAATTCATTAAAGATAATAAAAGAATTTATGTGCTATGTGCTTATGTGTTAACAACCTATGTGTTGCGACTAGTACCGAATATTAATTAAAACTTAAACTTTGTTGTCAGGATGTCGGATATTAGAGGATTCAGTCAACCTAGGGAGATTGAGCCCCGAGTGGCTGGAGAGGAGGAGCCCAGTGATATCCATGTTATCCGAGAGCAGTTGATACACAGAGAGCCATCTCCATTGATCACGGTTGTGGGTTAGGAGTATGAACCTGAGTCTGATCCAGAGGAGGATCCTGAGGAGGTAGAGGCTGAGGAGGATGATGAGGATTCCGAGGAGGTACCCCTTACCTCTATCGATGCTGAGATGTACGATGCATTGTACGACCGTACTGTTGAGTTGCAGGATAGAGTCAGAGAATTAAAGGGACTGGCAAATAGATGCCAGACTCTTATAGACCAGAAGAACGAGCAAATTGAGGATCTTGATATACGTCTTGGAGATGTGGAGTGGAAGTTAGTTCAGGCAGAAAGCCAAAAAGAAGACCTTTTAGCTGAGAATGAAAAGATAAAACTTGAGATTCAGAAATTGAAGGACGATTTGAGTGAGGAGTCAGCGGAACGTGCTAGAGCATAGGATGTTTGGATGAACACCGCTCGACGTGCAGAGATTTCTAAAGAAGGTGAATGGGCAAAGAGGGCTAAGATTGAGGAGACAGACGGCGATTGATAGGGCCCAGGATCGAGTTCTCCACTATCCAGTTCAGTTCGAGGACTTGCCATAGTACATGTTGGATCGCAGGACGATGCTCCATATCATGGAGGAAGAACGCAGGAAGGCGGTTCGACACCTTTGTAGGCCGTGATAGGAGATGTATTGAAGTATATGTGTAAATATTTATGGTAGTTAATGATGTAAATTCCAGCATATTATACACAATGGAATATGACGTTTTAATCCTAAAGATTGTTTGATCTTGGGATAGTTGATGTAAATAGCAGTGATGCTATCTTTCTATGTTTAAGACTTATTAAATGAATGAAATATCAGTTTTATTTGAAGATGTTATGTGCTAAATGTTTAACCTGAATTGTTTGAGTTTAATGTTGAACACTTAACAAATTGAGTGATGATCTAACAAGCGCATATTCTTGAACAGAAAATACCGCCGAGACGCCAACCACGTCAACAAGCTCAGGAGAGCTCTACTAACAATAAAGACGCCAATGTTAATCCTGTTCAGCAGTTGGTGAACCTTTTATCTGGAGCACTTGTGAATCAGCCGCAAGCTCCACCAGTGACGTCATTTAAGGATTTCAAAGCGGTAGGACCACTAGAATTTAGGGGTTCCCTGAACCCGATCGAAGCCCAAACTTGGGTGATGGAAATGGAGAAAGTATTTAACGTTGCTAGGGTTAGTGATGACCAAAAGATTGCCTTTGCAACGTTCATGCTTAAGTCAGAGGCCAACTATTGGTGGCAAGCGAATAAGGTTCGAGGAGGTCAGGGTGTAATCACATGGGAGAGGTTTAAGGAGATGTTCTTTGAGATGTATTTTCCGACTAGCTCGCGAAATCAGATGGAGATTCAATTCTTGGAGCTGAAGCAGGGTACCATGACTGTACCAGAATATGTTGCAAAATTTAACGAGTTTGCTAGGTTCGCAACCTACCAGGTGAATATGTATGAGAGGAAGGCGAGGAGATTTGAACAAGTATTGAAGCCGTGGTTGTATAGAAAAGTGTCAATGTTCCAATTGAACACTTTTACTGGAGTGCTGGAAAAGGCGATCATCGCCGAAGGTGGGAGTGATGCTCTGACTAAGTATAACCAGGAGCAAAAGAAGAAAAAGGGTAAAACTGAGAATAACAAGGCGAGTGGTAGTAACAGTGGTGGTCACAATCAGAAGAGAAAGTGGAATGATAATGGATCTGCTGGAAATCAACAGGGAGGTCAGAAGAAAAAGGTGGAGATGTGTGTTACCTGCGAGAAGAATCATATAGGGATTTGCCTGAAGGGGAAGAGGGTGTGCTACAATTGTGGTCAGGAAGGCCACATAGCACCGAATTGTCCGAATCCATAGAAGGGTGCTTGTTTCACTTGCGGATCAAAGGATCATCTGGCTAGGGATTGTCCCAAGAAGGTAGCAGGAGGAGCAGGAACAGAAGGAAATAAGGGAAACAGTGGTAGTAGCACGTTGACTATAACCAGATCTGCACCAACAAACCGACCTACCGCTAGGACTTTCAACATGACCGTGTAAGACGATGTGCAGTCTCGCAATATGGTGTCAGGTATCATTCTAATTAATAATATAGATGTTTTTGTATTGTTTGATTCAGGTGCTACTTGTTCATTTATATCCGATGACTTTGCTAAGAACTTAGAATTGCCTAAGAAGGAATTAGATTACCCTTTGAACATAGAAATTGCGAATAGGGAAGTAATTCCTGTTAGGTACGTACATAAGGACTATAGAGTGAACATTAAGGGAAACGTGATGACTGTAGATCTTATCCCAATCAAACTTAGAGAATTCGACGTTATTTTGGGAATGGATTGGCTATTCAATTATGGAGCGATAATTGATTGTCAAAAGAAACGTATTAACCTTATGACTCTGTCAAAGGTAGTATTTTACGGCAGCAAATTGCCTAGACAAGCGAGTTGTCTGACGATGATGCAGGCCAGGAAGTTGTTAAGACAAGGCTGTGTGGGATACTTAGCCTACATAGTTGATACTCGAAAAGAGAGTCCAAAATTAGAAGAGATATCTGTCGTAAGGGACTTTGTAGACGTCTTTCCAGACGATTTGCCAGGACTTCCGCTAGATAGGGAAGTTGAATTCGTAATCGATTTGGCGCCAGGTACTGCCCCGATATCGAAGGCTCCGTACCATATGGCCCCAGTAGAGATGAAAGAATTGATGGTACAACTGCAAGAACTTTTAGATAAGAAGTATATTCAGCCGAGCGTATTGCCATGGGGAGCGCCGGTGTTGTTTGTTAAAAAGAAGGACGGATCAATGTGACTTTGCATTGATTACAAAGAGTTAAACAAAGTCACGATTAAGAATAAATACTCGTTGCCAAGAATCGACGACTTGTTTGATCAATTGAAAGGAGCTAGATATTTCTCAAAGATAGATCTGAGGAGTGGTTATCATCAGTTGAAGGTGAGGAAGGAAGATGTACCGAAGACAGTGTTCAGGACTCGTTATGGTCACTATGAGTTTCTGGTGATGTCATTTGGTCTAACGAATGCTCCTGCAGCATTCATGGACTTAATGAACAGGGTGTTTAAGCCATTTTTGGACAAGTTTGTAGTAGTATTCATTGACGATATTCTAATTTATTCCAAAACCAAGAAAGAGCATGCAGAGCATTTGAAGTTGACATTGGAAGCGTTAAGAAGAGAGAAGTTGTACGCTAAATTTTCAAAGTGTGAATTCTGGATAGAGCGAGTGCAATTTCTCGGACATGTGATTGACAAGGATGGGATTTCGGTGGATCCGTCAAAGGTTGAAGCAGTGCTTAACTGGGATCAGCCGAAAACACCATCAGTAGTAAGGAGTTTCCTCGGATTGGCAAGTTACTACATAAGATTTATTCAAGATTTTTCCAAAATTGCGACTCCATTAACGAATTTGACTAGGAAGACGGTGAAGTTCGTTTGGATGGAGAAGTGTGAGGAAAGTTTTCAAGAATTAAAGAAGAGGTTGAGTACAGCGCCTGTGTTATCTCTACCGGATAGCACAGGAAATTTTGTGGTATATAGCGATGCATCGCATAAGGGACTAGGTTGTGTGCTTATGCAAAATGGTAAGGTCATTGCGTATGCATCACGACAATTAAAGGACTATAAGAAGGGGTATCCTACCCATGATTTGGAATTGGCCGCAGTGGTATTTGCCTTGAAGATATGGAGACATTATTTTTACGGGGAGAAGTGTGAAATATATACAGACCACAAAAGTCTGAAATATATTTTTACACAAAAGGATCTGAACATGCGTCAGAGGAGATGGTTGGAATTGATAAAGGATTACGACTGCGAAATTTTATACCATCCGGGTAAAGCGAACGTGGTGGCTGACGCCTTAATCAGAAAGGGACGGGAGAATTTGTTTATGATTACCACTCAAGAGGAGCTAATTACAGCAATGCCGAAACTGGAGTTGGAGGTGAAATTTCCGGAAGAGTGTGACAAAAAATTATTTCAGTTGAGAATCGGTTCAACTTTGGTGCATAAGGTTAAGGAAACACAAAAGCAGGACGAGAATGTGAGAAAATCAGGAAAAGAATATCTGGAGGTGATGAAATGAAATTCAAAGTAGATAATGAGGGAGGATTAAGATTCGAGGGAAGAATTTGGGTTCCGCCAGTACCAGAGATTAAGGAGGAAATTTTGAGCGAGGCTCATAATTCAAGATATTCGATTCATCCGGGTAGTATGAAAATGTACCATGATCTCCGACAGCATTTTTGGTGGCCGAATATGAAGAGAGACGTTGTCGATTGTGTAGCCAAGTGTTTGACATTTCAGAAAGTTAAAACAGAACATCAGAGACCAAGTGGGCTATTACAACCGTTAGAAATCCCAGAATGGAAATGGGATCACATCACCATGGATTTCGTAGTAGGTCTTCCGACGACTCAGAAAAGTTTCGACGCAGTATGGGTTATCGTGTACCGACTGACGAAATCAGCACATTTCTTACCAATCAAGATCAGATTCAACTTAGATCAGCTGGCAAAGTTGTACGTGAAAGAGATTGTTTCGAGGCACGGTGTTCCAATATCTATTGTCTCAGATAGGGATCCGCGCTTCACATCAAACTTCTGGAAACGACTACAAGAGTGCATGGGAACGCAGTTACGCATGAGTACGACATATATTCCACAGACCGACGGACAGAGTGAAAGAACGATTCAAACATTGGAGGATATGTTGAGAGCTTGCATCATGGATTTCAAGGGAAATTGGGATAATCATCTACCGTTGGTGGAATTTTCTTACCATAATAGTTACCACGCAAGTTTTGGCATGTCGCCTTACGAAGCGTTGTACGGCATAAAGTGTAGAACTGGATACAGGGATGAAGTTGGCGAACGTCAATTGCTAGGACCAAAACTAGTACAACAGACCGCAAAAATCGTCAAAGTGTTCAGAGCAAGATTGATAGCAGCTCAGGATAGACAGAAGAAATATGCCGATCAACATCGTAAGAATCGAGAATTCGAGTCTGGTAGCTAAGTTTTCTTGAAAGTATCTCCCTGGAAAGGGAAAATTCGTTTTGGTAAGAAGGAAAAACTGAGCCCGAGGTTCATTGGACCCTTTGAAGTGTTAAAGAGAGTTGGTGAAGTCGCATATGAGGTAGCTTTACCTCCAGCGCTGGAACACATCCACAATGTCTTTCATGTCTCGGTGTTACGACCATACAAACCCGACTACAAGCATGTTATAGAATATGAACCCCTATAAGTTGAGAAAGATTTCTCTTACGAAGAAGAGCCTGTTCAAATAGTTGACAGGAAAAAGCAAGTGCTACGAAATAAAATAATACCTTTTGTTAAGGTGATCTGGAGGAACAACAACGCTAAGGAAGCAACGTGGGAACTGTTATGTTTGTATATAACGCAAGCATGCAATCAAATTACATAAATAGAGCGGAAGCGTGATAAAATAGTTTTTAAAATTTTTCGTACAAACCATCACCATGATCGTTCCTTGTGTTCAATTATCAATAAACGAAAGAGATAGAGATAGAGAATTATGCCCTCGTGAATCAAAACTTCCTCGGGTATAAGTTCACTCCAATTCCTTCGCGTTCTCCTTAAATTCTACCGACTAAATTCCTTCGCTTGATCAACATTTGCCACCCAAGTGTTTGGCCTCTAGAGGTGATCCACTAAGGAAGAATAGGTATTCAAGAAGTTGGGTATTGACAAAACCCTAGTTTCTATCTTTATAGAAATTGCAAATACTCTCCACAATCTAATGCAAGAGTGTGTAACCCTAATCTATGATAAGACTCCTCTTATTTATAGATGTAGGAATAACCCTTGCATAAACTATTTAGGATTAGGGTTTCTATTATAATTAAACTCCTTTAATTAATTATGCTCCTAATCCAATTAGGAATTCATAAGAGAGTACTTCTATTAATTAATTCTCAATCCCTATTAGGAATTAAATAATAGTAATAGTAATAATAATAATAATAATAATAATAATAATAATAATAATATTAAGACTCATCTTATTAATTTATATTTAATGTTTCTAAAATATTAAATAATAAATATTAAGCTATTTAATTTATTCTATCTCCATAGACTAAATTAAATACACTTAACTTATTATTATAATTATGTCATTTACTTCTTAAATAAATATTTTCCTTTTGCGGTGTGACCCTTTAGGTTCTCCATATTAAACCGGTTGTGAATAAATCAATTAGAACAATTCTAATCTTATTTAAATATATAAATTAAACTATTTAATTCATTTAAATAAATAATATTTATTCTACAATAAGGGTAAGCCCCTTAGCGATCAACGATTTTCCAGATAATATAGATTTCAACATTAATCACAAAAAAAAAACCTTTCAGTGAATAGTTACCGTACAATTCAATCATTCTACCATACAATGTCCAAATTAAATATAAAACATGTATTTACTGTCAAGTCTTATTTTATGTTATTATATGTATTTCGATTCCCAAATGCACAACTTTAAATAACGTAAATTAGAAACTCCTTTCTAATTTCATTCTGCCTTGGCCAAGGACTACTGAATTGTCATTTATCGAATCACATAGGACATTCACATCTTTTACTAGACGTGGTAGATTCTTTGTTGATCATTCACCTATCTCCATGCACAACTTATGATACCCAATCATACCCTTTGATATACCCCAAAGGTCTTAAGGGACATGTCAAAGTATAACTCATCATACACAAGATACTATGATGATCTCAAGTACAAGGATCACTTGTACTACTATCACTAGAGGAATTCCTATTGACAGGCGAGTAAAATTCCATTAGGTATTCCTTAGCGAGCCACGTTCAGTGAACTTATTCTCCAATAAGCACCTACATACTTGCTTTAGTGTCTCCACACAAATGATTATGAGATCAATCATCCTCTTCCTAAGAGCAAGCAACGTATGTACTAATCCTCTTTTTAGTAATCCAACGATTAGGAACAATTTTAGTTTGTGAGCTTTCTAGAATTTAGATCTCATTAGTATGATCACCATCATGATTCTAAAAGCATTGCTCAAAACTATGGGTTTATCACATTTAATATAACAGCACCATGTAGATAATATAAAATGCCTTTTAAGAAAAATAATTCTTTTATTAATAAATGAATAAGATTACAAAGTATATGCTACATCATATCAAATATGATTGGCTTGTGTGCATACTACTTTCAGGAACTCGAAGATCAGATGATGAGAAATTATCCTCAGTTATTTGCTTAGTCTATGTTTAGCGATTCTGGGGACAGAATCTTTGTAAGGGGGAGAATGTAACGGGAAGAATTAATTGACTCGTGATTATGGGCACAGAATCCTTTTAAGGGCGAAAGATGTGACGAACGAGATTTTTTTAATTTAATTTAAATATTTATTGAATTAAATAAATATATTTCGATGATTCGATTGTTGTATTAATTGGTTAATTGATGAATCTGTGGTAGATTAATTTAATTATATGTGTTACATTAATTAAATTGATGTGAAGAATTTTTATATTCAAAGTATGCGTTTAATTGAGTTTATTTGATTAAATGCATTATTTAAATAAGTATAATGTTATTTCTAATTAATTTAATATTAATTAGAGATTTAATAGTTTGTCATTATTAATAAAGGAGAATTTTATTTATGTGACTATGTGATTTAATGTAGAATTATTATATTATATTTAATTGATTTAAATGAGATTATTTAATTAATTTAAATATGTGACATGAACTATATTATAAGCTATTTATTAAAATAAATAGAAGGGAGGATAAATGTGATTAGCCAAACGAGGCTTTAAGGGGAGTTGGAGTCAGTTAACCCATTATGGGATTAACTGACATCCATATTGTGTCAGTTCTTTATTACGTGCTTTATTTCATCATTTCTAATTACTAAGCCAAAGAGAAAAACTTGAGAGAAAAAGAGAGAATTTTGAGAAATTGGAGAATTGGGAAGAAATCTTGTCATCATCTTGCATAGTTAAAGCATCTAATTGAAGGTAATTCTTCTAATTAAGTTTAAGTTACGTTTTAAATTCTTCCATGATAGTATTCTGTAAGTTTTTTGATAATGGAGATTCATGTGTAATTGATTATAAATTGTTTATAATTGTTTAAATGCATGTATAATTTACTGTATGATGTTTATAAATTGTTTAATTGAATTAATTTATAAGATTACGCCTTTAATTGGAAGTTCTGAAAGTTACAGAGTAGTTACACATGAATATGAACTGTATGTATGAAATTGATGTCTGTGTTACAAGTTAATCGGTTAAATTGATAATTTATTTTGTTTGTGCATGTATAAATGAAGAAAACAAGATTTAAATGGTTTAATTTGGTGTTATAACGAACTTGTTATGTGTGATTTTATGGATTTCGTAGAAAACTTTGATAAAATGATAGAAACCTCAAAATTTGATTCTTAGATTCATGGTTTATGCGATTTAAGTTGTTACAAGCATGCTAGAAGGCTTGAGTAATGATTATATATGAATTATAGTAACTGGGTATATTTATCTGACGTAAGAATAACAAGATTAGAAATTTTTGGCCTGTTTCTGTGTTCTTCGCGAACTGCAGAATCTGGAATTTGTGTTTCTCGCCCCGGCGAGCTCAATGAACTGAGTTTCTTGCCCCAGCGGGAGCTCGCCCCGGCGAGATCATTGAACTGAGTTTTCTCGCCCCGGCGAGAAAACTGTGAAGGAATTTCTCGCCCTGGTGAGAGATTTTGTGAAGGAATTCTCGTCCCGGCGAGCTCACTGCAGGAAATGTTAAACTTTTCTTTCTTTGTAATTATGCTATGTCACCTTATGCATGTTTAAAACTTAGATTAAAGTGTTGAATGAATACCAAGATGTTAAGTTGGATGCTAAGCATAAACTTGATGATTATAAAATATAAAGATCGATGAACCCTAACTTAACGCTGAGTTTTAGGAATCCTTAAGTATGATATTGCTATGATTAAGCTTACAACTTCTGAAGTGAGGTTGATAACCAAAAACAATTGAGATATTAAAATGAATATTGGATGAGGATGAGTCCTGAAGTGTTTATAATACTGTAACTAATTATTGTTATTATTTTACAAACGGAATGTATAGGTTGATTAAAGAACGTGAATTTTAATTTGTAATCTACGCACAAGGCAAGTTTTCTACCCTTAATCTTTTATTTCATTGAAAGCAAGTTTAATATCCCTAATCTTTTTGTTTCATTGAAAGCAAGTATCTTATCCTTATTACTTCTACGCAAGTTCCTGAACTTCATTCTTTTGTTATGCAAGCTTTATAATGCTATTACTTACTTGAGCAAATTCTTATTCCTAGTTCATTCAATTATATCTTTTGTGACATTCAGTCCTTGACTCTCGAATATCAATTACATTTTTATTTAATCTTGATTGACTAGCGAACCCTTAGTGACTCAACTAGTCCATAGTTGATGAGCGATCTAAATTCTAGAAACGTTATTGAAGTAAATCCAAACCAAACTTCCTTTGGTACGGACTCCGATGTGAAACTGAGATGAACAACCCTTATATAGGGGATTTTATTTACGTGTTAGCTTTAAGATGTTGTGCACATACATAGTACAAAGTGCTGATCCCCCTAAGTACGAGAAGTAAGGTCCATATAGTCTTACGACTGTTAAAGATTTAAAGTAGAAATACTTGATAACCTGGGACATAGTTGTAAGGTTTGTATATAACGCGAGCATGCAATCAAATTACATAGATAGAGCGGAAGCGTGATAAAACGGATTTTAAAATTTTATACAAACCATCACCATGATCGATCAATGTACTCAATTAACGATATAAACGAAAGAGAAAGAGAATAAGAATTATACCCTCGTAGAACAAAGCTTCCTCGGGTACAAGTTCAACTCCTAGTCCTTCGTGTTCTCCTCGAATGCTACGGTATGATTCCTTCCTTTGATCAACGTTAGCCACCCAAGTGTTTGGCCTCTAAAGGTGATCCATCAAGGAAAAACAAGTATTCAAGAAGTTGGGTATTAAGCAAAACCCTAGTTTCTATCTCTATAGAAATTATAAGTACTTTCCACAATCTAATGCAAGAGTGTGTAACCCTAATCTATGATAAGACTCCTCTTATTTATAGATGTAGGAATAACCCTTCCCTAAACTATTTAGGATTAGGGTTTCTATCATAATTAAACTCCTTTAATTAATTATGCTCCTAATCCAATTAGGAATTCATGGGAGAGTACTTATATTAATTAATTCTCAATCCCTATTAGGAATTAAATAATAGTAATAGTAATAATAATAATAATAAGACTCCTCTTATTAATTTATATTTAATATTTTCAAAATATTAAATAATAAATATTAAGCTATTTAATTTATTCTATCTCAATAGACTAAATTAAATACACTTAACTTATTATTACAATTATGTCATTTACTTCTTAAATAAGTATTTTTTTTTCTTTTGCAGTGTGACCCTTTAGGTTCTCCATATTAAACCGGTTGTGAATAAATCAATTAGAACAATTCTAATTTTATTTAAATAAATAAATTAAACTATTTAATTCATTTAAATAAATAATATTTATTCTACAATAAGGGTAAGCCCCCTTAGCGATCAACGACTTTCCAGATAATATAGATTTCAACATCAATCACAAAAGAACCTTTGAGTAAATAGTTACCGTACAATTCAATCTTTCTACCATACAATGTCCCAATTAAATATAAGACATGGATTTACTGTCAAGTATTATTTTATTTAATTATATGTATTTCGATTCCCAAATGCATTACTCTAAATAATGTAAATTAGAAACTCCTTTCTAATTTCATTCTGCCTTGGCCAAGGACTACTGAGTTGTCATTTATCGAATCACATAGGACATTCACATCTTTTACTAAACGTGGTAGATTCTTTGTTGATCATTCACTTATCTCCATGTACAACTTATTATACCCAATCATACCCTTTGATATACCCCAAAGGTCTTAAGGGACATGTCAAAGTATAACTTATCATACACAAGATACTATGATGATCTCAAGTCTAATGATCACTTGTACTACTATCACTAGAGGAATTCCTATTGATAGGCGAGTAAAACTCCATTAGGTATTACTTAGCGAGCCACGTTCAGTGAACTTATTCTCTAATAAGCACCTACATACTTGCTTTAGTGTCTCCACACAAATGATTATGAGATCAATCATCCTCTTCCTAAGAGCAAGCAACGTATGTACTAATCTATCCGAATTCACTAATCCCCAATTTAGTAATCCAACGATTAGGAACAATTTTAGATTGTGAGCTATCTAGAATTTAGATCGCATTAGTATGATCACCATCATGATTTTAAAAGCATTGCTCAAAACTATGGGTTTATCACATTTAATATAACAGCACTATGTAGATAATGTAAAATGCCTTTTAAGAAAATCAATTCTTTTATTAATAAATGAATAAGATTACAAAGTATATGCTACATCATATCAAATATGATTAGCTTGTGTGCATACTACTTTCAATCTCCCACTTGCACTAAAGCCAATCGCCATGGTATCTAATACCCATCTTCTCTAAGTGACGATCAAACTGTTGTTGAGTTAAAGCTTTAGTAAATGGATCTGCAATGTTGTCTTGAGAGTCCACACGCTCCAGGGTGACATCTCCTCTTTCAATGATCTCTCTAATCAAATGAAACCGTCGCAACATGTGTTTGGATTTCTGATGAGACCTGGGTTCCTTAGCCTGTGCAACAGCTCCGGTGTTGTCACAGAATAAAGGTATGGCTCCTCTAATGCTAGGAACCACTCCAAGTTCAGTTATGAACTTCTTCATCCAAACAGCTTCCTTTGCAGCTTCACTTGCAGCTATGTACTCTGCCTCTGTCACTGAATCAGCAACTGTTTGCTGCATGGAACTCTTCCAACTCACTGCGCCACCGTTTAAGGTAAACATATACCCTGAAACAGATTTATAGTCATCTTGGTCTGTTTGAAAACTTGAGTCTGTATAGCCCTCTAGTTTCAATTCAGACCCACCGTAGACAAGAAATACATCCTTAGTTCTTCTCAAGTACTTTAGGATGTCTTTCACAGCCTTCCAGTGCTCTTCTCCTGGATTCGACTGATATCTGCTCGTCACACTAAGTGCATGAGCGACATCTGGTCTAGTACATATCATACCGTACATGATAGATCCTATTGTGGAAGCATAAGGAATCTTACTCATACGGTCTCTCTCCTCAAGTGTCTTTGGGGCCTGTTTCTTGGAGAGATGTATTCCATGGCTCATCAGCATGAGACCTCTCTTGGAATCTTCTATGCTAAACTTCTTTAGCATCGAGTCAATGTACTTTCCTTGGGTCAAGCCCAGCATCCTTTTAGATCTATCTCTATAGATCTTTATCCCCAAAATATAGGATGCCTCACCCAAGTCCTTCATGGAGAAGTGTTTAGATAACCAAGCATAGGAACATCATTCCCTATCAGTAATATTCATCAACATATAATACAAGGAATGAAACAGCGCTCCCACTAACCTTCTTATACACACATGGTTCATCCTCATTTTTGATAAAATCAAACCTTTTGATTATCTCATCAAAACGGATGTTCCATCTTCGAGAAGCTTGCTTCAATCCATAAATGGATTGTTGTAGCTTACAGACTTGATTTGTTCCAACCGTTGAAACAAAACCCTCTGCCTGTATCATATATACATTCTCCTCAAGCTCTCCATTGAGGAAGGCCGTTTTCACGTCCATTTGCCAGATCTCGTAGTCATAATAAGCTGCAATTGCAAGCAAAATCCGAATGTACTTGAGCATAGCTACTGGTGAGAAGGTTTCATCATAGTCAACTCCTTGTCTTTGTTTGAAACCTTTTGCAACCAGTCGGGCCTTATAGGTCTCTACATTGCCGTCCACTCCAGTCTTTTTCTTAAAGACCCATTTACACCCAATAGGCTTAATGCCCTCAGGTGGTGAAACCAAAGTCCATACTTGGTTTTCATACATGGAGTCCATCTCGGATTTCATGGCTTCTAGCCATTTCTCTGAGTCTTCTCTACTCATAGCCTCTTCGTAAGTTAATGGATCATCATCATCTATGATGCGTACCTCATCATCATCCTCTATGATGAATCCATACCTTTCAGGCATCTTCGGTACTCTTCCAGATTTACGAATAGATTGTGGTACAATAGGTTCTTTTACTTGGTTAGGTAGCTGACTTTGATCCGTAGTATTTTGTGGTTCTTGAACTTCTTCAAGATATATCTTACTCCCACTGACCCCTTCAAGGATAAACTCCTTTTTCAAGAAGGCAGTGTGTTTCGCAACAAACACCTTTTGATGAGTAGGATGATAGAAATAATACCCTGATGTTTCTTTAGGGTATCCCACGAATCTACATTTGTCGGATCTAGTCTTCAGCTTATCATGCTCAAACCTTTTGACATAAGCTGGACAACCCCAAGTCTTAACATGCTTAAGATTTGGTTTCCTCCCTGTCCATATCTCATATGGGGTCTTTGGGACGGATTTGGTAGGTACCTTGTTAAGTAGGTATGCATCCGATTCTAGGGCATAACCCCAGAAGGATATTGGAAGGTCGGTAAAACTCATCATGGAATGAACCATGTCCAACAATGTTCGATTTCACCTTTCAGATACACCATTCAACTGTGGCGTTCCTGGTGGAGTCCATTGTGAGATTATACCAATTTTTTTGAGACAATTGAGAAACTCATTGGTCAAGTATTCCCCTCCTCGATCCGATCGAAGAATCTTAATACTCTTACCAGTTTGCTTCTCTACTTCACTTCTGAATTCTTTGAACTTTTCAAACGATTCAGATTTGTATTTCATTAAATACACATACCTAAATCTAGAATGATCATCAGTGAAAGTAATAAAATAAGAATGCCCTCCTCGTACATTCGTTGTCATAGGTCCACATACGTCTGTGTGTACCAACGCTAACAACTCTGTAACTCTTTCTCTTTTTCCAGTAAAAGGAGATTTAGTCATTTTACCCATGAGACAAGATTCACAAGTTGGATATGATTCGTAATCAGATAGCTCTAAAAGCCCATCTTTATGCAACTTGGATAATCTTGTTTCATTGATATGACCGAGTCTACAGTGCCACATAAAGGTATAATTAACATCATCTCTTTTTCTTTTCTTAGTTTGTTCAATTTGAAGTATATTTTCATGGAAGTCAAGTATGTAAAGTCCATTCAGTAGATTGCCAACATCATATAAAACATTTTTATTATAAATAGAACAACTATTGTTCTTTATTATAATATCAAAACCATCCATATCCAATACAGAAATTGAAATAATGTTTCTAATGAGTGTCGGAACATAATAACAATTATTTAAACTAATGAACTTGCCCGAAGGCAGTGCTAAACAATAAGTTTCTACAGTTAATGTAGTAACCTTTGCTCCATTTCCCACTCGTAGGACGACTTCATCCTTGTTCAGCTTTCTACTTCTGCTTAGTCCCTGCATATTATTACATATGTGAGAACTACAGCCGATATCCAATACCTAAGTAGAATTTTGACTTTCAGAAAAATTAATTTCAATCATGAACAAACCTAGATCGGAAGTCGAAGCTTCTCCAAGCTTCTTCTGGTCCGCAAGATACTCCTTGCAGTTCCTCTTCCAGTGTCCCGGCTTATTGCAATGGTAGCAAATTCCTTTGCTATCTGAATCAGGTTTCTTTTTATCCTTTCTCTTCGCCTTGCATTAGCCTTCTTGTTTTTCTTCTTTTCAGAAGATACCTTGGGCCTCTTCCTTTTCTTGGAAGAATCATCCACTAGTAAGACTTGGTTCTTGTTGGATGAGAAGTGACCTTCAGCAGTTTTCAACATGTTAAATAACTCAGGCAAGCTGACGTCCAACTTATTCATGTGCAAATTCATAAAAAATTGTGAGAAGGTGTCCGGGAGTGACTGCAAGATCAAATCTTGACTTAACTCCCCATCCATCACAAACCCAAGCTGTCCAAGTTGTTCAATCAGATTGATCATCTGATGGACATGAGTCTCAACAGCAGTGCCCTCGGTCATATGAGATCGGAAGAGCTCCTTAGATATCTGATATCTAGCAGTCCTACTTAGCTCACCATACAACTCCTTGAGGTGCAGCAATATAGTAGGAGCATCCATAGTTTCATGCTGACGCTAAAGCTCGTTACTCATGGATGCGAGCATGATGCATTGAGCCAAGATTGAATCATCTTGCCACTTTTTGAAAGTAGCAATCTCTTCCTCAGAGGCTGTTTCTACAACATTTGCAGGGACTGGCGAATTTAGGACATAAAAAATCTTTTCAGCAGTGAGAATAATTCTCATATTCCTTAACTAGTCCGTGTAATTCGGTCTGGTCAGTTTGTTAGCATCAAGTATGCTACGCAGTCATAGTGAGTTTGACATTTTTAAATTCTGCATGTGAAATAGACAACATTTTAGCATTATCAAAATAAATTAGGTCTTTATTTAAATTGGTATCTCCCACTATTTTCATCAAACTATATTACCCTCAATATATATAGTTCGACAAATCTAATTAAAGTTTTGCTAGTGAGATTAAGGACCCCATTTCAAATGTATATAGCCTTGTGGTGACACAACAAACGATATATAAATAAATAGGTAGACAACTATTGTCAATTACATCACTATGTAACTCCTTTTATTTTGCCTCTTAGATTATTTTGATCAAGTGATGACACATCCGAATCAAAATTATCCAAGTTAAGTCCAACCTAGCACTTCCATATATTCGAAAGAAAAACACTGTCCTTGTGGTGACACAACAAAACATCATCGTTCAGTCTATTTATAAGCATCAAATGTGATAAAGCAACATCTTAAATATTTAATACTTGCCTTGTGGTAACACAACAAACTCATATTAAACATTTAATACTCTATTGCTTTACCATGCTAGAAGGCGACGTTCGATATTTCAAATATCTTTGAACACTTAGGACTTAATATGATTTCCTTGAGGGGTTTGTTATTAGTCTCATCTTGTTTAGCGCGCATGCACATATATATATAAAATACGCGTCATATTATTTTACATGCGAAGCATGCTGGATAATAAATAATATATATATAGTAAGCATGCACATATAGAATACTATATTCTACCCGGATTGATTATGGACTTTTATTCTAGTTTGGTTCACTAGAGCCACCAAGGGAACCAAAAGGTCAAACCTAGGGTGCAAGAATTAAATTTAAATATAACTATTACATTTAAACCCGGGCTCCATTACAAACGGGTCTTCTAGCGCTCCTTGCTCGTTTGTCTCCAATTCTTCAAAATTAATTCTAACTAGTCCTATTACAAATACTATTCACAATAAATAGAAACCTTGATCAGCAATCAAGGAGAAGTACATAGGAGGGAGATAGAATTTACAATAAGAAAAATTAGAGAAGACGAGGTACGCAGACCCCATTTATAAAAACCATTCATTCAAGCATCCACTAAAATAAATCCAATCACACATTGGTCAATAGTCCATAATCAATCCCTATTTATTATCATACATATCTCTATATGTATCAATAAATAATATTCATCTCATTAATAATAAATCCATTCCATATATGTATTGATATCAATTAATGGGCAAACGTTTTGCTAATATTTAGTTTTGAAACAAAATAAACTCTTTTATTTTAATCAAAAACCAAATCCTAATTAAACTCCTTTAATTTTAGCAATTTGAAATTATATTTCAGATAAAATAAACATCTTTATTTTAAACTTTTATCAATTAAATAAACTATTTATGTTAATTGAGAAAAACAAAAAAAATTCAAATTCTGCATACCGGCGCGGCCGCGCTCCAATTTGAACTAGGAGCGGCGCAGCCGCGCTGCACCCCAGGAAACGTTTTTCTGGGTTCGGGCGCGGCCGCGCCGCGATACAGAATCAGAAAAAATTTTCTTGCCCAAAAATTCGAACGTTTCGCATATCAATTCATACATGGAATCATCAAGATCGATAATTAGCACATAATTAGGCTCTGATACCACTGTAAGGTTTGTATATAACCCGAGCATGCAATCAAATTACATAAATAGAGCGGAAGCGCGATAAAACGGATTTTAAAATTTTATACAAACCATCACCATGATCGATCAATGTGCTCAATTAACGATATAAACGAAAGAGAAAGAAAATAAGAATTATACCCTCGTAGAACAAAGCTTCCTCGGGTACAAGTTCAACTCCTATTGCTTCGTGTTCTCCTCGAATGCTACGGTGTGATTCCTTCCTTTGATCAATGTTAGTCACCCAAGTGTTTGGCCTTTAGAGGTGATCCACCAAGGAATAACAAGTATTCAAGAAGTTGGGTATTTGGCAAAACCCTAGTTTCTATCTCTATAGAAATTTTAAGTACTCTCCACAATCTAATGCAAGAGTGTGTAACCCTAATCTATGATAAGACTCCTCTTATTTATAGATGTAGGAATAACTCTTCCCTAAACTATTTAGGATTAGGGTTTCTATTATAATTAAACTCTTTTAATTAATTATGCTCCTAATCCAATTAGGAATTCATGGGAAAGTACTTCTATTAAATAATTCCCAATCCCTATTAGGAATTAAATAGTAGTAATAGTAATAATAATAATAAGACTCCTCTTATTAATTTATATTTAATATTTCCAAAATATTAAATAATAAATATTAAGCTATTTAATTTATTCTATCCCCATAGATTAAATTAAATACACTTAACTTATTATTACAATTATGTCATTTACTTCTTAAATAAATAATTTTCTTTTACGGTGTGACCCCTTTAGGTTCTCCATATTAAACCGGTTGTGAATAAATCAATTAGAACAATTCTAATTTTATTTAAATAAATAAATTAAACTATTTAATTTATTTAAATAAATAATATTTATTCTACAATAAGGGTAAGCCCCCTTAGCGATCAACGACTTTCCAGATAATATAGATTTCAAGATCAATCACAAAAGAACCTTTGAGTAAATAGTTACCGTACAATTCAATCCTTCTACCATACAATGTCCCAATTAAATATAAGACATGGATTTACTATCAAGTCTTATTTTATTTAATTATATGTATTTTGATTCCCAAATGCACAACTCTGATTAATGCAAATTAGAAACTCGTTTCTAATTTCATTCTGCCTTGGCCAAGGACTACTGAGTTGTCATTTATCGAATCACATAGGACATTCACATCTTTTACTAGACGTGATAGATTCTTTGTTGATCATTCACCTATCTCTATGTACAACTTATTATACCCAATCATACCCTTTGATATACCCTAAAGGTTTTAAGGGACATGTCAAAGTATAACTCATCATACATAAGATACTATGATGATCTCAAGTCCAAGGATCACTTGTACTACTATCACTAGAGAAATTCCTATTGACAGGCGAGTAAAACTCCATTAGGTATTCCTTAGCGAGCCACGTTCAGTGAACTTATTCTCTAATAAGCACCTACATACTTGTTTTAGTGTCTCCACACAAATGATTATGAGATCAATCATCCTCTTCCTAAGAGCAAGCAACGTATGTACTAATCTATCCGGATTCACTAATCCCCAATTTAGTAATCCAACGATTAGGAACAATTTTAGTTTGTGAGCTATCTAGAATTTAGATCTCATTAGCATGATCACCATCATGATTCTAAAAGAATTGCTCAAAACTTTGGGTTTATCACATTTAATATAACAACACTATGTAGATAATGTAAAATGCCTTTTAAGAAAATCAATTCTATTATTAATAAATGAATAAGATTACAAAGTATATGATACATCATATCAAATATGATTTGCTTGTGTGCATACTACTTTCAATAGTTCGTGGTCTTAAGACCCTCAGATGTTATTTTGAATCTTGTCCTATAATCTTGACTCAAAAGCTGAACATTCGATTATTCGATACACATTGTTTATTCGCATGTTATTATTACTATATTGTGTTACTTGCTGAGCAATTGTTGCTCACCCTTGGATAATAACATTGCAGCTAAAGTTGAAAGAGTTGACGAGTCGTCCACTAGTAAGGGCAAAGGAAAAGCAAACAAGTGATGAAGACTTGTTGTATTTGCTTTAATGATGTTTATGTAATAGACTTAGTTTATGTTTCTGCACTGATGTTTATTTAAGGTTTCTATGATAATGAGTGTAACAATCGCATATTGATTCCCAACAATATTCACTCATATTCCCATACAAATGGAAATTTATTTAGTAAATAAGATATTACAATTAAAATAATATTCTCTTTTTATTAAAATAATTCAATACTAGAATTTATTTTAATATCCTTTATTTAAAGTATACAATACTTCTGTATACTTAAACTAACTATTTTCTTTTCCCTTCTATAAATTGTTCCTAATAATTTAACTGTAATAAATATAATAATATATTTACTACATTGAAAACATACATACACCACATCCAATAACGTAATACATGATTTCTTTAATAAAATGGTGGTTATACCTTAAGTATATTTACTGCCACCAATTTAAAATAATTTATAAATTATTTAACTTACATCGATAGATTAACTTTACCCATCTCTTTTCTTTTAAATAAATTTCCCCCACAATTTATTTACATATAATAAATGTATAATAATAATATATTTCTTAAGCATAAAAGTCGCATATTGCATAGTTCGTATTCACGTATGCAACACAATATCACATAACATATCATTTCATAAGAATTTTATTTATTTAAATTCTTAATTTAGTATATTTCAAAATTTTGAAACGTCACATTCTTTCAAATATTAAACCATATAGGTTCTTTTCAAAAAATTTAATCAATCATCTAATTCCAATCTAGGTTTTATTCTTTAACCTTTATTTAATCATTCAAGATTTTATTAATAAATCTTATAAATTTTCGGGTTGTCACATTCTTCCCTCCTTGTAAGGATTCCGTCCCCGGAATCACTATTACATCAAAAGTACATATAAATTTTCACTACTACCTTTATCAAAGATATATTCTTACATATCTACTAATTTAGCGAGTGTTAAATTATTACTGCTCTTTCCATGTGTCCCTCTCTTTGGACAATTCTTTGCCTGATGATCCGCTGATCCACAAGTAAAAAATACATCTTTCTTTAGGTTGGGGCAATTAGGAGAGATATGTCCATTTTGCCCACAGTTATAGCACATCTTGGCTTTACTTTTCTTCGAGTCTCCTCGCCCTTCATTAGAATGCTTTTTGCATTTTCACTTACGACTTCCCTCCGCCTGATTCTTCTTGACCTTCCATTTACAATAAAGTTGATCTAACTCTTTGCTTCCTCCCTCGGCTATCATAGCTTTTTCTAAGATCGTCCCAAACGAGTCGACTTGCAATACTGATAATTTGTCATAGAGTGAAGGTTTTAAACCTTGCTCGAACCTACGCGCCTTTCTTACTTCAGTGTCCACTTGATGTGGAGCAAACCTTGCTAGCTCATTAAATTTGGCAGCATATTGGGAAACCGTCATGTCCTCCTGCTTCAGCTCGAGAAATTTTATCTCCATCTGACTCTGCATACCTTTAGGAAAGTAATTCTCGAAGAACAACTCTTTGAACCTTTTCAAGTTACTATTTCCTCACCAGCTCTGTTCTGATTGACCTCCCACCAAAAACTAACTTCACCTTTCATCATATAGGTAGAAAAAGTTGTCTTTTGCTCCTCTCCCACATTGGCAACGACAAATGCCTTTTCAATCTCCTTAATCTAAACTTGAGCCTCTATAGGCTCAGTGGTCCCCTTAAACTCAGGTTGTCCCACATTCTTAAAATCCTTAAAGCTTGCTACTAGCAAAGCTGGAGAATTATTTATCCTGATGGGGTTTCTATTTATAGCCTCTATTATTCGATCCATAAATTGTCGTATAACATCTGCTTGCTCTCTATTCTCGTTCTCTGCCTCGAATTAATTATGTTAATTTCTCCTTGGCAGCATTATTTTGTATAGTAAAAAAATACATTATTTTGTCATCCTTTATTTTAAAGCATTCAGTATTAATGCTAAAATTTAATCACCTCATAGCATATATTAATACACATATTTATATTACCATTCATCTCCATGTACACATATCTCTTCATTTTATAGTTTTCTACTATTACCTATGCAATCTTCTTATTACTCTGAAAGTCTTATAATCTTCGGACTAAATCTTTTGAGCTTACAATTTTAAGGTCAACTTCCTCATATCCCATAACTAGAGTATTCCCTATCATCTGATCAAGAGATCTCTTATCTACATCCTTAAACGACTATACGCGTTTTGGTTTGATATCAACTTATATCCACTATACCCCAACTGGTATTTTAACTGACACCAACTTGTGTTCGTTTAATATTAAATTGCATTACCTTGACCCCAACTTGTGTCAATTTGATACCAACTTATATCACGTAATGCTAACACCAACTTGTGTTCGTTTAATATCAAATTGCATTACCTTAACACCAACTCGTGTCAATTTGATACCAACTTGTATCACATAATGCTGACACCAACTTGTGTCGGATACCAACTTGCATCTATTTGAGACCTACTTGCATCAACCTGACACCAACTTGTGTCGGACTCTTACATTGACACCAACTTGTGTCAGATACCAACTTGTATCATATGCTTGAGTCAACATCATATTATGTCTATTTTATTAGAACATCATTTGAGTCTGCTCTTTACTTTGACATCATTTCTGTCGATTCAATAAATTATTACAACATTTGTCTAGCCGAATCAAATAGCTTAGACGTATACCAATAATTCGAACATCAATCGAAATATTTGTCTAGCCGCTTAAATTGGCATAGACTTTTCTTTAATTGGTTTAAAATTCTGAAAATCATTTTATGACGTCATGATACCGCACTGTATTTACAATCTGTTGAGGATTCCGTCATTTTGTGACTTTGTCATACTACATCATACCATAGTGGGTTGACGATACTATGATCACATCCAACACTAGGTTAATCTGCATTGATGACTCCATCATCTGTCATTCTACACCAGGTTCCATGATGCATTGATGACTATTTAAAAATATATTTTGATAGTTCAAATCATTTTTGTCTAGCCGAAATAAATAGCGTAGACTCTTCTTTAAACAGTTCCAAACCAAACAATCATTTTTGGTGTTATCATGTCGCAACAGGTAACGATGTGATAATGGCTCGAAGTCCATCTACACACCCTTGTCACCTTGTTTTGAGGATAACAAAAATTTCATTTTTATTTTTTTAAAGGCACATCAGTGCGAATTTGGCTTAATATCAAAAATTTCAAAGTCTAGCATAGCTAGAAGATTTGGAATACCTATGCTTCCACCATCAACTTTAATTTCTCTAATGATCTATTGCTTAATAATTCTATCTATTTCTATCATCCTTAAAGCTTACTATACTAAAAATCCTCAATTCTTCATCCACCACCTTTCTATACTCCAGTATAGTTCATCAAATATACCACACGTTATGAGTTCAGGAACTTACCACAATCATATGGGTTTAGGAACTTATCCGAGTCAAACCAAAATCGTCCATTCGCTGAGTGGTTCCACTGTACGATTATGAGTCACGAACTTACCATACATATGAGTTTAAAGAACTCGCACCTAATCTTAATATTCTCTAACTATCAAATATAAATATGAGAAAAGAATCACATTCTCGTCATACGTATATCGATAGCACGACACCAATATTTCAATGATTATTAATATAGGAAGCTAAGTGATTGTCAAACCAAGCACAAATTCTCCGCCCATACAACAAATTGTACAACTCAGCCACTAACATGAGTTCTCCATTGAAATCCCTCATAATTCTAACTTTCCCTTTATGAATTTCATTTAATTCGTATATCAACATTAATCACTCTTCCATGAGTTACATAGTACAATTTCATAATACAACTTTCGTACAATAATTCTGCTATAAAATTTTCAATCAATCGATTGATCCTCTACCCTCTTATGATCTCACCAGATCACGTTGTGACCTTTTCTTTTAATCGTATTACATTACGATTCTTTTCTATCTTATGATCGTTTTGTTTTAAGATCTCCTTATTTTTCACTTTAATCGTATATTATGATTTTATTTAAGCTTTTCATCTTTACTACTAGAGTCAGGTAACTCTAAATTCTTATCTTTATAACTTTTCAAGATTCTTCTTTGAATCTTATTTATCTTTTTTTTACTTAATAATGAATTTCCAAAAATCATCTTTTCGCACTTAAACTCTATTTGAGTTTATTCCTTATCCGCATCCTTGCGATTATAGCCTAAGGTACCCCTACCTAAGTGTTGGTCGATTTAGCTATCGATAAACACACACGTGCACGTATACACGGTCCACAAGTAATATATGATAAGATATGAGTCGAACCCACAGGGAATTATGACAAATAATAACCAAGTATCAATTGTGTATCAATTTGGTCTAATTTAAACGATGAAGGTTTGTTTGTTAATTGTTTAAGTTCACAAGTCGAGTAATGAATAAAACGCGGTAAAATATCAAGATAGAAAGGTCTAAGATTACAATTTCCCCCAACACGTCATTTGAATCTCCTAACTCTCTCTTTTCAATCAATTATAGCATACGAATTGACAACCAAGAAATCAAAACTACATAAGAGCCTCTGTCGATGGTCAATCACGAATCTTCCTAAGCGGTGCATAGGTATATGTCTATCCTATGCACTATCAAGAGACTAATTTCAGGAATGATTAATAGACACGTGTCACCAAATCTAATTAATCCTCCCTTCCATTACCAACTTTCACATCGGAAGTCATTAAGACTAGATTCTCAATTGGTTGCATGCGGTAATTAGGTATATATCTATCCCAACTACTATCAAGATACCTATTATTGCAGATAATTAATAAGACACACATCACTTAATCTGATTAATAACCCACAACAATCTATACTCTCGCATGTTATCATAACTAGGTCTTAACCTATAATCCGTTCGTCAAGTTCATATAGGTTCCCAAGGTAATTACGGGCCAAGCAATTAATCAAGAAGCAAAGGTTGCGATAATCAATTCACACATGCATAACTAAAATCAATAGAGAGAGAATTCAATTCAAATTAAGTGTTGGGTTCCATTGCAATCTTAGAATAGAAGGTTAGTTCATGATAGCTACAATAAACATCATTTTCAATTGATACATTGTCAAATTCGAATTACAAAGGAGATGGAAATCTAGAAATGAAACCCCTTTTGAAGCTATTCAACTGGTGTTCCTTTGGTTGTTGTTGGTTTCTAGCTCTCCTCTCTGGCCTTGCAATTCTTCTTGACTGAGTTCCTTGGCTTTTGGCTTGATTCAGCTTGATTTGTAGCCTTGAGCACTGTTGGTTGATGTATTTTGTAGCCTCCCTCTCTCTAGATATCTGATATGAGGCTTGGAAGAGATTATATATAGTCTTCATCAAGAAACCCTAGCCAAAATCGGACAAAATGAAGCTCAGATCGCACTATGGGCTGTGTCAGATCACACTCAGCACGGCGTTGTGCGCCCGCACGGCGTCTGGCGCGCGCGTGCCCAGGGCCCTACCTACCGCACACTGGCTGTCGAGTGTCGCGCCGTGTGCCCGCGCCCATGCGCCTGCATGCCGCTCCGCCTGCCGAGCCATGCGCTGCCGAGGCTGCCGAGCCCGCCCGCATGCGCGCGCGCGCCCGCACGGCCAGGCGTGCGCCCGCGCCCGTGCGCCTGCCTCTGCCGAGCCATGCCGCTGACGCCTGCCGAGTCCGCCCGCGCCCATGCCGCCGAGTGTCAGCGCGCGCCCGCACGCCCACGCCGCGCGACCGCACGCCGGCGCCTGCCGAGTGTCAGCGCCCAGTGCCAACGCCGTGCACGCAATTCAACGCCGTGCACGCACAACTTCCAATTCTCGTCAAATTAAACCTCGAGCATCATCAAACATTAATTTTCACCGTATCAACTTTCGGGCACGGAAATCCAAGCACGGGCTTGCCCTCGTGGCTTGGTCGACGCCGAACGCCGTGCACGCAATCCAACGTCGTGCACGCCCAACTACCAAATATCACAAATTATGCACCGAGCGTCGCCAAGCATTGATTTCCGTCATACTACCATTCGGGCACAGACGTCCAGGCACGGACAATGAGTCAATACAACCAACGATCCGAGCGGTCTTTATTTCCATTCCTACAAACATAATAAAAATGCATCAAAGCAACATAAAACATGTAAAAATACTAAAAACTAATTTATGTAGAAACAAGATAAAAATACATAAAAACCATATAAAATACCCAAAGACTTGCAAATTGTCAAGGCCAAAAGTACACAAATTGTGTGTATAAAACACACTCATCAAATACACCCAAACTTAAATCTTTGCTTGTCCTCAAGTAAACAGAGATATACTAATTTATTAAAATAAACACAAACAACAACTGAATTAGAGGAGAACGACTCCAAGAATTGGCCTCAAAGGAAAAAGATCAAAAGGGGCCCGAGCATAACGTAAAGTTACTAATTAACAAACTTTCTAAACTCACAGCTACTCAAGATCTCAGCAATGTGTGTGTGTGTGCATGATATCTGTTTATGCGAGTTAGGAAAGAGCTAACGCATGAACTCAACTTATGAGGGATTATACTGTAAATCTACAAACTCGTCATTACCTTGTTAAAATCAAACAAGACGACCATATAAGAAAGGGGGGTTCCCAAGACATTGTTGCAACAATGAGTAATCACATTGGTGAGTGCATTTTACGCTCTATCTCACCTTAACTAATCACATGACCGTGCAATGTCTAATCACATTAGGTTATTCAGAGCTACCCATGTAACGAGTGTTTGATCAATGACTCCCAAACCAGATGGCTTTAGGGCATTGGGTGTAAAACACCCCAAAGGGTCTATTAACTCGAGTAGCAAAGGCCACGTAATTAAACTTGGTCAATATATATATATATATATATATATATATTTTATCTTTTATTTTTAATTTTTAATTTTTTTATTTAACATATATATTCCCCCAAACTTATATGAAAGTCTAAAATAACATAACAGGTTGCTGACACGTGTTCAGTACATTTCAAGTATAATCACCCAAGCATATAAGTGCATGAGATTTCTCAATACTAACTAACTAAACAGACATGCTGTAAACGTGAGGAGTTAACATAACCAGGAGTAGGGTAGTTAGCCAGAATGTTAAGAAGTAACTAAGCATGCTCGAGCCTTACTTTAGAGAGAAACACATTAACCAGCATAATATCATTGGCCATTCTTGTAACACACACAACTTGGACAAAATAAAATGACTAAATTAAACTACCAAATAACATGACTAAATTAACTACCACACACCCCTAAACTTAAAACAAACATAGTCCTCGATGTTTATAATAGACAGAATTAAAACAGAGAACATCACCGGGGAACTCAAGCAGCGTCAACGTCATTATTGCCATTTGCGTGACTCCCTCCATTTGCATCATCATCCGAATCAAAGCCATACTCCGGGAACATAGGTGTCATGGGAAATTGGACTACGTTGGGGCCGGTATTAACCCCACTGTTGTTGATCACCTGTGCTGCCGCGTTACAAAAGTCGGAAGTGTAAATGCATAAGGAGTTGACCTGCTGAATTGAGTAATCAAGGCGGCGGGACATGCGCCTATGTTCACACTCCCTCTCCTGTGCTTCCATTTGTCTCGCCTGCTCATTCTGTTGCATTTCAGCCCTCATCGTCTAATTTTCACGCCGCAGCTCGCGCATCTCAGTAATAAGTAGGTCAATAGAAGAGCTAGATGCCTCGGCGTGCTCAATGATGGGTGGTGGAGTTCCGACACTTGCCTCGGGCTCGTGAGGATGCAACAAAGGTAAGAACCCAGCTCCATGCGGCTCCGGTGTCGCCTCTTTCCAGACCTTGTAGAGGCTTATAGCTAGGCTATCAATGGGTGTCAGTGGGTGCTGAAGTAACTCGTAGGCATGCACCTTAACTTTGGCCCTCTTACATAACCCACAGATCAGGGATGGGTGTGGCAACCCACCTGAAGACTTCCCATTAACATATTGGAGAATGGAGTTTCGAATCAGTCGTCCCACGCTTATGCTCCGCCCAGTCACCAAACAAAACAGGATAAGAGCCCGCATTGGAATTACTTGAGTTGCGTGTGTGGTGGGCCATAACTTGGCATTGATGAAGTATAACCATGCTTTCCCATATTGGCTTAAATCGCCCTGGCGAAAATGCACTGGCTCTCCCCTTGTCATAGTCCAACGAGCATCGGGTTTGCATAAGGTTGAAATGATCTCATCCCAGTTGGGCTTGTCGGCTTCATACTTAGTAAGGTCATCCTCACCATGGCTTTTAGGAAGGTTATAAAATTCTTCAATGCTCCTTTTTCCAAATGAAACTTTCTTGCCCCTAACCATTACCATATATTTTTCGGCTTCCAGTGCATTAGCGTAGAATTCCCTGACAAGAGAAATATACGTAGGCTCGGGCTGAGCGGCAAAAGTTTCCCATCCTCTTTCCTTAATTATGTTTGCCAACCCCCAATTATTTGTTGCGTCAAGAAGAATACCCCTCTCAGGAATCAAAGATTTTGTGACCATGGTGGTGTGGTAACGCTCGGAGGCCTCCTCACTGACAAACTTTTTCTTGTCATAGGCCTTGGATACCTTGGAAGAGGAAGATTCACCCCTATGTCGTTTGGTAGCCATCTAGACCAGAGCTGCAAGCAAAACACTCAAAATAGCCAAGAATTCCCTCTCAGGCAATTTATCGAACAGGTGGTGTGCACTCTTTAAAATCACAAGTGTAAGTGTAATGGGGACTAGGCCAAACCCTCCACAAAGCCTTGCAATGGGAGCTAGCTATGTATCTGCTAATCAAAATCACCAAAACACAGCACCCAAGCAAGAAAAATTGGAAATTTATAACCCTTTTTACCTTATCTTGGAGAACTTTTGAAAAACCAAAGAAATCCTTCAAAAACCTTTAAATTGTTGTTAAAATCCAAGATGGAAGATGAAAATGATGATGGGTTACCGCAATTGGGTGTCAATTTGATGCAATGAGGCACGAAATTAAGTTTGGGTAAGTTGTATGCAAGTTTGCTATGGAGTGGGAGGAGAGAGATATAAGAATGTGATGAAAAAAATGAGCCTAAGTGTGATTTAAAGAACCAAGCCCAGCTGCCCAGGTGCGGCCGCATGGCCTGCTGTGCGCCCGCGCACGCCTGGCTGCCGCCCAGCGTGTGCGCCTAGTGCGCGCCTGGCTGCCGGCAGCTGTGCGCCAACCTGCCCGCCCATGCCGCGCGCGCCCGCACGCTGGTGCCTGCCTGGCCTGCCGGCGTGCCGTGCCAACTGCCTGCCCACGCTGCGCGCGCCCGCCTGCGCCTATCTGTGCCCGCACGCTGGCGCCTGCCTGGCCCGCTGGCATGCTGCGTCGGGCGTGTCGCTGACATGCTGCTGTGCTAACATGGTTCGCTCAAATTCCGAATTGGACTAAAACACCTACATGTAGTACAAAATTAACAACATTAGGAACAATTAAAAATAAAACTCACCCTTATGAAATCCAAGTGAATTTTTTTTTTTCAATTAGAAATAATTTACCTTAAACAATAAAATAGACATTGGGTTGCCTCCCAATTAGCGCTTGAGTTAAAGTCCTTAGCCTGACTATACCCCCTTCATATCGGATCAACGAGACTAATTGAGGTCTTTTGGCGCTCGATGTCGCCACCCCAATAGTGCTTAATTCTTTGTCCGTTCACCTTGAACAATTGGTTTGTCTTCTCATCCCGCAGTTCAACTGCACCATACGGAAAAACATGAGTAATATAAAATGGCCTTGACCATCTTGATTTGAGTTTACCGGGAAATAGCTTCAACCGAGAGTTATAAAGTAGGACGGGTTGTCCAACCTCAAACTTTCGATCGATTATCTTCTTGTCGTGCCATCTCTTTACTTTCTCCTTATAGAGCTTTGCATTCTCATAGGACTAGAGACGGAACTCGTCCATCTCATTGAGTTGCAAGAGGCGTTTCTCTCCCGCAGCATTCAAATCAAAGTTTAGCCTCCAGATGGCCCAATAAGCACTATGTTCAAGTTCCACCGGTAAGTGACATGCCTTCCCATACACAAGCTGATAGGGTGACATCCCGATAGGAGTTTTGTATGTCGTCCTATACGCCCATAAGGCGTCATCAAGCTTCAATGACCAGTCCTTTCTATTCGGGTTGACAACCTTCTCTAAAATCCTTTTCACTTCTCTATTGGATACCTCCACCTGGTCACTTGTTTGAGGATGATAGGCCATACAATTTTATGGGTCACCCCATATTTAGCAAGAAGGGCATTAAAGTTCCTGTTACAAAAGTGTGACCCTTCATCGCTAATTATTGCTCGTGGAGTTCCGAATCTTGTGAAAACATTTTTTCGAACGAACTTCAGCACAACCTTGGCATCATTGGTGGGTGTTGCGGCTGCTTCAAGCCATTTTGACACGTAATCTACAGCCACCAGGATGTACAAATTATTGAACGAAGAAGGAAACGGACCCATAAAGCCAATACCCCAAACGTCAAATATCTCAACCTCTAGGATTGTGGTTAGTGGCATCTCATGACGCCTAGAAATGTTCCCTACTCTTTGACATCGATCGCATTTCAGCATAAACACATGGGCGTCCTTGAATAGCGTTGGCCAATAGAAACCCGACTGAAGCACCTTCGCCACTGTTCTCTCTCCGCCATAGTGTCCTCCAAAAGCTGAGGCATGACTTTGTTGCAAATAATTTCCATCTCAGATTGCGATACGCACTTTCGGATCAGTTGGTCAGCACATTGCTTAAACAGAAAAGGTTCGTCCCAAAAATACTGCTTCACATCGTGCAGGAACTTCTTTTTTTGTTGATAACTCAGCTCGGGCGGTAGGACATGGCTCACCACATAATTAACATAGTCAGCATACCATGGCACCTCATGGGTGATGGCGAAAAGTTGCTCATCGGGAAAAGATTCATTAATCATGACATCATCTTCCACCTCACGGTCTGCATTTTCCAGCCTTGACAAGTGATCCGCCACTTGATTCCCGGTTCCCTTCTTATCTCGAATCTCGAGATCAAATTCTTGAAGCAATAAAACCCATCGAATCAAGCGTGGCTTTGCATCCTTCTTTGCTATTAAGTACTTTATGGCTGAATGGTCCGTGTACACAATGACCTTGGTGCCAATGAGATAGGCACAAAATTTGTCAAAGGCATACACGATAGCAAGCAATTCCTTCTCCGTTGTTGTATAATTAAGTTGTGCTCCAGTTAGTGTCTTGCTAGCATAATAAATCACATGAAAAACCTTGTCCTTGCGATGGCCCAAGACAACACCAATTGCAAAGTTGCTAGCGTCGCACATCAGTTCAAACAGAAGATTCCAATCCGGGGCCATGATAATAGGAGCAGTTACAAGCTTCTTCCTTAGTAACTCAAAAGCCTCTAAACATGCATGATCGAAGACAAATGGAGTGTTTTTCTCAAGGAGACTACACAGCGATTTTGTAATTTTTGAGAAATTCTTGATAAACCGCCTATAAAATCCAGCATGACCAAGGAAGCTGCGAATGCCCTTGACGTTGGTTGGTGGAGGAAGTTTCTCAATGGTCTCAATCTTGGGCTTATCCACCTCCAGCCCCTTTGAAGATACTCTATGTCCCAAAATAATGCCTTCTTGCACCATGAAGTGACATTTCTCCCAATTTAGCACCAAATTTGTTTCAACACATTATTTCAGCACTTTCACAAGGTTTTCTAGGCATAAGTCGAATGAATCTCCAAAAACCGAAAAGTCATCCATGAAAACCTCCAATCCTTGCTCAACCATATCGGAGAATATTGCCATCATACATCTTTGGAAAGTAGCGGGTGCGTTGCATAGCCCAAACGACATTTTTCTGAAAGCAAATGTCCCATATGGGCAAGTGAATGTTGTTTTCTCTTGATCTTTTGGGGGCAATAGCAATTTGGTTGTAGCCCGAATATCCATCTAAGAGACAATAGAATTCATGTCCCTCCAACCTGTCTAGCATTTGATCAATGAATGGGAGCGGGAAATGATCCTTGCACGTAGTCTTGTTCAACCTTCTGTAGTCCATGCAGACTCTCCATCCAGTGACAGTTCTAGTTGGGATCAATTCGTTGTTTTCATTAGACACCACTGTCATGCCTCCCTTCTTTGGAACACATTGCACTGGACTAACCCATGGACTGTCTGAGATAGGGTAGATGATGCCGGCATCGAGCAATTTGATAATTTCCTTCTTGACCACCTCCTTCATGACGGGGTTCAATCTACGCTTATGCTCAACCACAGGTTTGGCCTCATCTTCCAATATGATCTTGTGCATACAAAACGCCGGGCTAATTCCCTTGATGTCGGCAATGGACTAACCTAGGGTTGTTTTGTACTCTCGTAGCACTTTTAGCAACTTATTTTCCTGCACATCATCAAGTGAAACAGACACAATAACAGGCAAAGTACTAGCATTACCCCAATACGCATACCTCAAGTGGATTGGCAATGGTTTGAGCTCCAAAGTAGGTGGCTCCTCCCATGAGGATTTTGCAATGGTACTAGAACTGCTTGGTCTATCTAACGGTTCAAATTGTTGCTTAAACTTGATAAAACGTGGGGGAACATTCAGCACATTTACCATCTCATTAGGAAAAAGAGGTTCACTCTCAAGTGATTCTCCCAGCATTTCTTCAAAAGGGTCAACTTCATAGTTTGCTGCGAACACCTCATCCACCGCCTCGTCAATCAAGTCTAACCTGAAGCATTCATCCTGCACATTAGGAAACTTCATTGCTTTAAAAACATTAAAAGTTACCTCTTGATCTTGGACACGCATGGTTAGCTCTCCTTTTTGCACATCAATCAAGGTTCTACCTGTGGCTAAGAATGGTCGCCCAAGGATGATAGGTATCTCCCTGTCTTCTTCAAAATCAAGGACAATGAAATCTGCTGGAAAAATAAACTTGTCCACCTTGACAAGCACATCTTATACTATGCATCTTGGGTATGTGAGAGACCTATCCGCAAGTTGTAATGTAACATTTGTAGGTTTTGCCTCACTTAATCCCAGCTGTTGATAAATTGAGAGTGGCATTAGATTAATGCTTGCCCCCAAATCACATAGGGCATTGCCAAAGAATTGGTTACCAATTGTACAAGGAATTGTGAAACTCCCCGGATCTTTCAACTTTGATGGTAACTTTCTTTGTAACATAGCACTACATTCTTCGGTTAGTGCCACCGTCTCAAACTCATCAATCCTTCTCTTTCTTAACAAGATTTCTTTCATGAACTTCACATAACTAGGCATTTGTTCCAATGCCTCAGCGAATGGTATATTTATGTGCAATTTCTTGAAAACCTCCAAGAACTTAGAGAATTGCTTATCCAACTTTATCTTTTGCTGACGTTGTGGAAACGGACATGGTGGATACATAGGGCCTTGCTTGCTCCCCTCTGGTTTTGGCACTGGCTCCTTTTCCTTCTTTTCTACTTCTTTTCTCTTTTCTACTTCTTTTCTCCTTTCTTCCTCTTTCTCCCCATTCACATCCTCAAGCACTACTTCTGCTGGAACCTCATTCACAACTTCCGGTAGTTCCTTCCCACTTCTCAAAGTCACAGCCTTGCAATGCTCCTTACTATCTCTCTTCGGGTTAACTTCAGTGTCACTAGGTAAGGCACCAAGAGGATGGATATTCATAGCACTAGCTATCTGTCCAAGCTGAAGCTCTATGTTCCGTATCTAAGCGCTATGCTGTGCAACCAATTGAAGCAGTAAATCATCCCCACTAGGCTTTTTCTCTTGTTGCGACAAGGGTGGGTTTGAGGCTTGTTGGTGTGATTGGGGTTGATGATGTGGTTGAGTTTGATTTTAAAATCTTGGGGGATATTGATGCCTAGGAGCTGAATATTGGTTTTGGGTATTGTTGTTGTTGCTCCATGAGAAATTTGGGTGATTTTTCCATCCAGGATTGTAGTGATTTGAGTGAGGATTGTTTTGCTATCTATTGTAATTACTAACGAACTGTACGGATTCTGCATTGATGGCACATTGCTCGGTAGGATGATTTCCAACACATAGCTCACAGGTTTCAGAAATGCTCTGCACAGATTGAGTTCCTAATTTTTTTCACTTCCTTTGTAAGCGCGGCTAGCTGTGCGGTTATTGAAGTGAGAGGATCAACCTCAAATTTTCCTGTTGCCTTCTGTGGCATTTTCCTCTCCGAAGGCCATTGATAAATATTAGCAGCCATGGTTTCCAATAATTTATATGCTTCCACAAAATTCTTTCCCATTAAACTACCACCTGCATCTGCGTCGACACTTGATCGAGTGGCATTGGTCAACCCGTTATAAAAGATCTCAACTTGCAACCATTGAGGCAAACCATGGTGTGGACATCTCCTTATTAGATCCTTGAACCGTTCCCAAGCTTCATACAAGGACTCGGAATCATATTGAACAAACGAAGTGATGTCATTCCTCAATCTTGCAGTTTTCGCGGGTGGGAATAACTTTGCCAAAAATTTCTGGGCTAAGTAATCCCATTTGGTAATTGAGCTCGAGGGAAGCGAATGCAACCAACTCTTTGCCTTGTCACGGAGCGTGAAAGGAAATAGTCGGAGTCTAATTGCATCATCAGTAACTTTGAGTGTACTTGAATGTGTCACAAATTTCCAGGAAACTCACTAAATGAGCATTTGGGTCGTCATTGGGTAACCCACCAAACTGCAAACAGTTTTGAACCATTTGGATGGTGCCTGGCTTAATTTCGAAGTGAGTGGCCTCAATGGCTGGCCTAGAAATGCTTGAGTGCAAATCTGTGACAAGAGGCATGGCATACTCCCTCAAGGATTTAGGCTCCTCCTCAGCCATGGTATTTTGATTGGGTATACCCCGAACTTTGTCTCTTCGTAGTCTTCGAATATTTCTCTCGATCTCGGGATCGTAAGGAATTAACTCAAGACCACGTGAGCATGGCATACAAATCAAGAATACCTACAAAACAAAAATGTAAATTATATACAAGTCTAAAAAGAGACCAAGTCGAATAAAATTGATATTGGTATAATTATTAGGAAACAATTCCCCGGCAACGGTGCCAAAAACTTGTTGGTCAATTTAGCTATCGATAAACATACACGTGCAAGTATACACGGTCCACAAGTAATATATGATAAGATATGAGTCGAACCCACAGAGAATTGTGACAAATAATAACCAAGTATCAATTGTGTATCAATTTGGTCTAATTTAAACGATGAAGGTTTGTTTGTTGATTGTTTGAGTTCACAAGTCGAGTAATGAATAAATCGCGGTAAAATATCAAGATAGAAAGGTCTAAGATTACAATTTCCCCCAACACGTCATTTGAATCTCCTAACTCTCTCTTTTCAATCAATTATAGCATACGAATTGACAACCGAGAAATCAAAACTACATAAGAGCCTCTGTCGATGGTCAATCACGAATCTTCCTAAGCGGTGCATAGGTATATGTCTATCATATGCACTATCAAGAGACTAATTTCAGGAATGATTAATAGACACGTGTCACCAAATCTAATTAATCTTCCCTTCCATTACCAACTTTCACATCGGAAGTCATTAAGACTAGATTCTCAATTGGTTGCATGCGGTAATTAGGTATATATCTATCCCAACTACTATCAAGATACCTATTATTGCAGATAATTAATAAGACACACGTCACTTAATCCGATTAATAA
The DNA here is from genome assembly GCA_034770075.1 of Aralia elata. Lineage (NCBI taxonomy): Eukaryota > Viridiplantae > Streptophyta > Magnoliopsida > Apiales > Araliaceae > Aralia > Aralia elata. The sequence continues at coordinate 38,650,439 of CM068380.1, read as the reverse complement.
CCCACAACAATCTATACTCTCGCATGTTATCATAACTAGGTCTTAACCTATAATCCGTTCGTCAAGTTCATATAGGTTCCCAAGGTAATTACGGGCCAAGCAATTAATCAAGAAGCAAAGATTGTGATAATTAATTCACACATGCATAACTAAAATCAATAGAGAGAGAATTCAATTCAAATTAAGTGTTCGGTTCCATTGCAATCTTAGAATAGAAGGTTAGTTCATGATAGCTACAATAAACATCATTTTCAATTGATACATTGTCAAATTCGAATTACAAAGGAGATGGAAATCTAGAAATGAAACCACTTTTGAAGCTATTCAGCTGGTGTTCCTTTGGTTGCTGTTGGTTTCTAGCTCTTCTCCTTGGCCTTGCAATTCTTCTTGACTGAGTTCCTTGGCTTTTGGCCTGATTCAGCTTGATTTGCAGCCTTGAGCACTGTTGGTTGATGTATTTTGTAGCCTCCCTTTCTCTAGATATCTGATATGAGGCTTGGAAGAGATTATATATAGTCTTCATCAAGAAACCCTAGCCAAAATCGGACAAAATGGAGCTCAGATCGCACTATGGGCTGTGTCAGATCGCACTCAGCACAGCGTTGTGCGCCCGCACGGCGTCTGGTGCTCGCACGCCCAGGGCCCTGCCTGCCGCACGCTGGCTGCCGAGTGCCGCGCCGTGCGCCCGCACGCCCAGGCGTGCGTCCGCGCCCATGCGCCTGCATGCCGCTCCGCCTGCCAAGCCATGCGCTGCCGAGCCCGCCCGCATGCGGGCGCGCACCCGCGCCGGTGCACTTGCCTCTGGCGAGCCATGCCGCTGACGCCTGCCGAGTCCGCCCATGCCCATGCTGCCGAGTGTCAGCGCGCGCCCGCACGCCGGCGCCTGCCGAGTGTCAACGTCCAGTGCCAACGCCGTGCGGCACGCCGCCCGACACCGTGCACGCACAACTTCTAATTCTCGTCAAATTAAACCCCGAGCATCATCAAACATTAATTTTCACCGTATCAACTTTTGGGCACGGAAATCCAAGCACGGGCTTGCCCTCGTGGTTTGTCGACGCCGAATGCCGTGCACGCAATCCAACGTAGTGCACGCCCAACTACCAAATATCACAAATTATGCACCGAGCGTCGCCAAGCATTGATTTTCGTCATACTACCATTCGGGCACAGATGTCCAGGCACGGACAATGAGTCAATACAACCAACGATCTGAGCGGTCTTTATTTCCATTCCTACAAACATAATAAAAATGCATCAAAGCAACATAAAACATGTAAAAATACTAAAAACTAATTTATGTAGAAACAAGATAAAAATACATAAAAACCATATAAAATACCCAAAGACTTGCAAATTGTCAAGGCCAAAAGTACCCAAATTGTGTGTATAAAACACACTCATCACTAAGGTTTATAACCTATCTGATACCAACCTGTAACGCCCCCAAACTCGGGTCCCTTGTACCTCGGACCTGGTGTGTCAGGATACATCATATTTACAACTACTGCGGAAGATATAAACATAAATTCTTTATACAATAAACTATGTTACATATCCCAAGGTCTATAACCTTTATTTTAATACATATTTACTTTTAGATTCACAAAAAGGTTTACATAATTAACTTACATCAAATAACTAATTTGGTTATCATGCATAACACTATCATCTTGTCCTTTGCTTCTGTCTATGTTTTTCCTCGAACATTCGTATTAATTTGAAATTTGTTATCATAATATAGCAAGGGTGAGCAACTACTTTGCTCAGCAAGTTTAAATACAATAAAGATATATCATGATTGAAAGAAAGAATAAGCTTTTGAATTTTCAACAATATAATAATTGTGAAAGAGCATGAATCGTAATTTTCAATGATTGAATGACTGAATTCAATCATACAGGGTATCAATAATGACCATGAACAATTTAACTGAACCTTATGGTAATGGAGGTGATCAGCCTTTCATACCTGATGAACATATGCAACATGCACTATGTGCGAATCAATAATTTAAGGAGGTGAAATAATTATAAAGAATTCAACCACTAGCATGCTTGAAACATAACAACTCAAGTTTGAGTTAAGAGGAACTTGTTCAATATAAACTTAAGTAAGGTTAAGGAAATTTGCCTGTACCATCGATTATTGCTACGCAATCTAACTAAATCTCTTATGAAAGACCTATCAGTTATAAGATTGATCTTTCAATTAGCATCACATATATCACCTTATAATATCACTTCTTTATCAGTAAATTATCTAACATTTAACCACATAATCAAATATTAGATAACACTTTAGTACCATACACATTCATAATTCTAAAAACTAGCACACATTGAGTCTTTAATAGTGTTCAATATAGTATGCCGAGTGGTTTCCCACAAACAACCAACAAACTAGTTTCCGTCTCGTCTACACTGTTTTCACAGTGAGTTAGATCGGTTACTAGTTCGTATATACCTCCGCTCCCTAAAGGAATCGTTTAGCCCAGCTACTATACATCAACTATTAAGGAACACGACTATACTACTACTTTATCATAAACCTTATGACTTAACACTAAGTCTTTCATTTTACAAGTTCTTCTTTATAATCCATTAAGCCTGAATACCTAATCTAGCAAGTTGGATTATCCAAACATACCAATCGAGCAAACTGGATTCTAACAGACATCCAATCCAACAACCTAGATTCAAACTATCCTACAATCCAGCAAGCTGGATTTACTTATTCAGCAAACCGGATTCATTAATTCAGCAAACCATATTCACCAATTCAGCAAGCCGGATTCAACAATTCAGCAAGCCGAATACTACAATCCAGCAAGCTGGATTCACACTGTAATCCCTTTTTAACATATCGAATTTTCAATTCATCTTAAAATGCCATAACCATAATATCACATCAACATTGAATAATCATAACCTTCAAAAATCTACATATAGCATATCTAGGGTTCTCAAGCCATAAAATCCTATTTTCCAAATTTTCAACATCACATAACTAATTTAATCCATTTATTCATAACTAAACCATTAGCATGAAAAACATCAAATCATCATCAAAAATATTTCTTTTCTATGATTTAATAGAACATGTCACCCTTATAAACACATATTAGTTCTGAAATTTTTAAAATTCATTTACTATATTTAAATAGTCCAAAACAGCCAAAATATTGCTACATTTATCATAAATCGAAAAGTTACCAGAAAATTCTAAAATTTTCAAGGTATGACCTTAACATATATATATATATATATATATATATATATATATATATATATATATATATATATACACTTCCAGTAAAAATTTCATAATTTTTAGAATTACCCATAAAGAGTTATTTGGGTATACTCTTGACAGTAGTCCTTCACCATAACATCCATAACTTTCATTCTACTTGACCAAAAATTCTCAAATTTTTACAAAACACACATAAGTTCTCATATTATCACTCCAAATTTTCTTAGAAGTTTTAGAGCACAAAAAGTTGACAAAACTGCCCCTGTAAGGGACTGACCTGTAGCAGTTTCCTTTCCCTTTTTTGAACAATCCGGACAGTTTTGACCAAAACAGTCCTTACTAAAAGTAGTATGCACACAAGTCAATCATATTTGATATGATGTAGCATATACTTTGTAATCTTATTCGGTTGTTAAAGGCATTTTACTTTATCTACATGGTGCTGTTATATTAAATGTGATAAACCCAAAGTTTTGAGCAATACTTTTAGAATCATGATGGTGATCATGCTAATGAGATCTAAATTCTAGATACCTCACAAACTAAAATCGTTCCTAATCATTGGATTACTAAAAGGGGATTAGTGAATCTGGATAGATTAGTACATACGTTGCTTGCTCTTATGAAGAGGATGATTGATCTCATAATCATTTGTGTGGAAACACTAAAGCAAGTATGTAGGTGCTTATTAGAGAATAAGTTCACTGAACGTGGCTCGCTAAGGAATACTTAATGGAATTTTACTCGCCTGTCAATAGGAATTCCTCTAGTGATAGTAGTACAAGTGATCCTTGGACTTGAGATCATCATAGTATCTTGTGTATGATGAGTTATACTTTGACATGTCCCTTAAGACCCTTAGGGTATATCAAAGGGTATGATTGGGTATAATAAGTTATACATGGAGATAGGTGAAAGATCAACAAAGATTCTACCACTTCTAGTAAAAGGAGAGAATGTCCTATGTGATTCGATAAATGATGACTCAGAAGTCTTTGGCCAAAGCAGGATGAAATTAGAAAGGAGTTTCTAATTTGCATTAATCAGAGTTGTGCATTTAAGAATCGAAATACATATAATTAAATAAATAAGACTTGACAGTAATTCCATGTCTTATATTTAATTGGGACATTGTATGGTAGAAGGATTGAATTGTACGGTAACTATTCACTAAAAGGTTCTTTTATGATTAATGTTGAAATCTATATTATTTGGAAAGTCGTTGATCGCTAAGGGGGCTTACCCTTATTGTAGAATAAATATTATTTATTTAAATGAATTAAATAGTTTAATTTATTTATTTAAATATAATTAGAATTGTTCTAATTGATTTATTCACAACCGGTTTAATATGGAGAATCTAAAGGGTCACACCGCAAAAGGAAAATATTTATTTAAGAAGTAAATGGCATAATTGTAATAATAAGTTAAGTGTATTTAATTTAATCTATGGAGATAAAATAAATTAAATAACTTAATATTTATTATTTAATATTTTAAAAATATTAAATATAAATTAATAAGAGGAGTCTTATTATTATTATTACTATTACTATTATTTAATTCCTAATAGGGATTGGGAATTAATTAATAGAAGTACTCTCTAATAAATTCTTAATTGGATTAGGAGTTTAATTAATTAAAGGAGTTTAATTAAAATAAAAACCCTAATCCTAAATAGTTTAGGAGGGTTCCATATATCTATAAATAAGAGGAGTCTTATCATGATTTAGGGTTAGACAGTTACACACTCTTCCATAATAATTGTAGAGAGAGAGAGAGTACTTGCAATTTCTATAGAGATAGAAACTAGGGTTTTGCCAACACCCATCTTCTTGAACAACTATTATTCCTTGGTGGATCACCTCTAGAGGCCAAACGCTTGGGTGGCTAACGTTGATCACAGGAAGGAATTTAATCGGTGTAATTCAAGGAGAACGCGAAGGAATTGGAGGTAAACTTGTACCCGAGGAAGCACGGTTCTACGAGGGTATAATTTCTTAATCTCTATCTCTTTCGTTAATTGATAATTGAACACAAGGAAAGATCTTGGTGATGGTTTGTTTGAAAATTTTAAAATCCGTTTTATCGTGCTTCCGTTTTATTTATGTAATTTGTTTACATGTTCGCGTTATACAAACCTAACAGTGGCATCAGAGCCTAACCTTGTGCTAATTATCGATTATTATGATTCCATGTATGTATGGGTATGCGATTGGATCGATTTTCTGGACAACAAAAAAAATTTCGAAGTCTGTTACGCGGCGCGGCCGCGCCGCTTCCAGTTCATTTTGGAGCGCGGCCGCGCCCGAACCCAAAAATTATTTCTGGGGGTGCAGCACGGTCGCGCCGCTCCTAGTTCATTTTGGAGTGAGGCCGCGCCAGTCTGCAGATTTTGAAAAAATTTTATTTTGATTTTATTTTTTTCAATTAAGATAAAAGGTTTATTTTCAATTGGAATATAATTAAAATTAAAAGTTTTATTTGAACTTGGAATTAGATTCTACGTTAACTAGAATAAAGGAGTTTATTCACATATGGAATAGGATTCCATGTTTCCTAGAATAAAGGAGTTTATTCACATATGGAATAGGATTCCATGTTTCCTAGAATAAAGGAATTTATTCACATATGGAATAGGATTCCATGTTTCCATAAAAATAAAGATGTTTATTTTGATAAGGAATAAGATTTAACATATTTTATTTTTCCAAGCAATTTTAAGTTAAAATAAAGGAGTTTATTTTGAACTTGAAATTGGATTCCATGTTAATTAAAATAAAGGAGTTTATTTTGATTTGAAATTTGATTAAAAATAAAGGAGCTTATTTTTATTCAAAATTGGATAAAAATAAATTAAATAAGTTTATTATGATTTAAATTTTGATTAAAATAAATGAGTTTATTTTTGTTTCAAAATTGGATTTCTAGTAAACTTTTAATTGCCCATTAAATGATATCAATGCATATATGGAATGGTTTTATTATTCATGAGATGAATGTTATTTATTGATGTATATAGTGATATGTATAATAATAAATATGAATTGATTATGGACTATTGACCAATGTGTGATTGGAATTATTTTAGAGGATGCATGAATGAATGGGTTTTTATAAATGGGGTCTGCGTACCTCGTCTTCTCTAATTTTTCTTAATGTAAATTCTATCTCCCTCCTATGTACTTCCCCTTGACTGCTGATCAAGGTTTTTATTTATTTTAAATAGTTTTTGTAATAGGATTAGTTAGCATTATTTTGAAGAATTGAAGACCAAGGAGTAATGAGTGCTTGAAGACCCGTTTGTAATGGAGCTCGGGTTTAAATGTAATAGTTATATTTAAATTTTGTTCTTGCACCCTAGGTTTGACCTTTTAGTTCACTTGGTGGCTCTATTGAACCAAACTAGAATAAAAGTTCATAATCAATCCGGGTAGAATATAGTATTTTATATGTGTATGCTTACTATGTATATATTATATATTATACAACATGCTTCGCATGTTAAATAATATGACGGGTATTTTATATATATATGTGCATGCACGCTAAACAAGATGAGACAAATAATAACAAACCCCTCAAAGAAATTGTATTAAGTCCTAAGCGTTCAAAGATATTTGGAATATCGAACGTCGCTTTCTAGCATGGTAAAGCAATAGAGTATTAAATATTTAATATGAGTTTGTTGTGTCACCACAAGGCAAGTATTAAATATTTGAGATGTTGCATTATCACATTTGATGCTTATTAAGGAATTGAACATTACTGTTTTGTTGTGTCACCACAAGGACGGTATTTTTCTCTTCACATATATGGAAGTGCTAGGTTGGACTTAACTTGGATAATTTTGATTCGGATGTGTCACCACTTGATTAAAATAATCTAAGAGACAAAATACAAGGAGTTACATAGTGATGTAATTGACAATAGTTGTCTACCTATTTATTTATATATCGTTTGTTATGTCACCGCAAGGCTATATACATTTGAAATGGGATCCTTATTCTCACTAGCAAATCTTTAATTAGAATTACCGAACTATATATTGAGGGTAATATAGTTTGATGAAAATAGTGAGGTACCAATTTAAAATAAAGACCTAATTTATTTTGGTGATTAATTAAGAAATGAATGTATGCTAAAATGTTGTTAAATTACAAATTCATTTACAGAATTTTATAATGTCTAATTTACTATCACTGCGGAGCATATTAGATGCTAATTAACTGGACCAAATTAAAAGGACTGGTTAAAGAATTTGAGAATAGTTCTCAAGGCTGAAAAGTTATTTTATGTCCTTAATATGCCTATCCCTGCAATGGTTGCAGACAATGCCTCAAAGGAAGAGATTGCTACGTTTAGAAAGTGGCAAGATGATGCACAGTTGGCTCAATGCATCATGCTCGCATCCATGAGTAACGAGCTTCAGCGTCAGCATGAAACTATGGATGCTCCTACTGTACTCCGGCACCTTCAAGGAGTTGAATGGTGAGGAAAGTAGGACTATTAGATATCAGATATCTAAGGAGCTTTTCCGATCTAGAATGACCGATGGCATTACAGTACAGACATATGTCCTAAAATGATCAATCTGATTGAACAATTGGGACAACTGGGTTTTAATGGATGGAGAGTTGATCCAAGATTTAATCTTGCAATCACTTCCGGACTCTTTCTCACAAATTGTTGTGAATATCCACATGAACAAGCTATATGTCAGTCTGCCTGAGTTGCTTAAACATGTTGAAAATTGTAAAGAGTCACTTTTCAACCAAGAAAGACCAAGTCTTGTTGGTAGATGATTCTTCCAGGAAGCGGAAGAGGGCCAAAGGATCTTCTTAAAAGAAGAACAATTCAAAGAAGGTAAACGGAAAGGCAAAAACAAAGGACAATAAGAACAAGACTGATGCAGATAGTAAAGGAGTTTGCTTCCACTACAATAAGCCTAGATACTATAAAGGAAACTGTAACAAGAATCTTACAGAGGCTAACCAGAAGAAGCTTAGTGAAGCTTCGGTTACAGATATAAGTTTGTTCATAATTAAAAAATAAATCTTTTTGTAAGTCAAGCTTCTACTTGGGTATTGGATACCGGCTGTAGTTCTCACGTATGCAATCCAATGCAAAGACTAAGCAGGAGTAGAAAGCTAAACAAAGAGTAAGTAATCTTATGTGTGGGAATGGAGCAAAGATTGTTGCATTAACCATAGGAACTTATAGTTTAGCATTGCCTACGGGCAAGTCTATTAAGTTAATAAGTTGTTATTATGTTCCAGTTCTCATTAGAAATATTAGAACTTTTGTTGTTGGACAAGGAAGGTTCTGGTATTATATTTAAGAACAATTGTTGTTTTATTTATAATGATAATATTTTGTTTGAAACTGTAAGATTACTTGATAGACTTTGTATACTTGACTTACATGAAAAATATTTTGCAAATTGAATAAACTAATAAAAGAAAAGGAGATGGTCATTCAAAGAGTTGAATGTGTGTATTTGATAAAATACAAGTCTGAATCATTTGAAATGTTCAAAGAATTCAGAAGTGAAACATATTGACAAAGTATTAAGATTCTTTGATCAGATCGAGGAAGGAATACTTATGCAATAAGTTTCTAGATCATCTCAAAATGGTATTTTCTCATAATGGACACCTCTTGATATGCAATAATTGATTGGTGTATCTAAAAGGAGAAATTGTACCTTGTTGGACATGGTGCAGTCCATAATAATTTTTACCGACATTCTAGTATCCATCTAGGGTTATGCCCTAGAAACGGCTGTCGACGCCGGGAGGGATCGCTATCTTATGCTAATTGTTACCCTTTCCAATTTTAGCCCTTTTTGTTTAGATGATTTTTGGAAAAGGTCGGCATGAATGTCGACGGGGTTTTGAAATATCGTTTTTTATGATGAGCCAATTAATCAGAGTCGCCAGTTGGTATATTTGAAATGGATGTACCAACTAATCCGAGTTTTCATTTTTTATAAATCGCTGGCTCATATGTGACTCCGAATTAATTGGTCTGCAAAGCGAGATTCATAGAGTTCGGGGGCTAGCTTAAGCGAGGGGAAGGTGTTAGGCACCCCCCGACTTCCGTTAAACATGGTTACCGCAATCTTGATACTTTCCTATCCTTTAATCCATGAAATGTGTATGTGTGCGTGTGCATGTGTGTGCCTATGTGAATGTTGTGATGAGTTTGTATGAAAGAATCATTTGGGGTTTTTATGGAAAGTCGTGTTTTGAGAGTGCTTTAGAATGTCCTTCAACTCCTACGAGAAAGCTTTATTCTTTAAGAGAAAGTTTTGATTTTAATTGTCAAAAGTCATGGGATTTTCATTAGGTGTCGTTTTGATAAAACAAAAGTTTTTTAAACCCTATGCACATTGATTTAATAAAACGTCACTTATTTTATAAAACCATTTCTTGTGACGTTTGAATACAATCTTTCCTTTGCCTTCTCGTTGAATAGAAATCGACATTCATTAGTACTTCCCAATTTTTAGCCTCGTGATTCTAATAACCTAATCTGATTGATTTTATGGAAATCTTATCGTTTAGCTTTGAAATCAATTTCGTGTTATAAATCAAATAAAACATTAAAATGCGTAGGGGCTATTCATGGGCATGTGAGCCATCAAAATACCCCCAAACGCCCACAAACACATATTTTTCACTATTACGGGGTCTTAAACACGATTCTCGCCTTGGCGTCGTTTTAAGGCCCGACGGTTACATACTTTCAAGGAAGATTACACCTCTCCTACTAATTATCAAAAGATGTCCATCATCGGATTTGGACCACGGGGTCGCTTTCCTAAGCTCACACCCGAAATCTCCACACACCCACAACCGGATATTACAAGAGGAAGACCAACACGGATAATCTAACAATACCAAGACATCCTAAAATAGCAACCTAAAGGAACCACGCCCAATACAACGCCGTAGAACAACCAAAATTTCAACAAACGAATATCATCGGGTTATTAGGAAGAATTTTGTTCCGATGGAACCCTCTCTAATAATCCCTAATTCATTGTCCACCATAAATTATATGAAAACTACATTTAATTTAGCCAAAGTATATGATAGAAATTGCTATAATAAGGGAATTTTCACCTTGCAAATGATGTCAAAATGAATGTAAACTTATGTATTTTGAATAGAAGGAGAAGTATGCGTGATACAATCAAATCAAAAGAATATAAATCCTCTCTTTTTTCTTCCTTTCTCTCCTATTTTGTTGCAAAATTATGCTATTTTTCTCTCTATTTCTGAGCTGCTGCTGCTATTTTCTTCTTCTCTCCCGATCTGCCAACCTCCTGCATGCTGAATGAAGGATGAGCTGAAATAGGCTGGCCAAAGCCAGCCGTAGATGGATCTGCGGCTGGCCGCAGATTGATCTGCGGCTGGCCGCCAACCCTCCACTCAGCTGATATTCGATTTTCGTGTTTCGAGTTCCGTGTTTTCAAAAGGCACACTCATTGGCCGCAGATTAATCCGCGGCTGGCTGGCTTGACTTTCTCGGTTTTTGTGCCACGCCTCGATTCTCGTGTTGTGACATCGGTTTTCGCCGACAGGCTTGTATTTTGCAGTCCGAGAATCACTGGGAGACGTGCCACATCATTCAGGATTGCTCATTTCGGACGGCCTTGTTGTCACGTCGGTTTCGGCTGTAAATCGTCACGGTGGCGTCGAGTGTCCGTACTTGTCCATCCCTTGCTCTCGCAGGCCGGTTCATTTGTCAAATTTGCCCTTCTGTCAGGGTTAGTATACAAAGTGCAAAATTTGGGTGTCTACAGCTGCCCCTCTTTATCATGTTTATGAAATGTTAAATGAAATGAACAGGATAAAGAAATAGACACCCGATGCATGAATGACAGTGCATAATAATGACAGTACATACATGATGCAACACATGTAGCTTATGATGCAACACAAGATGTAATGCATGCAAAACATTTGTAAAAATGTTAATGCCTCAATCCCTGACCGCATTGTTAGTCGTCGGGTTCCGTCTTCCAATCTATCGTCTTGTTTGCGCCGGGCCTCGTATCCGGTCACCCAACTCGTAATCGCCGGGTCTCGTATCCGGTCGATTGTCTTGTCGGGGCCGGATCTCGTATCCGGTCACCCATCTCGTAATCGCCGGGTCTCGTATCCGGTCACCCATCTCGTAATCGCCGGGTGTCTCGTATCCGGTCACCCATCTCGTAATCGCCGGGTCTCGTATCCGGTCGATTGTCTTGTCGGGGCCGGGACTCGTATCCGGTCACCCATCTCGTAACCGCCGGGTCTCGTATTCGGTCGATTGTCTTGTCGGGGCCGAGTCTCGTATCCGGTCACCCATCTCGTAACCGCCGGGTCTCATATCTGGTCTATTGTCTTATCGGGGCCGGGTCTCGTATCTGGTCACCCATCTTGTAACCGCCGGGTCTCGTATCCGGTCGATTGTCTTGTCGGGGCCGGGTCTCGTATCCGGTCACCCATCTCATAATCGCCGAGTCTCGTCTCCGGTCGATCTTCTCGTCGGGGCCGGGTCTCGTATCCGGTCACCCATCTCGTAATCGCCGGGTCTCGTATCCGGTCGATTGTCTTGTCGGGGCCAGGTCTCGTATCCGGTCACCCATCTCGTAACCGCCGGGTCTCGTATCCGGTCGATTATCTTGTCGGGGCCGGGTCTCGTATCCGGTCACCCATCTCGTAATCGCCGGGTCTCGTATCCGGTCGATTGTCTTGTCGGGGCCGGGTCTCGTATCCGGTCACCCATCTCGTAACCGCCGGGTCTCGTATCCGGTCGATTGTCTTGTGAGTGCCGGGTCTCGTATCCGGTCGCTTGGTCGAATCGAGAAGTCGTGTTCGACACCCAATTCATCAAAATCTCATATTTTATTACCACATTATGAGTCAAATGGGCTTTAGAATCGATTAAGCTTGCAATGGACAAGGGTGGAGCACTGGGCCCAGCCGCAGATTGATCTGCGGCCAGCCGCAGATTGATCTGCGGCCAGTCGCAGATTGATCTACGGCCAAGATCGAGATTTTAAGCGGCCAGCCGCTTCCCAGATCTGTCACTTTCATTCGTACCCCACGTGATTTTCACACCTTTGCACGTCCTTTTTGTCGACTTTTCCAATCTTTTCGCTAAAACTGCTCCGGTTAGATCGATCTACGCGCTACAGGTAACACTTTGACCGATTATTTTCCAATTTCGTCAATGTTTTGCTATACATTTGCTATTCTGCATGTTTAGAGATATAAATGTATGCTTTGAAATGCCATGTCATGTATTATTGCATGTATATGCTATGTATGAACTACGCAAGTCATATTTTATGCTCATGATGCGGTCCCCTATACTTGTTGTTTCTTTTTGGAAGAAAATCATGCATTAGGGTCTTTTCATGTTGCAATTATCCATATAAATGCAATTTTGATATGTTGTGGCTTGGGTTAATTGAAAAAACATGCTTGTCTATACATGGGATGCCCATTTTATAGACAAACTCTGCCGATTTTTTTTTTTTTAGTAAACGTGCATCATGCTGCATTAATTCTATGATGATGATAGGAAATTAGAATGTTTGTGACATAACTCAAATAGAATTTACCTTCCTCTTCGCCTGTTCTATTCTATCTATGGATCCTGACACTCCTAATAGCTCCACCGCGTCTCGGACCTCGGGTGTTCGCCGCCGTAGGGTTGCACCCGTTCCTGCTTTGCCCCGGACCCGCCAGGCTCGCCGACTGGCGGAGGCTGTCATCCGGCCCGATCACCCCAATATTAAGGAGGCTGCTCTTCCGGACATTGCGGTAGAGGGGTCATCCTCCAGCACACCAGCTCCATCTCCTCATCGCGCCCTGTCTGGCGCCTCTGTACAGATACCCGATCTATTGGGTCGGGATCTCAGCCGTCACCCCTCAGCATCTCTCGTTGCTAATGAGGTATATTTAATTCTACTCTGAATTTATTCTCAATTTCTCAATTTCCGTTCGTATCTGGACTGACCCATTGGTGATTGCCACAGGTGCCCGAGTTTACTCAGCCGAGGGGTAACTGGTTTAACATTTACTCCCTCTACACGGCTTTGCACAGCAATTACTGCGCAGTGGTGGATGCTTGGGGTTTTCGTCATTTCTTCACCATCATTCCCCGTCAGTGCCCTTGGGGTTATATGAGGGCTTTATCCAAGCGATGGTTCCACCAGACCCAGTCCCTTCACCTTTTGGACTGTGAGGTCGTGCTGACTCCCTGGGATTGGAGATACATCACGGGTATAGAGTTCACCGGATCCCGTGTCCCTCTGGATCTTGATATCACTCCAGCGGAGGTTCGAGCTTTATTGGGCTTCGCTGCCGAGGATCGGGTCTTCAAGGCCCGCAGTATTCGGTCCGGCGCTTTGGTTGTTGACGCTGTCGGGGGCATATATACGACGCCCTTCCCTGCAGATCGGGCTACTCGGGACATTCTGCTCCGGCGCCTGTTCCTGACCATCATGAGGGGTTGTTTTCTAGGGAACAGCTCCTCTACCATTCATTTCAGCGTCGTCGGAGCTGTCAGGGATGTAGACCGGATCGGCGACTATGATTGGGGGTCCTTCACATTTGCTTATTTCTTCCACGGTCTTCGTCTACGTTCGGAGGGACAGACAGATGCTTGGCTCGGCTTTTACCACTTCTTGCTGGTGAGCCCTCTCTTCCTTTTTTTCTTACTGTACTTCCCCTCATTTCATTTCTCTTTTCTGCATTTGACGGTTACTCATGCCTTGCCTTGTTTTTGTTCACAGTTCTGGGCCTACGAGCGACTCCTCTGTCTGAGGCATGTCACTACCCTCGGTCTGGATACCTATCCCAGGGGTCGTCGGTGGCATCACAGCACTCTGGAGGAGGTCCCGGTGCCTGGCAGCTTTTCCCATTGTCGCATTCAGCTGGAGCTGATCATTGCTGCAGAGGTCGTCTAGACTCCCTATCTTTCTGAGCATCTGGCTGTGGGGTTCACAGATGGGTATCCTTCCGGCCCGGAGTTCGCACTTTCCACCCGCCGCCTTACTTTGCAGAGTGTCGGGGGCTGGGTGATGTATCTGGGAGAGCGCGCATTCAGATGCGTTACTGTCGACACCGGGTTTTTCTTAGTCTTTTCCAATTTTAGCCTCTTGATTAAATGATTTTTTGGAAAAGGTCGGCATTAATGTCGACGGGGTTTTGAAAGATCGTTTTTATGATGAGCCAATTAACCAGAGTCGCCAGTTGGTATATTTGAAATGGATGTACCAACTCATCCGAGTTTTCGTCTTTTTATAAATCGATGGCTCATATGTGACTCCGAATTAATTGATCTGCGAACCGAGATTCATAGAGTTCGGGGGCTTGCTTAAGTGAAGGGAAGGTGTTAGGCACCCCCCCGACTTCCGTGAAATACGGTTACCGCAATCTTGATGCTTTTCCTATCCTTTAATTCATGAAATGTGTGTGCTCGCGTGTGTGTGTGTGTGTCTATGTGAATGTTATGGTGAGTTTGTATGAAAGAATCATTTGGATTTTTAGGGAAAGTCGTGCTTTAATTTGAGAACGCTTCGGGATATCTTTTCGGCATACACGAGAAAGTTCTATGAGAAATGTTTGATTTTAATTGTCAAAACTGCAAGATTTCCATTAGGTGTCGTTTTGGAAAAACAAGAGTTTTAAACCTTCGTCAAAATAGGAATCGAGATCTATACGTTGCCCTCGTAACTCAAATGATGGGCAATTTCTAGGATCTCTTTAACCCTATGCACAAAGATTTAATAAAACGTTACTTATTTATAAAATCATTTTGTGTGATATTTTGGAAAACGATTTTTCTTTAGCTTTCTCGTTAAATAGGAATCGACATTCGTTAGCACTTTCAATTCATTATCCTCGTGAAGCTAATAACCTAATTTGATTGAATTTTATGAAAGTCTTCATTGTTTAGCTTTGAAATCAATTTTAGGTCGTAAATCAAATCAAGCATTAAAATGCATTGGGGCTATTCATGGGCATGTAAGCCATCCAAATAACCCCAACGCCCACAATCACATATTTCACTATTACGGGGCCTTAAACCCGATTCTCGCCTTGGCGTCGTTTTAAGGCCATTACATATTTACAATGAAAATTACATCGCTCCTACTACTTACATCAAAAGACGTCCATCATCGGATTTGGACCACGGGGTCGCATTCCTAGGCTCACATCCACAATTTATATACACCCACGCAATGGATACTACAAAAATTAAACAAGCTAAAATCGCCAAATGGATATCATCGGGCCATTAGAAAGAATTTCGTTCCATTTGGAACCCTCACTAATAGTCCTCTTTCCGTGGATCCACAATAATATATAAGAAAACTACATTTAAGATGATCCGGATGAGAAAAAGCTTGGCAAAAATGGTATAACAAAATGCTAAAACAAAGTATTTTTCACCTTGCAAATGATCCCCACAATATGTATGAATTTATGTATTGAATAGAGTAGAAAATATGAGTTGTAATCTCACAAAATGGGTACAATTCCTCACTATTTATCACTCTTTTCTCTCTTAATTTTGCTGTTTTTCTTGCTGTTTTCTTTCTCTCCCCGAGCTGCTGCTGCTGCTGGCTTCTGCTTCTTTCTTCCAATTCTTCCAACTCTCAACTCCCTGTATGCTGCTACGAAACTGAGTTGAAATAGGCTGGCCAAAGCCTTCCACTCACCTGATTTCGAGTTCCGTGTTTCGAGTTCCGTGTTTTCAAAAGGCGCACTATTTGGCCGCAGATCAATCCGCGGCTGGACGGTTTGACTTTCTCGATTTTTGTGCCACGCCTCGATTTTCATGCCGTAACGTCGGTTTTCGCTGACAGGCTCGTGTTCGGCAGTCCGGGAATTTCCGGGAGACGTGCCACCTCATTCGGGAATGCCCGTTTCGGATGGCCTTATTGCCACGTCAGCTTTGGTCGCCAAACATTGCGGTGGTGTTGGGCGTTCGCACTTGTTCCCATTCCTTCGCTTCCGCAAGCCGGTTCAATTGACGATTTTGCCCTCCTGTCATGGTTAGTACAGGGAACGAAAAATTTGGGTGTCTACAGCTAACCCTCTTTATCATGTTTATGCAATGTTTAATGAAATGAACAGGATAAAGAATAGACACTCGATGCATGAATGACAGTGCACAAGGATGACAATACATACGTGATGCAACACATATGATTTATGATGCAACGCAAGATGTAATGGATGCAAAACATTCAGAAAAGGGTGTCGATGCGGATGATCGTCTTGTCGGGGCCGGGTATCGTCGCCGGTCACCCATCTCGTAACCTCCGGTTATCGTCGCCGGTTGGTTATCTTGTCGGAGCCGGTTTTCGTCGCCGGACATCCATCTCGTAATCGCCGGTTATCATCGCCGGTCGATTGTCTCGTCGGGGCCGGGTATCGTCGCCGGTCACCCATCTCGTAACCCCGGTTATCGTCGCCGGTTGGTTATATTGTTGGAGCCGGTTTTCGTCGCCGGACATCCCTCTCGTAATTGCCGGTTATCGTCGCCGGTCGATTGTCTTGTCGGGGCCGGGTATCGTCGCCGGTCACCCATCTCGTAACCCCCGGTTATCGTCGCCGGTTGGTTATCTTGTCGGAGCCGGTTTTCGTCGCCGGACATCCATCTCGTAATCGCCGGTTATCGTCGCTGGTCGATTGTCTCGTCGGGGCCGAGTATCGTTGCCGGTCACCCATCTCGTAACCCCCGGTTATCGTCGCCGGTTGGTTATCTTGTCGGAGCCGGTTTTCGTCGCCGGACATCCATCTCGTAATCGCCGGTTATCGTCGCCGGTCGATTGTCTTGTCGGGACCGGGTATCATCGCCGGTCACCCATCTCGTAACCCCCGGTTATCGTCGCCGATCGATTGTCTTGTCGGGGCCGGGTATCATCGCCGGTCACCCATCTCGTGATTCATTTTCACTTAAACACATCAAACGGCTGCAAGGGAACTAGGGGGACCCACCAGGGCCAGCCGCAGATGGATCTGCAGCCCGCCGCAGATTGATCTGCGGCCAGCCGCAGATAGATCTGCGGCTAAGATCGGGCTTCTTAAGCGGCTCGCCACTTCCAGATCTGTCGCTTTCAACTTCGTACCCCACATAGATTCTTACGATTTTGCTCGTTTGCAAAGGCCTTTTGTCGATTTTTCCAACTTTCCCGCAAAAACCGCTCCGGTTAGATCGATCTACGCGTTACAGGTAACACTTTGACCGTTCACTTTTCAATTTCGTCAATATTTTGCTATACATTTGGTTATTTACATGCTATAGATATAAAATGTATGCTTTACAATGCTATACTATGTATTATCATATATACATGCTATGTATCAACTGTGTGAGTCCTATTTTATGCTCATGATGCGGTCCCACATATATGTTTTTCCTTTTTTTTGAAAGAAAATCATGCATTATGGTCCTTTACATGCTGTAATTACACATTTGAATGCAACTTTGATCTGTTGTGGCTTGGATTAATGGAAAATATGTTTGGCTTATGCCTGGGATGTCCATTTTACAAACGGAACTCTGCCAAATTTTTTTTTTTTTTTTTTTGAGTAAACATGCATCATGCTGCATTAATTATATGATGAGAGTAGGAATTTAGAATATTCGTGACATAATTCAAAAGGGAACTTACCTTCCTCTTCGCTTGTTCTATTCCAGCTATGGATCCCGACGCTCCTAGTAGCTCTTCTGCGTCACGTACCTCGGGTGTTCGCCGTCGCAGGGCTGCACCTGCCCCCGTTCCTCCTCGGACCCGTAAGGCTCGCCGCTTGGCGGAGGCTATCATCCGTCCCGATCATCTGGACGTTGAGGAGGCTGTTCCTCCGGAGGTCGCGGCAGAGAGGCCATCCTCCAGCATACCGGCTCCATCTCCTCATAGTGCTCCTTCTGGCGCCCATGTGCAGATACCCGATCTTTTGGGTCGGGATCTCAGTCGTCACCCCTCGGCATCTCTCGCGGCTAACGAGGTATATTCAGTTTTATTCTGATTTTATTCTCAATTTCTCAATTCTCCTTTTATCTGGACTGACCCATTGGTGGTTGCCCTAGGTGCCCGAGTTTACTCAGCCGAGGGGTAACTGGTTCAACATATATTCCCTCTATACAGCTCTGTACAGTGAGTACCGGGCGGTGGTGGACTCCTGGGGCTTTCGTCACTTCTTCACCATCATTCCCCGCCAGTGCCCCTGGGGTTACATGAGGGCCTTATCTGAGCGCTGGTTCCACCAGACGCAGTCTCTTCACCTTCTTGACTGCGAGGTTATGCTGACTCCTTGGGACTGGAGGTACATCACGGGCATCGAGTTCACTGGATCCCGCGTCCCTCTGGATCTTGACATCACTCCAGCGGAGGTCCGGGCTTTATTGGGCTTTGCTGCGAATGATCGGGTCTTCAAGGCCCGTAGCATTCGATCTGGCGCCTTGGCTGTCGATGCTATCGGGGGTCTGTACGCACTGCCTATTCCAGCGGATCAGGGCACCCGGGACATTCTACTACGGCGCTTATTCCTGACCATTATGAGGGGTTGTTTCCTAGGGAACAACTCCTCCACCATTCATTTCAGCGTCGTAGGGGCTGTCAGAGACGTGGACCGTATCAGTCACTATGACTGGGGGTCATTCACCTTTGCCTATTTCCTCCACGGTATGCATCTACGCTCGGAGGGCCAGACAGATGCTTGGTTCGGATTCTATCACTTCCTGCTGGTGAGGTTTTTCTTCCTTTTTCTTATTGTATTTCCCGTCATTTCATTTCTCTTTTCTGCTTTTGTTGGTTACTCATGCTCTGCCTTGTTCTGTTCAACAGTTCTGGGCCTACGAGCGTCTTTCTTGTCTGAGGCCCGTCACTACCCTCGGCTTGGACACCTATCCTCGGGGTCGGCGATGGCACCACAGCACCCTGGAGGAGGTCCCAGTGTCTGGCAGCTTTGCCCATTGCCGCATTCAGCTGGAGCTGATCACTGCTGCAGGGGTCGTCTGGAGGCCTTATCTTTCTGAGCATCTGGATGTGGGGTTCACAGATGGGTATCCTACCGGCCCAGAGTTCGCACTTTCCACCCGTCGCCTCACTTTGCAGAGTGTTGGAGGATGGGTGATGTACCTGGGGGAGCGCGCATTCAGATGCATTACTGGAGAGATCCGCATCCCGCATTCCCTTCCTTTCACTACCTCCTGGCCGCTGGATTCTCAGCCTTCAGAGATCATGCTCGCCGGGGAGGATGGCCGGATGCTTTCCACGGGTCCCAGTACGAGTGATGCTTTTCGTACTTGGTGGGTGCCCCGCACTATCGGTCCTCAGACCCGGGCCACGTTCTTCCTCGGGGATATGGTCCCCGGCTCGGTGATGATGACTGACTGGGCAGCCTGCGTTCGGAGCCCTACCCATGCTGAGCAGATCGCCACTCTGACCCGTCAGGTAGACCAGTTGTCTCTATATCTTCGGGTGTTGGGCCGGACTCCAGAGGATGCTTATGCCTACGACCCTGACGGTGCGGGTTATGATGCGGACCCGAGGTCATCTGATGCCACAACGCAGCCATACATCCCCGACATGAACTTCGGGCCTTCGACTTCGGCGACTCCGGGGGACCAGTTTGAGGATCCCGCTTTCATAGACCAGATTGATTTTATTTAGATCAGGATAGGATAGGGCTTTTGTACCTGCACCTGTTTAGATTTGATTTTCATTTTATGCACTATGTACTGAACTCATTTATTTATTCATGCACAGTATTTATCTTTTATCTCTATGAACTTCATTTGCTTTATTATTAACTGTATGATGCATGCTTTTCTTATTTATGGATAGAGAATGACCCATGTACAGTCTTTTGATACTATTCTTTCACAGATGTCGTCCACAGGTGTCGTGGTACGTTTGAATTCCATTCCTCCCACAGGGTTGGTCGGCAGTCTCCTCCGTTGGCTGGACACTTTATCGCTGGCTGACAGGGTTATCGCAGATGGCCTTTTGGGCCATTCTTGGTCCTTATTAACCTTTCAGGTGCCAGTGGGCTTTGTGGAGGGTATTCTGAGCTATTGGACCCCTGCCCGTCAGGTGTTCAGATTAGGGACAGTAGAGCTGACCCCCACCCTTGAGGAGTATGCTCGCTTTACCGGCCTGCCTTTGGACGGTCCTTGTGCCAGGGTCACGGCTGGTTTCATGCGCCGTCAATTCTTGACCTTTACCGGTTTGTGGAGGGTTGTCTTGTTACTAGTGATCACATCAGACCATATGGTTCCCCTTCAGTTCCTGATTGACCGATTTGGTTCACCCGACATTTTTCGTCTTTTCTTCGGTGATTTTTCTGTGTCTGAGGAGCGTTGGGTCGCTTTAAGAGTAAACGTTCTGATGGCCTGTGTCGTCTCAATTTTGTACTTGCCCGCAGGACCTGATCAGTTGGACATGCGGGTTGTAGCGGCCGTTCGAGCTCTTCAGGAGGACCACACCATTCTTCCCATGATATTGGCGGATACCTACATGTCAGCCTCATATTGCCAATCCTTCTGCGGCCGAGTATTCAGAGGGAGCTCAACTTTGTTGTACGTGTGGTTCATGAGTCATCTCAGTCCCATCGGCCACTTCCGTCGCCAAGGGTTTTGCTTCAGCCACGACATAACCACGCAGTTTTCGTTTCGTCCCATGAGCTCTACTGATGTGGCCTCCTGGACATCATTTTTGTCGGTCATTGAGGATCCCTTTCATCTATTGGTCTATTCGGGTTATTGCTCCTTTATGAGCTTCTTGACTCATGTGCCTGACCTGGACTTCATTCCTATTGCTGGCTTGAGGGGCGTGACTACTTATCATCCCTTGGCGGTCATGGGGCAGTTTGATCAGACACAGGATTTTCACCCCTTCGCGGGCGCAGCCGCCTATCGATTCCTTATATCATCCCAGACAAAGAGGGATATACTGCAGGTATACGATCTTTGGTCTCGCCGGATCTTTGCCGAATATAGTGAGAGCTGTCACATCCAGACATTTGCTTACGTGCAGTGGTTGCGCGGAGACTTGGATCCGGCTGGTTTGAGTCGGACCGGGGCCCTTGATGACCCCAGAGTGATTTTCTCAGATCATTCCTTCTCATCTGATTCTGCCCCTAGTCGGGTCACTGAGGATACCCGACTCCACCTGGCCTTGATTACTACTGAGGCTGAGAGGGATGCCGCTCTTGTCGAGAGAGATGATGTCATTCTGGCTAGAGATGCTGCCATTGCTGACAGAGATGCCATCGTACTTCAGACCAGGGCAGTTATAGATGCTCATTCTGGGACTGTTAGCAGAGCCACTACTTTATTGGATCGCATTGATATGATGGGGCAGCAGATTGCAGGGGGTGCTGATGCTTCAGATCTATCCACCACTTTATCCATCCTACTTCAGCTAGTTTCAGATTTGTAGATTATTTTATTTCCTGCATAGACTATGTTAGTTTCATCGGTTACCGAAAGAGAGATCTTGTAATAAAATAACTTATATATAAAGACATGCATTTACATTTAGTCATTTTCCCTTTTTGTCGTATCGTTGCCTTTCATTGGATCCTCATTTTATCCAGTTGACCATGACTTTGACATTTCGCTTTCTTTCTCTTCTCAAGTCTTGATGGAGATCTAACAGATATTGCCGTACCCCTGTTGATTTCATCGGATTGGGTCTTGGATTTTGGCTATCTGTTTTGGTGGGATCAGGGTAATGTCATTTGGGATGAAGCTGTTTTGTCGGCTGGTTTCGGGAAGGTTTTGAGGGTGTAGGAAGGTTTATCTGGCTGTTGGGAATTGGTTTTGTTTAGGAATAGGATTACTTTTAAGGGATCGGACCGCGCCATGATGGCTTCCTACGTACCCCCACAAGTTGGGAGATCAGGTCCTACGTAGTTCGCTCCTTCAAAGAAAAGGAAGAATTGATGATTCAAGCGTAGAACCGCTTCACCGAGTCGGAATTGAGAGGTTGTGGAAATACCTCCCCATCCATTTCTTGCAACATGAGGGCTCCTCCGGATAGCACTTTCTTAATCACAAATGGTCCTTCCCAGTTCGGGGCGAACTTCCCCTTGGCTTCGTCCTGACAAGGCATGACTCTTTTTAGCACCAAATCATTTTCCTTGAACTTCCGAGGTCTTATCCTTTTGTCGTATGATCGAGAGATCCTTTGTTGATATAACTGACCGTGCCAAACAGCAGCAACCCTTCGTTCATCAATTAAGGCCAATTGGTCGTATCGACTTTGCATCCAATCCTCCTCGCTTATCTGAGCATCGATCACTACTCTGAGGGATGCCATTTCAACCTCAACTGGCATAACGGCCTCCATTCCATACACCAAAGCGTAAGGGGTTGCCCCTGTAGAAGTACGCGTTGACGTTCGGTATGCCAGCAGTGTGAGGGGTAACAAATCCGGCCATCCCCGATGATTAGCAGACATTTTTGCCATTATCTTCTTGATGTTCTTGTTTGCAGCTTCCACTGCCCCGTTCATCTTAGGACGGTAAATGACAGAGTTGAGGTGCTTGATCTTGAACTGGTCGCACAATCCTTTCATGAGGGCGTTGTTCAAATTCTTGGCATTGTCGAAGACCAAAACCTCAGGTTGCCCATATCGACAAATAACATTATTCCTGATGAAACCGACGATGACCTCCTGAGTTACTTTGGGGAAAGAAGCTGCTTCTACCCATTTGGTGAAATAATCGATCATGACGAAAATGAATCGGTGTCCGTTGCTTGCTTTGGGCTCTATTGGCTCGATTACATCCATTCCCCACATTGAAAATGGCCACGGGGAAGTCATCCAGTGTAGTTCATTGGGAGGCGTATGGATCACATTACCGTGCGCTTGGCATTGGTAACACCGCTTGACATGATCGTCGCAATCGGCCTTTAGTGTTAACCAATAATGCCCTGCTCTCAAGATCTTTTTAGCCAGCATCGATCCACTCATGTGTGGCCCACACACTCCACCATGTATTTCATTCATAATCCTTTGGGCCTGTGCCTCATCTACGCATTGCAACAGTCCCAACCCAGCATCCTTCTTGTAGAGTGAATCTCCACTCAGGTAAAATTTCATTGCCATCTTTTAAATTCTCATCCTCTCAGTTCGACTCGCCTGGTCGGGAATGGATCTATCTCTCAGATATTCCCTTATATCGTGATACCAGGGCTGCTTTGGCAACACCACCTCGTCTGATAATACTGCCACATGTCCCTCGTATGCCGGGGCATTCTGTACTGGTATCTCAATCTGTGGAACATCTTTTCTTTTGCTTATATGGATTAAGGAAGCCAGAGTTGCCAATGCATCGGCAAAATCATTCCGTCCCCGGGGAATATGTCGGAAAGCGATGTCTTCGAACTCCTGCATCAACTGGATAACACAACGATGGTATGGGAGTAGTCGGAGCTCTTTTGTGTTGTACACCCCGATTGCCTGTCTGATCACCAATTCTGAATCCCCGAACACCGCTAGTCTCTTCACTCCCATATCGCGGGCGAAGCGGAGTCCCAATATACATCCCTCGTATTCAGCGGTGTTGTTCGAATTGCTGAATTTCAGTTTAGTGGCCACAGGGTATTGTTCGTCGGTGATAGAGACCAGGACCGCTCCGGCTCCTGCCCCCTCGGCATTCATGGCACCATCAAAATACAACTTCCAGAACTGTCCCTCGTCATCACATTTCGCGTGTGATACCCAAAATATATCTTCGCCTGGTAGAGGAGTTTCTAACGGCTCCATCCCTCCTGACGGGGTTTCTGCCAACTAATCTGCAATTCCCTGCCCTTTCATGGCTTTCTGAGTTACGTACACCATGTCGAACTGTTGTAAGATTAACTGCCATCTTGACAATCGATAGTTCAGCATGGGCCTTTCAAAAATATATTTCAGGGGATCTATTCTTGATATCAGGTACGTCGTATGCCCATGGAGGTAGTGCTGTAATCTCCCTGCAGCCCAGGCCAGAGCGCAACAGGTCTTCTCGATGGGAGTGTAGTTCTGTTCACATTGGCTGAATCTCTTACTGAGGTAATAGATGGCCTGCTCTTTACCTGCCTCATTTTTCTGTCCCAGCATACATCCCATCGTGATGGCATTAACCGATATATACATAAACAGAGGGATCCCATCCTTCGGGGGTACCGGCACTGGTGCCTCAGTCAGTTGCTATTTAATGGTCTGAAAAGCCTTCTGACATTGCTCATTCCATTCTTGGGAAGCAGCCTTCCTTAACAGCTTGAAAATTGGCTCGCACGTAGTCGTCAAGTGGGATATGAAACGGCTGATGAAATTTATTCTTCCCAGGAACCCTCTTATCTCTTTCTCTGTGTGAGGTGCTGGCATATCCACAATGGCCTTAATCTTTGCTGGATCCAACTCAATGCCTCGATCACTGACCAGGAATCCCAAGAGCTTACCCGACTGTACTCCGAAAGCACACTTCGCTGGATTGAGCTTCAAATTATACTTTCTGAGTCGATCGAATAGCTTTTTGAGATGGGTTATATGATCAGATTCTACCCTTGACTTCACGATAATGTCATCCACGTAGACCTCTATTTCCTTATACATCATGTCGTGGAACAGGGCTATCATGGCTCTTTGATAAGTAGCCCCCGCGTTTGTGAGACCAAAAGCCAATCGTCTATAGCAGAAAGTGCCCCAAGGGGTGATGAACGCGGTCTTTTCCCGATCTTCTTCTGCCACCATTATCTGATGATACCCGGCAAAGCAATCCACAAAAGAATACATTTCGTACTGGGCCGTGTTATCCACCAGGATGTGTATGAAAGGCACCGGAAAATTATCCTTGAGACTGGCCTTATTTAGATCTCTATAATCTACACATACCCTTACCTTTCCTCCAGGCTTAGCCACTGGGACTACATTGGACAACCACTCTGGGTAAGTGGACACCATAATGATCCCCGCCCTGAACTGCTTGATGATCTTTTCCTTTACTTTTAGGCTCCACTCCGGTTTCAGCTTTCTTAGCTTCTGCTTGACAGGCCTGAAACTCTCCTTGATGGGCAACCGGTGTACCACAATGTCGGTGGACAGTCCGATCATATCCTCATGAGACCAGGCAAAGACATCCTCATATTGGCATAACAAATCAGTCATTTCTGCTTTCTGGCTAGGGGTAAGGTCCGTCCCTATCTTGAGTTCTTTTGGCTTGTCAGGGGTCCCAATATCTATGGTAATGGTTTGGTCCAAGTTGGGTTTGGGTTTATCCTCGACCCATCCTTTGATCTCGTCAGGCGCATCGTCGTAATCTGTCTCGTCCTGCTCAATGCCCATTAAATCGAAATCCAGCTCAATGTCAAAATCATAATCATCGTTCAAGTTTGAGAGATCGTTTGTTAGGGAAGGATTACTCAAATTGGTACACCCTTGTTTGGATATCACTGGTTTCATGGTCCAGTTGTCGACGGTCAGGTCAGATGAAATGCGCTGGATAAAAGGGGGCTTCACATCGGACACTTCCCCGATGATTACGGATACATCGCCTGAGTCCTCCTTCCTATCTTCTCCAGGAATAATTAGCCCTGCCCAATCGATGACAGGTACAACTTGTTGGGCTCCCAGTGACGTGACAACATCCGTCCCCTCCCTACTGCTTGTTGATTGTCTGGGGATATAGCACTTGGTTTCAAACTCTTTCGTGACCTCCTGCAGGGAACTTTCCCTCTTGGCCAACCTATCACTCACGGGGTTTAATTCTTCATCCCCAGACTCAATCACGGGCTCGCTAATCCCCTGCTCACTGTTAACCTTGGTCACCAGAAGGCTAGCCATCCGAATCGGAGCCGCACCCTGACGGTGTCTCCGTGCTACGCCTTCACAATATCCCAACCCTCCCTTGCCTATCTGCTGTGGTAGTTGGATGGGCTCGGTGATTCCTTGACTGCTCCTCCCCAGTCCCTGTCCAGGCTGGAAGTTCATTTTCATCATTTCCTTCGCAACGAAGGTAAGTTCTGGAGAGACCCTAGGTTTCATGGCTGGAGCCCTCAGGCATCGGTAGTAGGGAGTACTGATTTCTAACGCTTGAAAACTGGCAGGTGTCGCCGACTCGCCCACATTAATCACTGGCAGGCCATTTCTGGGAGGAGAAGGGTCATCACATTCTGCCGAGATTGTTACCAGGTTCCCATCGATGATTAATTTGATTTGTTGGTGTAGCGTGGAAGGAACTGCCCCGGCCATGTGTATCCACGGCCTCCCCAATAACAGGTTATAACTGGCTGCAATGTCTAGGACCTGGAAAGAGATATCAAAAGTACAAGGTCCGATTTCCACCGGCAATTCTATCTCTCCAATTGTATCCCTCCGGGAGCCATCGAAGGCTCGCACCACCACATGACTGGCCCGTAGGCGCTTGGGATTGATGTTCATCTTCTGCAATGTACTGAGGGGACAGATATTCAGTCCCGACACTCCATCAATCAGCACCCCATTCATGATATAACCCGAGGAGATTACCGCAATATGTAGCGGTTTTTGGTGCCCCCTTCCCTCCTTGGGGATGTCATCATCTGCAAAGGATATTACATCACTCTCCAATAAATGGCCTACCAGCTGGCCGAAACCCTCCTCACTAATTTCCTTGGGCACGTATGCCTCACCCAGGACTTTCGCCAGGGTTCTGCAGTGATCATTGGACGACAACACCAAATCCATGACTGATGTTAGGGTTGACTCCTCATTTAAAATCTGAATCCCTCTTGTTTCCGGGTGATCCATTCTTTTCAAGAATTCTATGGCCCTTTCCTCGGAAATCTCTTCATTTTTCTTCTTTTGGCTCTCAAGGACTCGCCCGGGAAGATATAAGGGGTTCCCCTTTGTCGTTACAGAAGCACAACTGGCCGCTTCCTCTGACATCCCTCCATAATTCCATGGTACTGTCTTTAGACTGCTGATAGGGGTTTGTTGTCTTGATGTAAGGATGAGGGGTTTCGGCGCCGCCAACTTGACAGGTCCCTCAGTGGTATTTCTACTTACACCCATCAACCTAATGGGCGCTCCCCGTGCACTCCCGTGATCATTTATCATGTTGATCATTTCATCAATTTTTTTCACATAGTTCAGCCTTGACGACCCCTCAGCTTCATTAGCCTCCGCCACATTTACCCCCCCTCCATCATGTCTTGGCAGGGGATTTGCCTTAACATTCGGGGAGTCCGGCTGCTCTACCATAATTTCCCCATTGTCAATCATGTTCTGAATTATATGTTTCAACGTCCAATAATCCTGCGTATCATGACCCGGGGAACCTGAGTGGTATGCGCATCGCTTGCTTGGGTCAAACCTTCTTCCCTTCGGGTCACTTGGGGGCGCCAAATTGATTATCTTCTTTTGGGCCATCAATACCGCTAAAATCCGCTCGAGAGGCTCACCGAGTGGGGTAAATACTCGATTTTGCGATGCCTCAAATCTCCTTCGCCCCTCCGCCCTCTGATCAACGAAGTTAGGCTGTCGAGGTGGCCCCATTCTCTGCACCTGCACGGGGGAATGGTTTTCTGCCTTTCTAGATGACCCCTGTAGGATGAGGGAAACATCCTCCTCCTTTTTCTTTTGCACCCTACGGGAAGTGCTGCCATAATTTCCACTCTGTATTTGTTCTGCAGCTGTCTCCAAAGCAGTGAAATCCCGAATCTTACCAGATTTCAGACCCATATCCACCATTTCTCTGTGTTTAATCATCTCGGCGAAAGGCCTACCAATCCCTGAAATAACCCGCTCATAATACGGGGCCTCCTGAATATCTACGAAAGTCATCACCATCTCTGACTCGCTCATCGGGGGATTCACCTGTGCGGCCATACCCCTCCACCGTTGTGCATAATCCCTGAAGGATTCCCTGGGCTGCTTCTTAACTTTTGTCATTTGGTACCTGTCAGGGGTCATCTGGGCCTGAAAGCTGTATTGGGTTAAAAAGGTATGGGCCAATTCCTCCCAGTTGTGGATTCGGGCATTGTCAAGGCGGGCATACCAGATCCTTGCCTCCCCTGTTAAGCTTTTCTGGAATAGCTGCATCCTCAACCCCTCGTCCTCGGCATAAGACCCGAGTTCTCCAATGTATATTTTCAAGTGTGTGTAGGGGTCTCCCCTTCCATTGTATTTTTCAAACTCGGGGACCTTGAACTTTTCTGGATATCTGGTTCCGGGGAAGACACATAGATCTGAGTAATTAACCCTACCCAGGGAGCCTATGCCTCTTAGAGATTGGATGGTCTCCTCCATGTGTTTCATTTTTTTCCGAAGGTCGTTAGTGTCCCCCTCCTCTGGGATAGTAATCACTGTCCTGTTGGGTATGGGAACGGCCCTTGGGATGACTGGCTCGTCCTTGAGTTGGGGTTGGTCATGTTTAAACAGGTTTGCACCATTTTTAGGAGGATTCTAGTCACCCCCTGGTGGTGGAATATTGTGTGGTCCTTGGTTTGGCGGATCCTGTCTGATTAGGAACTGCTCCTTTAGCATTGTGGCCATTTCCATCATCTGCTTTTTAAAGTCATCAAACTCTTCCCGAGATATGGAACTATGATTGGGAAGATCAGCCATTTCAGAGGTAGAGACCTGGGCTTTCTTAGACTGCGAACGGGTTTGAGGAGCAATCCTACAGAAACAACGGTCCGAAGTTTAGATCCCGGGCAAATGAAAGGATATGGATGCATGCTAAAGCTGTAACTTTTGTGTTTTGGGTTTTTTAATCTTTTTCTGCAAAACAGTATGTTAGTAGTCCCTTATTGCAATGATAATCGATAGACATGACTTATTATGCCTTCCCAGCTATTCCCTGCAAAACATGGAGGTCAGTACTTTTTCAACAGGGGAGGCATATATGAAAGGAGATCATGACATTTTATATGCGTGAACGTAAAGGGCATGAAGAGACTTTTCCTGCGTTGGGTTAATCTGAGGCTGACCTATCCTAAGGTTACTCTCACGGGTTTTCGGCATGAAGGTCCCCAAATCTTCGCAATCTACTCGTCTGAGCCCTTTCGATTGGAGCGAATTTGGGTGGTGCGTTTCCTGAGCCATCTCCGGGGAGCAGCCCCTTCGAGTCCAGTAATAAGCAACCGACAGGTTCGCCTCAGCAGGAGGTACTCTCTCAACATACATTCACATTCATCGCCCTCACCGTATGCAAATGATTACTTAAAAGTAAAGCAATTCCATTCAATCATTCATTTATTGGGCAAAACACACATTCACACAACAAAAGTAAAAAAATCAAAATATCGCACACACACACATTTTATGAATTTCGAAGGGATAGGATAGCATCAAGATTTGAACGCGGCTTAAGCCCTCTAATGTCCCCAGCAGAGTCGCCAGATGTCGACGCCGGGTTTTTCTTAGTCTTTTCTAATTTTAGCCTCTTGATTAAATGATTTTTTGGAAAAGGTCGGCATTAATGTCGACGGGGTTTTGAAAGATCATTTTTATGATGAGCCAATTAACCAGAGTCGCCAGTTGGTATATATGAAATGGATGTACCAACTCATCCGAGTTTTCGTCTTTTTATAAATCGATGGCTCATATGTGACTCCGAATTAATTGATCTGCGAACCGAGATTCATAGAGTTCGGGGGCTTGCTTAAGCGAGGGGAAGGTGTTAGGCACCCCCCCCCCGACTTCCGTGAAACACGGTTACCGCAATCTTGATGCTTTTTCTATCCTTTAATTCATGAAACGTGTGTGTGCGTGTGTGTGTGTGTGTCTATGTGAATGTTGTGGTGAGTTTGTATGAAAGAATCATTTGGATTTTTAGGGAAAGTCGTGCTTTAATTTGAGAATGCTTCGGGATATCTTTTCGGCATACACGAGAAAGTTCTATGAGAAATGTTTGATTTTAATTGTCAAAACTGCAAGATTTCCATTAGGTGTCGTTTTGGCAAAACAAGAGTTTTAAACCTTCGTCAAAATAGGAATCGAGATCTATACGTTGCCCTCGTAACTCAAATGATGGGCAATTTCTAGGATCTCTTTAACCCTATGCACAAAGATTTAATAAAACGTTACTTATTTATAAAATCATTTTGTGTGATATTTTGGAAAACGATTTTTCTTTAGCTTTCTCGTTAAATAGGAATCGACATTCGTTAGCACTTTCAATTCATTATCCTCGTGAAGCTAATAACCTAATTTGATTGAATTTTATGAAAGTCTTCATTGTTTAGCTTTGAAATCAATTTTAGGTCGTAAATCAAATCAAGCATTAAAATGCATTGGGACTATTCATGGGCATGTAAGCCATCCAAATAACCCCAACGCCCACAATCACATATTTCACTATTACGGGGCCTTAAACCCGATTCTCGCCTTGGCGTCGTTTTAAGGCCATTACATATTTACAATGAAAATTACATCGCTCCTACTACTTACATCAAAAGACGTCCATCATCGGATTTGGACCACGGGGTCGCATTCCTAGGCTCACATCCACAATTTATATACACCCACGCAATGGATACTACAAAAATTAAACAAGCTAAAATCGCCAAATGGATATCATCGGGCCATTAGGAAGAATTTCGTTCCATTTGGAACCCTCACTAATAGTCCTCAATCCGTGGATCCACAATAATATATAAGAAAACTACATTTAAGATGATCCGGATGAGAAAAAGCTTGGCAAAAATGGTATAACAAAATGCTAAAACAAAGGATTTTTCACCTTGCAAATGATCCCCACAATATGTATGAATTTATGTATTGAATAGAGTAGAAAATATGAGTTGTAATCTCACAAAATGGGTACAATTCCTCACTATTTCTCACTCTTTTCTCTCTTAATTTTGCTGTTTTTCTTGTTGTTTTCTTTCTCTCCCCGAGCTGCTGCTGCTGCTGGCTTCTGCTTCTTTCTTCCAATTCTTCCAACTCTCAACTCCCTGTATGCTGCTACGAAACTGAGTTGAAATAGGCTGGCTGGCCGCCTGCCTTCCACTCCCCTGATTTCGAGTTCCGTGTTTCGAGTTCCGTGTTTTCAAAAGGCGCACTATTTGGCCGCAGATCAATCCGCGGCTGGACGGTTTGACTTTCTCGATTTTTGTGCCACGCCTCGATTTTCGTGCTGTAACATCGGTTTTCGCTAACAGGCTCGTGTTCGGCAGTCCGAGAATTTCCGGGAGACGTGCCACCTCATTCGGGAATGCCCGTTTCGGATGGCCTTATTGCCACGTCAGCTTTGGTCGCCAAACATTGCGGTGGTGTTGGGCGTTCGCACTTGTTCCCATTCCTTCGCTTCCGCAAGCCGATTCAATTGACGATTTTGCCCTCCTGTCATGGTTAGTACCGGATCTCGTGTCCCTTTGGATCTTGATATCACTCCAGCGGAGGTTCGAGCTTTATTGGGCTTCGCTGCCGCGGACCGGGTCTTCAAGGCCCACAGTATTCGGTTCGGCGCTTTGGTTGTTGACGCTGTCGGGGGCATATATACGACGCCCTTCCCTGCAGATCGGGCTACTCGGGACATTCTGCTCCGGCGCCTGTTCCTGACCATCATGAGGGGTTGTTTTCTAGGGAACAACTCCTCTACCATTCATTTCAGCGTCGTCGGAGCTGTCAGGGATGTAGACCGAATCGGCGACTATGAATGGGGGTCCTTCACATTTGCTTATTTCCTCCACGGTCTTCGTCTACGTTCGGAGGGACAGACAGATGTTTGGCTCGGCTTTTACCACTTCTTGCTGGTGAGCCCTCTCTTCCTTTTTTCTTACTGTACTTCCCCTCATTTCATTTCTCTTTTCTGCATTTGACGGTTACTCATGCCTTGCCTTGTTTTTGTTCACAGTTCTGGGCCTACGAGCGACTCCCCTGTCTGAGGCCTGTCACTACCCTCGGTCTGGATACCTATCCCAGGGGTCGTCGGTGGCATCACAGCACTCTGGAGGAGGTCCCGGTGCCTGGCAGCTTTGCCCATTGCCGCATTCAGCTGGAGCTGATCACTGCTGCAGAGGTCGTCTGGACTCCCTATCTTTCTGAGCATCTGGCTGTGGGGTTCACAGATGGGTATCCTTCCGGCCCGGAGTTCGCACTTTCCACCCGCCGCCTTACTTTGCAGAGTGTCGGGGGCTGGGTGATGTATCTGGGAGAGCGTGCATTCAGATGCGTTACTAGAGAGATCCGCATTCCGCACTTTCATGCTTGCGGGGGAGGATGGCCGTACACTTTCTTCGGATCCCACCACGAGCGAGGCCTTTCGTACCTGGTGGGTGCCCCGCACCATTGGTCCTCTAACCCGGGCCACATTCTTTCTCGGAGATATGGTCCCCGGCTCGGTGATGATGACTGATTGGGCCGCCTGCGTTCGGAGTCCCACCCATGCCGAGCAGATCACCACTCTGACCCGCTAGGTGGAGCAGCTATCGTTGTATCTTCGGGTGCTAGGTCGGACCCCAGAGGATGCCTATGTATATGATCCTGATAACACGGGTTTTGACACAGGTCTGAGCTCATCTGATGCCCCGGCGCAGCCATATATCCCTGACATGAACTTCGGGTCTCCGACTTCGACGACTCCGCGGGATCAGTTCGAGGATCCTGCCTTCTTAGATGACCTCACTTTTGACTAGATCAGGCTAGGATAGGGCCCTTTGTACCTGAACCTGTTAGATTTTATTCTCTCTTTTTTTATTACATGCACTATGTATTGAACTCATTTGTTTATTTATGCACAGTTTTTTTATCATTATGACCGTTCAATTGCTTTATTATTAACTGTATGATGCATGCCTTTTATTTATGGATAGAGAATGACCCTTGCATAGTCTTTTGATACTATTTTCACAGATGTCACCAGATGTCGTGGTACGTATGGATCCCATTCCTCCCACAGGGTCGGTCGGCAGTCTTCTCCGCTGGTTGGACAGTTTGTCGCCGGGCGACAGGGCTATTGCAGATGGTCTTCTCGGACATTTCCGGTCCTTATTATCATTTCAGGTGCCGGCAGGCTTTGTAGATGGTATTCTAGGTCACTGGGTCCCTGCACGTCAGGTGTTCAGGTTGGGGACAGTATAGCTGACCCCCACTCTCGAGGAGTATGCTCGCTTTACTGGCCTGCCTTTGGACGGTCCTTGTGCCAGGGTCACAGCTGGTTCCATGCGCCGTTAGTTCTTGACTTTCACCGGTTTGCGGAGGACAGTCCTGTTATCTGTGGTCACATCAGACCATCTAGTTCCCCTACATTTCCTGATTGACCGATTCGGCTCACCTGACAGTTTTCGTCTATTCTCTGGTGACTTTTCCGTATCTGAGGAGCACTGGGGTGCTTTGAGAGTAGACGTTTTGATGGCCTGTGTCATCTCAGTTTTGTACTTGCCAACCGGACCCGATCAGTTGGATATGCGAGTTATCGCGGCCGTTAGAGCCATTCAGGAGGATCACACCGTTCTTCCCATGATATTGGCGGATACTTACATGTCAGCCTCATATTGTCAGTCTTTTCGAGGCAGAGTATTTAGAGGGAGCTCTACTTTGTTGTATGTGTGGTTTATGAGCCATCTCAGCCCCATCGGTCATCTCCGTCGCCATGGGTTTTACTTCAGCCATGACATAGCCACGCAGTTTTTGTTTCGTCCCGTGAGCTGTACTGATGCGGCTTCCTGGGCAGAATTCTTATCGGTTATTGAGGATCCTTTTCATCTTCTGATCTACTTGGGTTATTGCTCCTTCATGAGCTTCTTGACTCACGTGCCCAACCTGGATTTCATCCCTATTGCTGGCTTGAGAGGCATGACGACTTATCATCCCTTGGCGGTTACAGGGCAGTTTGATCAGACACAGGATTTTCACCCCTTCACGGGCGCAGCCACCTATCGATTCCTCATATCATCCCAGACAGAGAGAGATCTAATGCGGGTATATGATCTTTGGTCTCGCAGGATCCTTGCTGAGTATAGTGACGGTAGCCCCATCCAGACATTCGCTTATGTGCAATGGTTGCGCGGAGACTCGGATACGGTTGGTTTGAGTCAAACTGGGGCTTTTGATGACTCGGGAGTGATTTTCCCAGATGATACCACAGATCATTCCATCTCAGCTGATTCTGCCCCTAGTCAGGTTACTGAGGATACCCGACTCCGCCTGGCCTTGATTACTACTGAGGCTCAAAGGGATGCCGCTCTTGTTGAGAGAGATGATGCCATTCTGGCTAGAGACGCTGCCATTGCTGACAGAGACGCCATTGTATTTCAGACCCGGGCAGTTATAGATGCTCATTCTGAGACTGTCAGCCGAGCCACTGCTTTACTGGATCGCATCGACATGATGGGGCAGCAGATTGCAGGGGATGCTGATACTTCAGATCTATCCACCACTTTATCCATCCTGCTTCAGTTAGTCACAGATTTGTAGATCATTTTATTTCCTGCATAGATTATGTTAGTTTCATCGGTTATCGAAAGAGAAATCTTGTACCAAAATGACTTATATATGTAGACATGCATTTAAATTTAGTCATTTTCCCTTTTTGTCGTATCATTGCCTTTCATAGAATCCTCATTTTATCCAGCTAACCATGATTTTGACATTTCGCTTTCTTTTTCTTCTCAAGTCTTGATGGAGATCTGACAGATATTGCCGCACCCCTGTTGATTTCATCGGATTGAGTCTTAGATTTTGGCTAACTGTTTGGTTGGGCTAGGTTTATGTTACTGGGATGAATCTGATTAGGGCTGGTATCGGGAAGGTTTCGAGGGTATAGGAAGGCTTTTTCTGGCTATTGGGAATTGGTTTTGGTTAGAGAAAGGATTATTTTTAAGGAATCGGACCGTGCCATGATGGCTGCCTACGTACCCCCACAAGTTGGGAGATCAGGTCCTACGTAGTTCGTTCCTCAAAGAAAAAGGGGAACTGATGATTCAAGCGTAAAACCGCTTCACCGAGTCGGAATTGAGGGGCTGTGGAAATACCTCACCATCCATTTCTTGCAATATGAGGACCCCTCCGGATAGCACTTTCTTAATCACAAAAGGTCCTTCCCAGTTTGGGGCAAACTTCCCTTTGGCTTCGTCTTGACAAGGCATGACTCTCTTTAGCACTAGGTCATTTTCCTTGAACTTTCGAGGTCTTATCCTTTTGTCATATGATCGAGAGATCCTTTGCTGATATAACTGACCGTGCAAAACAGCGGCCACCCTCCTTTCATCAATTAGGGCCAGTTGGTCGTATCGACTTTGCATCCAATCCTCCTCGCTTATCTGAGCATCGATCAATATTCTGAGGGACGCCATCTCAACCTCAACTGGCAGAATAGCCTCCATTCCATATACCAAAGCGTAAGGGGTTGCCCCTGTAGAAGTACGCGTTGACGTTCTGTATGCCAGCAGGGTGAGGGGTAGCAGATCCGGCCATCCCCGATGATTAGCAGACATTTTCGCCATGATCTTCTTGATATTCTTGTTTGCAGCCTCCACTGCCCCATTCATCTTAGGACGGTAAATGACAGAATTGAGGTGTTTGATCTTAAACTGGTCGCATAATCCCTTCATGAGGGCGTTGTTCAAATTCTTGGCATTGTCGGAGACCAAAACCTCAGGTTGCCCGTATCGACAAATGACATTATTCCTGATGAAGTCAACGATGATCTCCTGAGTTACTTTGGGGAAAGAAGTCGCTTCTACCCATTTAGTGAAATAATCGATCATGACGAAAATGAATCGGTGTCCATTGCTTGCTATGGGCTCTATTGGTCCGATTACATCCATTCCCCACATTGAGAAGGGCCACGGAGAGGTCATACAGTGCAGTTCGTTGGGAGGCGTATGGATCACATTACCGTGCGCCTGGCATTGATAACACCGTTTGACATGATCATCGCATTCGGCTTTCAGTGTTAACCAATAATGCCCCGTTCTCAAGATCTTTTTGGCCAGCATCGGTCCACTCATGTGTGGCCCACACACTCCACCATGTATTTCGTTCATAATCTTTTGGGCTTGCGTCTCATCTACGCATTGCAACAGTCCCAAACCAGCATCCCTCTTGTAGAGTGAATCCCCACTCAGGTAAAACTTCATTGCCATCTTTTGAATTCTCATCCTCTCAGCTCGGCTTGCCTGGTCGGGAATGGATCTATCCCTCAAATATTCCCTTATGTCGTGATACCAAGGCTGCTTTGGCAGAACCACCTCGTCTGATAATACTGCAACATGTTCCTCGTATGCCGGGGCATTCTGTACTGCTATCTCAATCTGTGGAATGTCCCTGCTCTTGATCACGTGGATTAAGGAAGCCATAGTTGCCAATGCATCGGCAAAATCATTCCGTCCTCGGGGGATATACCGGAAAGTGATATCTTCGAACTCTCGCATCAATTGGATAACACAACGATGGTATGGAAGTAACCGGAGCTCTTTTGTGTTGTACACCCCGATCGCCTGTCTGATTACCAGTTCTGAATCCCCGAACACCGCCAGTCTTTTCACTCCCATATCGCGGGCAAAACGGAGTCCCAATATACATCCCTCGTACTCAGCTGTGTTGTTCGAATTGCTGAACTGCAATTTAGTGGCCACAGGGTATTGTTATCCGGTGATAGAGACCAGGACTGCTCCGGCTCCTGCCCCTTCAGCATTCATGGCACCGTCAAAATACAGCTTCCAGAACTGCCCCTCGTCATCACATTTCGTGTGTAATACCCAAAATATATCTTCGCCCGGCAGAGGAGTTTCTAATGGCTCCATCCCTCCTGATGGCGTTTCCGCCAACTGATCTGCAATTCCCTGCCCTTTCATGGCTTTCTGAGTTACGTATACCATGTCAAACTGCTGTAAGATTAACTACCATCTTGATAGTCGACAGTTCAGCATGGGCCTTGCAAAGATATATTTCAGGGGATCCATTCTCGATATCAGGTACGTAGTATGCCCATGGAGGTAGTGCTGTAATCTCCCTGCAGCCCAGGCCAAAGCACAACAGGTTTTCTCGATGGGAGTGTAATTCTGTTCACATCGACTAAATCTCTTGCTGAGGTAATAGATGGCCTGCTCTTTACCTGCCTCATTCTTCTGTCCCAGCATACATCCCATTGCAATGGCATTGACCGATATATACATAAACAGAGGGATCCCATCCTTCGGGGGTACCAACACTGGTGCCTCTGTCAGCTGCCTTTTAATGGTCTGAAAGGCTTTTGACATTGCCCATTCCACTCTTGGGAAGCATCCTTCCTTACTAGTTTGAAAATCGGCTCGCATGTAGTCGTCAAGTGGGATATGAAGCGGCTGATGAAGTTTATTCTTCCCAGGAATCCTCTTATCTCCTTCTCTGTGTGAGGTGCCGGCATATCCACAATGGCCTTAATCTTCGCCGGATCCAACTCAATGCCCCGATCACTAACCAGGAATCCCAAGAGCTTGCCGGACTACACTCCGAAAGCACACTTTGCTGGATTGAGCTTCAAATTATATTTTTTGAGCCGATCGAATAGCTTTTTGAGATGGGTTATATGATCAGACTCTACCCTTGATTTTATGATAATGTCGTCCACGTAGACCTCTATCTCCTTGTGCATCATGTCGTGGAACAGGGCCATCATGGCTCTCTGATAAGTAGCCCCCGCATTTGTGAGACCGAAAGCCAGTCGTCTATAGCAGAAGGTGCCCCAAGGGGTGATGAACGCGGTCTTTTCCCGATCTTCTTCCGCCACCATTATCTGATGATACCCCGCAAAGCAATCAACAAAAGAGTACATCTCGTACTGGGCTGTGTTATCCACCAGGATGTGTATGAAAGGCACCGGGAAGTTATCCTTGAGACTGGCCTTGTTTAGATCTATATAGTCGACACATACCCTCACCTTCCCTCCAGGCTTAGCCACTGGGACTACATTGGACAACCATTCTGGGTAAGTGGACACCATAATGATTCTGGCCCTGAACTATTTGATGATCTCTTCCTTCACCTTCAAGCTCCACTCCGGTTTCAACTTTCTTAGTTTCTGCTTGACAGGCCTGAAACCCTCCTTGATGGGCAACCGGTGTACCACAATGTCGTTGGATAATCCGATCATGTCCTCATCATCCTCATACTGGCTTAGTAACTCAGTTATTTCTGCTTTCTGGCTAGGGGTAAGGTCTGTCCCTATCTTGAGCTCTTTGGGTGTGTCAGGGGTTCCAATATCTATGGTGATGGTTTGGTCTAAGTTGGGTTTGGGTTTATCCTCGACCCATCCTTTGATCTCGTCAGGCGCGTCGTCGTAATCTGTCTCATCTTGCTCAATGCCCATCAAATCGAAATCCAGCTCAATATCAAAATCATAGTCATCATTCAAATTTGAAAGACCGTTTGTTAGGCAAGGATTACTCAAATTGGTACACCTGACATGAAACAAAATATTTGTCATATATAAGTTATTTTCCACAACGATCACATTTTCAGATAACATGACGAAACGACATAATTATGCAAAATACAAAACAACAAAATGAACTTCTTCATCCTCCCATCCTCTGGGGTCTACCATCCTGATGTCGGGTTTTACCCTTGTTTGGATATCACTGGTTCCATTGTCCAGTTGTCGATAGTCAGGTCAGATGAAATGCGCTGGATGAAAGGGGGCTTCACATCGGAAACTTCTCCGATGATTACGGCTACATCGCCTGAGTCCCTCTTCCTACCTTCTTCAGGAATAATTAGCCCTGCCCAATCTATGACAGGCACACCTTGTTGGGCTCCCGGTGGCGTGACAACATCCTTCCCCTCTCCATTGCTTGTTAATTGTCCAGGGATATAGCACCTGGTTTCGAACTTTTGCGCGACCTCCTGTAGGAAACTTTCCTTCTTGGTCGACTCATCACTTGTGGGGGTCAACTCTTCATCCCCTGTCCCAATCATAGGCTTGCTAGTCCCTCGTTCATTGTTGACCTTGGTCATCGGACTTCCGGCCAAACGAGTCGGGGCCGCGCCCTGACGGTGTCTCCGTGCTACGCCTTCACGATATCCCAACCCTGCTTTGCCTATCTGCTGTGGTAGTTGAATGGGCTCGGTGATTCCTTGACTGCTCTTTCCTAACCCTTGTCCAGGTTGAAATTTCATTCTCATCATTTCTTTTGCAACGAAGGTAAGTTCTGGAGAGATCTTAGGTTTCACGGCTGGAGCTCCTAGGCATCTGTAGTGGGGAGTGCTGATTTCCAGCGCCTGAAAGCTGGCAGGTGCCGCCGACTCATCCACATTAATCACCGGCAGGCCATTCCTGGAAGGAAAAGGGTCAACACATTCTGCCGAGATCGTCACCAGATTCCCGTCGATGATAAATTTGATTTGCTGGTGTTGCGTGGAAGGAACTTCCCCGGCCATGTGTATCCATGGCCTCCCCAATAACAGGTTATAACTTACTGCAATATCTAGGACTTGGAAAGAGATATCAAAAGTACAAGGTCCTATTTCCACCGGCAATTCTATCTCTCCAATTGTATCCCTCCGGGATCCGTCGAAGGCTCGCACCACTACATGACTGGCCCGTAGGCGCTTAGGATTGATGTTCATCTTCTGTAATGTACTAAGGGGACAGATATTCAACGCCGATCCCCCATCAATCAGCACCCCATTCATAATATAACCTGAGGAGATTACCGCAATATGCAACGGTTTTCGATGCCCCCTTCCTTCTTTGGGGATATCATCATCTGTGAATGATATTACATTACTTTCCAACAGGTGGTCCACCAGATGGCCGAAACCTTCCTTGCTAATCTCTTTGGGAATGTATGCCTCCTCCAGGACTTTTGCCAGAATTTTGCAATGATCACTGGACGATAACACCAAATCCATGATTGATGTCAGGGTCGACTCCTCGTTTAATATCTGGATCCCTCTTGCTTCCGGATGATCCGTCTTCCTCAAGAATTCCATGGCTTTTTCCTCGGATATCTTTTCATATTTCTTTGTTTTGCTTTCAAGGACTCGTCCAGGAAGATATAAGGGATTCCCCTTTGTTGTTACAGAAGCACAACTGGCCGCTTCCCCTGACACTCTCCCGTAATTCCATGGCACCGTCTTTAGACTGTGGACAGGGATTTGTGGCCTCGCTGTAAGGGTGAGGGATTTCGGAGCTGCTAACTTGACAGGCCCCTCTATGATATTTCTGCTTACACCCACCAACCTAATTGGCGCTCCCCGTGTACTCCCGTGATCACTTATCATGTTGATCATTTCATCGATTTTCTTTACATAATTCAGCCTTGACGGCCCCTCGGCTTCACTGGCTTCCGCCACATGGACCCCCCTCCATCATGCCTAGGCAGGGGATTGACTTTAACATTTGGGGAGTCCGGCTGTTCCACCACAATTTCCCCACTATCAATCAAGTTCTGAATTCTGTGCTTCAGTGTCCAACATTCCTGGGTATCATGACCAGGGGAACCTGAATGGTATGCGCATTTCTTGCTTGGGTCAAACCTTCTTCCATTCGGGTCACTCGGGGGTGCCAAATCGACTATTTTCCTCTGGGCTATCAATACTGCCAACACCCGCTCAAGAGGATCCCCGAGTGGGGTGAATACTCGATTTTTCGAGGCCTCGAATCTCCTTCGCCCATCCGCCCTCTGATCAGTGAAGTTAGGCTGTCGGGATGGCCCCACTCTCTGCACCTGTACTGGAGGATTGCTTTCTGCCTTTCTAGATGATCCCTGCAGGATGAGGGAAACATCTTCTTCCTTTTTCTTTTGGACCCTACGGGAAGTGCTGCCATAGTTTCCACTTTGTATTTGTTCTGCAGCCGTTTCCAAAGCCGTGAAATCCCGAATCTTACCAGACTTCAACCCCATGTCCACCATTTCTTCGTGTTTAATCATCTCGGCAAAAGGTCTTCCAATTCCCGATATGACCCGCTCATAATAAGGTGCCTCTTGAATATCCACGAAGGTCATCACCATCTCCGACTCACTCATTGGGGGATTCACCTGTGCAGCCATACCCCTCCATCGATGTGCATAATCCCTGAAAGATTCTTTTGGTTGCTTCTTGATTTTCGTCATTTGATATCTATCAGGGGCCATTTGTGCCTGGAAGCTATATTGTGTTAAGAAGGTATGGGCCAACTCCTCCCAATTGTGGATCCGGGCATTATCAAGACGGGCATACCAAATTCTTGCCTCTCCCGTCAGGCTCTTTTGGAATAATTGCATTCTTAGACCTTCGTCTTCGGCATAAAATCCAAGCTCCCCGATGTATATTTTCAGATGTGTGTAAGGATCCCCCTTCCTATTGTATTTCTCAAATTCGGGAATTTTAAATTTCTCCGGGTATCTGGTTCCGGGGAAGACACATAGATCTGAATAATTAACCCTGCCTAGGGAGCCTATGCCTTTTAGAGATTGGATGGTCTCCTCCATTTGTTTCATTTTCTTCCGAAGGTCGTCAGTGTCTCCTTCCTCTGGGATAGTAATCACTGTCTGGTCAGGTATAGGAATGACCTTTGGGACGACGGGTTCGCCCTTAGGTTGGGGTGGATCCTCTTTAGGTGGATCCTGTCTAGGTAGCAATTGTTCCTTCAGCATTATGGCCATCTCCAACATCTGTTTCTTGAAATCATCAAATTCCTCACGAGATATGGAACCAGGACTAGTAGGTGGAAGATCAGCCATTTCAGATGTGGAGTCCTGGGCCCCTTTAGATTGCGAACGCGTCTGAGGAGCAATCCTACAGAAACAACGGTTTGAAGTTTAGTCCTGGGCAATGAAAGGATATGGATGCATGCTAAAGCTGTAACTTTTGTTTTTTGGGTTTTTTAATCTTTCTCTGCAAAACAACATGTTAGTAGTCCCTTATTGCAATAATAATTGATAGACATGACTTATTATGCCTTCCCAGCTATTCCCTGCAAAACATGGAGGTCAGTACTTTCTTTTGACAACAGGGAAGGTATATGACAGTTGTATGCCATTTACATGACATTTATTTATTCGACTGCATGATAAAAGGGTATGAAGAAGCTTCCCTTTCGTTAGGTTTATCAGAGGCTGACCTACCCTAGGGTTACTCTCGCGGGCTTTTCGGCATGAAGGTCCCCAAGTCTTCGCAATCTACTCGTCTGAGTCCTTTCGATTGGAGCGGATTTGGGTGGTGCGTTTCCTGAGCCATCTCCGGGGAGCAGCCCCTTCGAGTCCAGTAATAAGCAACCGACGGGTTCGCCTCAGGAGGAGGTACACTCTCAACATACATTCACATTCATCGTCCTCACCGTATGCAAATGATTACTTTAAAGTAAAGCAATCCCATTCAAATCATTCATTTATTGGGCAAAACACACATTCACACAACAAAAGTAAAAAAATCAAAATATCGCACACACACACATTTTATGAATTTTTAAAGGATAGGATAGCATCAAGATTTGAACGCGGCTTAAGCCCTCTAATAGTCCCCAGCAGAGTCGCCAGCTGTCGACGCCGGGAGGGATCGCTATCTTATGCTAGTTGTTACCCTTTCCAATTTTAGCCCTTTTTGTTTAGATGATTTTTGGAAAAGGTCGGCATGAATGTCGACGGGGTTTTGAAATATCGTTTTTTATGATGAGCCAATTAATCAGAGTCGCCAGTTGGTATATTTGAAATGGATGTACCAACTAATCCGAGTTTTCATTTTTTATAAATCGCTGGCTCATATGTGACTCCGAATTAATTGGTCTGCAAACCGAGATTCATAGAGTTCGGGGGCTAGCTTAAGCGAGGGGAAGGTGTTAGGCACCCCCCGACTTCCGTGAAACACGGTTACCGCAATCTTGATACTTTCCTATCCTTTAATCCATGAAATGTGTATGTGTGTGTGTGCATGTGTGTGCCTATGTGAATG
This sequence comes from Aralia elata, assembly GCA_034770075.1. Taxonomy (NCBI): domain Eukaryota; kingdom Viridiplantae; phylum Streptophyta; class Magnoliopsida; order Apiales; family Araliaceae; genus Aralia; species Aralia elata. Next base: position 38,607,331 of record CM068380.1, on the reverse strand, counting down.
TTGTGATGAGTTTGTATGAAAGAATCATTTGGGGTTTTTATGGAAAGTCGTGTTTTGAGAGTGCTTTAGAATGTCCTTCAACTCCTACGAGAAAGCTTTATTCTTTAAGAGAAAGTTTTGATTTTAATTGTCAAAAGTCATGGGATTTTCATTAGGTGTCGTTTTGATAAAATAAAAGTTTTTTAAACCTTCGTCAAAATAGGAATCGAGACCTATACGTTGCTTTCATAAAATGACGGGCAATTTCTAGGTTCCCTTTAACCCTATGCACATTAATTTAATAAAACGTCACTTATTTTATAAAACCATTTCTTGTGACGTTTGAATACAATCTTTCCTTTGCCTTCTCGTTGAATAGAAATCGACATTCATTAGCACTTCCCAATTTTTAGCCTCGTGATTCTAATAACCTAATCTGATTGATTTTATGGAAATCTTATCGTTTAGCTTTGAAATCAATTTCGTGTCATAAATCAAATAAAACATTAAAATGCGTAGGGGCTATTCATGGGCATGTGAGCCATCAAAATACCCCCAAACGCCCACAAACACATATTTTTCACTATTACGGGGCCTTAAACACGATTCTCGCCTTGGCGTCGTTTTAAGGCCCGACAGTTACATACTTTCAAGGAAGATTACACCTCTCCTACTAATTATCAAAAGATGTCCATCATCGGATTTGGACTACGGGGTCGCTTTCCTAAGCTCACACCCGAAATCTCCACACACCCACAACCGAATATTACAAGAGGAAGACCAACACGGATAATCTAACAATACCAAGACATCCTAAAATAGCAACCTAAAGGAACCACGCCCAATACAACGCCGTAGAACAACCAAAATTTCAACAAACGAATAGCATCGGGTTATTAGGAAGAATTTTGTTCCGATGGAACCCTCTCTAATAATCCATAATTCATTGTCCACCATAAATTATATGAAAACTACATTTAATTTAACCAAAGTATATGATAGAAATTGCTATAATAAGGGAATTTTCACCTTGCAAATGATGTCAAAATGGATGTAAACTTGTGTATTTTGAATAGAAGGAGAAGTATATGTGATACAATCAAATCAAAAGAATATAAATCCTCTCTTTTTTCTTCCTTTCTCTCCTATTTTGTTGCAAAATTATGCTATTTTTCTCTCTATTTCCAAGCTGTTGCTGCTATTTTCTTCTTCTCTCCCGATCTGCCAACCTCCTGTATGCTGAATGAAGGATGAGCTGAAATAGGCTGGCCAAAGCCAGCCGCAGATGGATCTGCGGCTGGCCGCCAACCCTCCACTCAGCTGATTTTTGGTTTCCGTGTTTCGAGTTCCGTGTTTTCAAAAGGCGCACTCATTGGCCGCAGATCAATCCGCGGCTGGCTGGCTTGACTTTCTCGGTTTTCGTGCCACGCCTCGATTCTCGTGTTGTGACGTCGGTTTTCGCCGACAGGCTTTTATTTTGCAGTCCGGGAATCACTGGGAGACGTGCCACATCATTCGAGAATGCTCATTTCGGACGGCCTTGTTGTCACGTCGATTTCGGCTGTAAATCGTCACGGTGGTGTCGAATGTCCGTACTTGTCCATCCCTTGCTCTCGCAGGCCAGTTCATTTGCCGAATTTGCCTTTCTGTCAGGGTTAGTATACGAAGTGCAAAATTTGGGTGTCTACAGCGGCTGCATATCTACAAAAATAAGGTAACCTCAAAAATCCGAGCTCAATACCCCATAAAGGTTATGGATAGGAAGGATTCCTATTCTTAAGGATGTTAAGATAAGGGGTTGTCCAGCTTATGTGAAAAGGTTTCAAAGATAAGTTTGGGACAAAATCTAACAAGTGCAGACTTATGGGATATCCTAAAGAAAGTTTAGGGTATTATTACTATAATCCTACATGCTGCCTTCTTAGATAAAGGTGTTTATCATTGAAGGAGCTAGTGGGAGGGTAATAGATCTTGAAGGAGTTCAAGAACCACAAAGCACTTTAAGTTAAATCGAAGAACCTATAGATAGACCTATTGTACCACAACCGAATCATAAATCTGGACGAGTACCGAAGATACCTAGAAGGCATGGATTCATCATAGAGGATGATGATGAGGTACGCATCATAAATGATGATGATCCAGTTATATACGATGAGGCTATGAGTAGTAGACACTCAGAGAAATGGCAGATGGCCATGATATTCGAAATGGACTCCATGTATGAGAACCAAGTATAGACTCTGGTTACTCCACAAAAGGGCATAGTGCCTAGAGTGTGAATATGGGTCTTTAAGAGAAAGACTGAGGCAAATGGCAAGGTAGAGAGACCTATAAGACCAGACCTATTTAAAAGGTTTTTCAAGTCAAGGAGTTGACTGTGATAAAACCTTATTACCGGGTAATGCTCAAGTCGATTTGGATTTTGCTTGTGATTGCAGCTTATTACGAAATCTGGCAAAATGGATGTGGAGACGTCCTTCCTCAATAAAGACTTGAGGAGAATGTATGTATGATACAGCCAGGGGAATTTGTTTCAAAGGTTAAAGCCAATCATGTATATAAGTTGCAACGATCCATTTATGGATTGAAGCAAGCTTCTCAAAGATGGAACATTCATTTTGATGAGACAATCAAAAGAGTTTGATTTTATCAAAAGAGTTTGATTTTATCAAAAATGAGAATGAACCTTGTGTGTACAAAAGGGACAGTGGGAGCGCTGTGACATTCTTGGTATTATATGTTGATATACTACTGATAATGAATAACACACCAATGCCACAATCAGTAAAGATAAAATTATCTAAACATTCCTCCATGAATGACTTGGGAGGAGCATCCTATAAATTGGGGGTATAAATCTATATAGATAGATTTAAAAGGATGTTCGGTTTGACCCAATGAATGTATATTCATTCGATGCTAAAGGCGTTTAGCATGGCAAACTCTAAAAGATGTCTCATGATGATGAGCCATGGAGTGTATCTCTCTAAAATTGTCTCCAATTAAAAGAGAGATCGTATGAGTTACTATCATGTATGCAATGAATATACTAGGCCTGATGTTGATCAGTCATATTCTGGAGAAGATCATTGTAAGACAATAAAAAATATCTTTAAGTACTTAACCGGTATTGAAGATGTGATTATGATTAATGGTAGGTCTGAATTAAAATTATAGGGCTAAACAGACTCGAGTTTTTCAAACTGACCAAGACAATAACAAATCCACTTTAGGGTAAATCGTTACCGTAAATGGTGGTGCAGTGAATTGGAAAGGTTCCAAATAGCAAAGAGTTGTTGGTTTAGTGACAAAGACAAAGTATATAGCTGTAAATGAAGCTACAAGTTGATTGTTTGGATGAAAAGTTCATTACAGAACTAGCAATAGTTCCTAAGTCTCATCTTAGATTCAAACAAGTGTTGCGGCACTTTCATTTGATTAGTGGAATCATTGAAAGAGAAAAAGTCATTATAGAGATAGTGGACTCTCAAGAACAACATTGCATATCCATTTACTGAAGCTTTATCCAAACAGCAGGATGATCGTCACTTAGAGAAGAAGGGTATTAGATACCATGACGATTGGCTTTAGTGCAAGTGGGAGATTGAAAGTAGTATGCACACAAGCCAATCATATTTGATATAATGTAGCATATACTTTGTAATCTTATTCGGTTGTTAAAGGCATTTTACTTTATCTACATGGTGCTGTTATATTAAATGTGATAAACCCAAAGTTTTGAGCAATACTTTTAGAATCATGATGGTGATCATGCAAATGAGATCTAAATTCTAGATACCTCACAAACTAAAATCGTTCCTAATCGTTAGATTACTAAAAGGGGATTAGTGAATCCGGATAGATTAGTACATACGTTGCTTGCTCTTATGAAGAGGATGATTGATCTCATAATCATTTGTGTGGAGACACTAAAGCAAGTATGTAGGTGCTTATTAGAGAATAAGTTCACTGAACGTGGCTCGCTAAGGAATACCTAATGGAGTTTTACTCGCCTGTCAATAGGAATTCCTCTAGTGATAGTAGTACAAGTGATCCTTGGACTTGAGATCATCATAGTATCTTGTGTATGATGAGTTATACTTTGACATGTCCCTTAAGACCCTTAGGGTATATCAAAGGGTATGATTGGGTATAATAAGTTATACATGGAGATAAGTGAATGATCAACAAAGAATCTACCACTTCTAGTAAACGAAGAGAATGTCCTATGTGATTCGATAAATGACGACTCGGAAGTCTTTGGCCAAAGCAGGATAAAATTAGAAAGGAGTTTCTAATTTGCATTAATCAGAGTTGCGCATTTAAGAATCGAAATACATATAATTAAATAAATAAGACTTGACAGAATTCCATGTCTTATATTTAATTGGGACATTGTATGGTAGAAGGATTGAATTATACAGTAACTATTCACTGAAAGGTTCTTTTATGATTAATGCTGAAATCTATATTATCTGAAAAGTCGTTTATCGCTAAGGGGGCTTACCCTTATTGTAGAATAAATATTATTTATTTAAATGAATTAAATAGTTTAATTTATTTATTTAAATATAATTAGAATTGTTCTAATTGATTTATTCACAACCGGTTTAATATGGAGAACCTAAAGGGTCACACCGCAAAAGAAAAATATTTATTTAAGAAGTAAATGGCATAATTGTAATAATAAGTTAAGTGTATTTAATTTAATCTATGGAGATAGAATAAATTAAATAACTTAATATTTATTATTTAATATTTTGAAAATATTAAATATAAATTAATAAGAGGAGTCTTATTATTATTATTACTATTACTATTATTTAATTCCTAATTGGATTAGGAGTTTAATTAATTAAAGGAGTTTAATTAAAATAAAAACCCTAATCCTAAATAGTTTAGGAGGGTTCCCTATATCTATAAATAAGAGGAGTCTTATCATGATTTAGGGTTAGACAATTACACACTCTTCCATAATAATTGGAGAGAGAGAGAGAGTACTTGCAATTTCTAGAGAGATAGAAACTAGGGTTTTGCCAACACCCATATTCTTGAACAACTATTATTCCTTGGTGGATCACCTCTAGAGGCCAAACACTTGGGTGACTAATGTTGATCAAAGGAAGAAATTTAATTGGTGGAATTCAAGGAGAACGCGAAGGAATTGGAGGTGAACTTGTACCCGAGGAAGCACGGTTCTATGAGGGTATAATTTCTTAATCTCTATCTCTTTCGTTAATTGATAATTGAACACAAGGAAAGATCATGGTGATGGTTTGTATGAAAATTTTAAAATCCGTTTTATCGCGCTTCCGCTTTATTTATGTAATTTGTTTACATATTCGCGTTATACAAACCTAACACCTACAAATATTGTACTCATTATTTTTTAGTTCTACCACTTGGGTTTAACATTTAACTTATATATCTAACACCCCTCTTTGACGGATCGCAAAAAGAGTGTATAGATTTCAAATGGTACTTATATAAAGTAGCCTAAAGCTAGGGTTTTCTAACTTATTTTAAAACGAACTAAGTTTTCTTTTCTTTTCAACAAATCAACACCCAAACTTGTAAGATCTATGCATAATACACTTATTAACATGTAGATCTAAGGTTTTTAAGTTTTGAAACCTTAGATCTTCACCCCATTAAAATAAACTAAACAAAAAAGGAAATAAACTAGTTTTTGGGTTATACCTTTTTCTTGATCTTCTCTCTTCTTCTTCCTAGTGTTTGTTTATGGAACTTTGAAGCTTAAAAAAACTCTTCCTCTCTCTCTAGTTCCAGCCGCCCCTCTCCTCTCTCTCTCTCTCTCTTTAGTTTTCTTTAGTTAGCTTTCTTTAACAAAATAGGAAGTGAGAGGAAAGAGAATAAAATAGATTTTTGTGTTTTTTTATAGGAAATATGTATAGATATATGTTGTATATCTATTCTAATCTTCCAACATATCTTCTCTCTCTTATCTCTTGTATTAATTGCAAATCTTGGACAAAGATATATGGTCAAATAGATTTGTGACACCTTGCTTGGAGTGTGCAAGTAACTTTGACAACTGAGGGAAGTAATGATTTCACCCATGTGCTAATAATACTCCCTCCTCTAGTCCGGATACTTCCCCCCTTTAATGATCATTTTTGCTTTATTTTTAAATGCAATATATGCTTAATCAAGTGACCGTAATGCCCCTCTTCCATTGGACTAAGATTGGGTCATTCCTTTAATTTTTTGAGCTTGAAATTTAAATTGTTTGGGCCATGAAATTAAATTAGGTCCAATACTTTTAATATTATTCTACCCTAATTATTTATTTAGGGTTTTTATCTACTCATTTGTAATTCAAATCCTTACTCATGTACATTTAATTTTTTAACCTAATTAGACTTACTTTAATTAGGTTATAAAATTAATTAATTGAGATATATAAAATAAATCTCTTAAGGTTGGTATATATTTTAAATACTATTATTCTCACATACCATAACCCTTAAGTTATTTTAATTTTCATACCTAATATATAATTAGGTTACAAGACCTTATTTTATTTGTTTATGTGACACCCCCAAATCCAGGTTTCCAAACCTCGAATTCGGTGCTCACGATAATCGACGACAAACATACTATCTAACTAAATGCGGAATAATAAACATACATTGTTTATCGAATGGAAATAAAGTCTTACAATTCTGGTCTCAAGGTTCTTTAACCTTAACATAAAACGTACCCTTAATACAACAAAAGGTTCACCTAATCAAACAACATTCAATAATAACTAGTACATAGGCACTATCGGGCATCTATTCCTGCACCTTCCCTTTTCCTTTGTCTCCTCTAGACGTTTCTGCCTTAGCTGAAATAAAGATCATGATATAGCAAGGGTAAGCAACTAATTTGCTTAGCAAGTATATACACAAGAGATATATCATGATGGAAGGAAATTTTGCTTTCAATGTTCAACAACAGTATAAGGGTGTGAAGGAACATGAATTAGTAAACAACAGTTGAATATCCGAATAATTGAATGATAATTACTGAGTGGTTTGAAATAACCAAGGACGTTTTCCAAGGTTCTCAGCATGTAAGCTGGACCTCTTAAAAAGTTTTGGTAATCGAGGGGATCAGCCTCTCATACCCCGTGATTTATGCATAAACACTTAATAAACCAGCATTGATATCATGCCTTAATCAAATTTATCCTTTTCTCAGCCAAGAGTTCTTACTATAGCAAATTAATAAGAACAGCTTTTAAAATACATTTGATTTCATAAATTTAGACATGCTTGATCTAGCTGATACAAATAGCATAAATCTATCTCATAAACAGTTCATGCTTGAAAGAACTTTAATCTAATTCACAATTCAATAACAATAGAATAGGAATTCAATTGCACAAGGTGCGAATCTCAATAACCAGTATAGATGTGAATAATCAACAATAATTATTCACTAACATGCTTCGAAAATAATAACTCGAGTTTGAGTTAGGGAACTTGCAATAATGTAAGAAGTTTAGGGTTAGGAACTTGCCTGTTTGCTCAGCTACAAATAATTCTAGCTTTAACTAATTGGCCTTGAAGAACCTAACATTGATAATGTTGGGCTATCAATTAGTACTGCGTAGTTGTATATCGATACGCTTACTTATGCTATTTATTTAACAATTAAGCAATTCACATAGCACACATAAGTTAATAAACTATCATAAATACTATAAGACACTTTAATGGATCTCTAGGTTGATGGTTTAATTAATTAACCATGTTTCCCTTAAGTGATAATCACTTATTAACCTTTAAGCAATTTATTATAATTGTTAAATTAATTAACATTACTCTTTCTTAAGTAATATTCATTTATTAAACCCTTAAACAATTTGTTATGATTGTTTAATTAATGGGTTATTAAACTCTCTCTATTTTATTAACTTTATCTTCATTTAATTACTATTAAATAGTAATTAATTAATTATCTTTAGTTATTATTAATAGTAATTAATAACTAATTACAGTTACTTATTATTTAATTATTAATTAAATAATAATCGAATTATAAATTTTAATTGTCTATAATTATTATTTAAGATTTAAATAATAATTAGTTAGGTTTATTCATTATTTAAAGTTAATCAAATAATAAATAATTAATTAGTGAGTAATAATTATCTTTAGTTATTATTTAATAATAAATAATAACTAATTAGGTTTATTTATTATTTAAAGTTAATCAAATAATAAATAATTAATTAGTAAATATGAATTATCTTTAGTTATTATTTAATAATAAATAATAACTAATTAGATTTATTTATTATTTAAGGTTATTCAAATAATAATTAATTAATTAGTAAGTAATAATTATCTTTAGTTATTATTTAATAATAAATAATAACTAATTAAGTTTATTTATTATTTAAAGTTAATCAAATAATAAATAATTAATTTACAATTCTTAATTATCCTTAATCATTATTTAATAATAATTAACAATGATTAATTAATATAATATATTCAGAAAACATAAGATTTAATGTTCAAAACTTAAATTTTGTGCATTTACTAATTTTTACAAAATTAATAATATTGTTTAAAGTATTTAAATTAATTAAAATTAAATCTGGTTGGCATTCTGGTAAATAAGTTGAAATCCGGACGGAGGGGCAAAACAGTAATCTTCCTGCCTGACGCCTCCCCGCGCCTTGCGCGCGAGCCTTCAGCCGCGGCCCAAACGACGCCGTTTGGTACTTGGACATGACAGGCTATCGCGCCATGCGCGGCCGGTCCGGTTTCTCACAGGCGCGCGCCATGCGCGGCCCCCTCTCTCTCCTGTCAGATCCGGCAGCATACAGGGAATTGGTTTCCTCTCTTTTCTTTTCTTTTCACACCAAATGGTTTCTAATCACCATTAAACAAGTTTTATGCTCCAAATAAATTCCAAAAAATATATCCATGACTACAAAAAATATTTCTAATATTACAACAAAATTTTTATGATTTAAAATAATATTTTTTTTATCAATAAATTTTGTACTCCAATAAATCATTGTACACATGTTTTAGCCCATCAAACCACTAAAACTTGCTACAAATATTTTTAAACTTCAACATATTATTAATAAAACATACTAAACCATTATTTGTCATCACCTAGGTTTTAAAATCATGAGTTAAGCATTCTTTAAAAAAAATATATAGATCTAACAAAATAAAACTTAGATCTAGTAAAATAAAACATAGATCTAGCAAAATAAAACATAGATCTATACACACCTCATCCCTTTCATAATCATCAAACAACAATCAAAAATTAATCCCACACACAACTAGGGTTTTAAAAGAAATGAAGATCCATACCTTGGTTTTAAAATCATGAGTTAAACAATCTTTTAGAAAAATGTAGATCTAACAAAAATAAAAACTTAGATCCATGAATACTCCCTTTATACCACCAACCCCAATCAACACACATAAAAGTTTCCAACAAAATAGTGTGTAGAAATCATAATATAATACTAGCAACAAGAAACTAGGGTTTGAAGGAATGGAGTTTATACCTAGCTTTAATGGCTATGCGAATGGAGATGGCGTAAACACTTCAAGGTCTTCTTCTTCCTCTCACAAGACTTGCTCTTGCTTCTCTCTTCAAAACTCTCTCAAACTCACAAACTCTCTACTTGGTGAATAATAAGTGAGCCAACCTTTGTTAACTTTGGTGAGGGGTCCTATTTATAGGAAAGTAGAGACCATGGGCAAAATAGTCATTAATCATGACTAGGCAAGGGCAATTTGGTCAATTCATCAATAGTAGGAAGTTTCCTAGCAACTTCCTCAAGGGTATTTTAGTCCTTTCCCAACCTCTTTCAAGGTTAAAATAGTCTTTTCGCAAAATCTTAATTATCCATTAGTTATTACCCATTCTTCATTGATTATTAGACATTGGTTATTATCTTGCCATCATTACATTGGTTAAACACAATGGTTATTATCCCGCCATCATTTCATTGGTTATTAACCACTTGGATATACAATGGTTATTGCCCTTACATAATTACCTTGGTTATTAACCACTCTTGGCCATTTTAGTCATTACCCACCAATTCCTACACTTGACTCACCTATGGTTATCTCTTAACCATAGTTATATCATACTTGCCAACACGAGTATAGACACATCTTATACATCTCTCACCAATTAACCCAAGCTGGTTTAAATAGAACACAACGTTAACTCATTGAATTAAATTAGATTTAATTAATAAGGACGTTCAAAATTCACGGGCATTACATCCCTCTCCCCTTATAAAAATTTCGTCCTCGGAATTGCAAAAATAGGGTTACTCAAATAAGAACGGATAATTCGCCTTCATTTTCTCTTCGAGTTCCCACGTAGCTTCTTCGACTGCGTGATTCCTCCAGAGAACTTTGACGGAATGTATGGTCTTGTTTCTCAGCTTCTGTTCCTTCCTATCGAGAATCTGGACAGGAACCTCCTCGTACGATAAGTCCTTCTCGACTTGAATTGGCTCATAGGAAATAACATGCTTGTAGTCTGGCTTATATGGACGTAACACCGATACATGAAACACGTTGTGAATGTGCTCAAGCTCAGGGGGTAATGCTACCTCGTACGCCACTTCGCCTATTCTCCTCAATATTTCGAAAGGTCCTATGAACCTAGGGCTCAGCTTGCCCTTCTTCCCAAAGCGGATCTTCCCTTTCCAGGGAGATACCTTCAAAAATACATAGCTGCCAACTTCAAAGTCTCGCTTCTGACGATGTAAGTCGGCATACTTCTTCTGACGATCCTGGGCCGCTACTAACCGCTGCCTTATTACTTTAATGATTTTCACGGTTTGTTGTACCAATTCTGGTCCCAACAATCTCCGTTCACCAACTTCATCCCAACACAACGGCGTTCGACACTTCCTTCCATATAATGCTTCGTACGGTGGCATACCAATGCTAGTGTGGTAACTATTGTTGTAAGCGAACTCTACCAAGGGCAAATGATCGTCCCAGCTGCCACCTAAGTCCATCACAACTGCCCGGAGCATGTCCTCTAAGGTCTGAATAGTTCGCTCGCTCTGACCATCGGTCTGAGGATGATACGCCGTACTCATTCTCAACTGTGTTCCCAGTCTCTCCTGTAAGCTTCTCCAAAAATTTGACGTGAAGCGCGGATCTCTGTCAGATACAATAGAAACCGGCACCCCATGTCGCGATACTATCTCCTTTACGTAGAGTTTCGCCAACTGCTCCAATTTGTACCTGATCTTGATCGGTAGAAAATGGGCAGACTTGGTCAACCGATCTACGATCACCCAGATGGCGTCTAGACCCTTTTGTGTTGTCGGGAGTCCTACCACAAAATCCATAGTGATGTGCTCCCACTTCCACTCGGGAATCTCTAAGGGCTGCAACAATCCGCTCGGCCGTTGGTGCTCTGCCTTGACCCTCTGACAAGTTAAACACCGGCTGACGAATTCCGCAACTTCCCCTTTCAAATACGGCCACCAATAATGTTGACGAAGATCTTGATACATCTTGGTGCTACCCGGATGTACCGAAAATCTCGTATTATGGGCCTCCTGCAATATTTCTTCCCTTAAGTCTGGTACATAGGGTATCCAGATCCTTCCCTCGAATCTCAGCAGACCCATGCTGTCAACCTTGAACTTCAACGTTTTTCCTTCCGATAGTTGCTTCTTAATGCCAATGCATTCTTCATCAAATTCTTGAGCCTCCTTTATCTTATCCAGTAGAGTCGGACCCACTGTCACGGTGAACAATTTTTCGTCCGTCTCCATTGGATACTTAACCTCCAGTTCCAGGCGTCCAAAGTCCTTTATCAGCTCTGCCTGAGTTGTAAGCCTCATCAACTTCTCTCTACCTTTCCTACTCAGGGCATCTGCCACTACATTTGCTTTGCCCGGATGGTACAGAATCTCACAATCGTAATCCTTGATTAATTCTAACCATCGGCGCTGCCTCATATTCAGCTCCTTCTGAGTGAAGATATATTTCAGACTTTTGTGATCTGTATATATCTCGCACTTCTCTCCATATAGGTAGTGCCTCCAAATCTTCAAGGCGAACACTACTGCTGCTAATTCCAGATCATGAGTCGGGTATCCCTTCTCATAGTCCTTCAGCTGACGTGAAGTGTACGCAATGACCCTGCCGTGCTGCATTAGTACACAACCAAGGCCCTTGTGTGACGCATCACTGTATACTACAAAACCTCCAGTGTCGTCTGGTAATGCCAACACTGGTGCTTGGCTAAGTCTCTTCTTCAACTCCAAGAAACTCTCCTCGCACTTCTCTGTCCAGACGAACTTTACCGTCTTTCTAGTCAGATTGGTCAACAGTGATGCTATCTTCGAAAAATCCTGGATGAATCTCCGATAGTATCCCGCTAACCCTAGGAAACTTCTGATCTCCGTTGGTGTCTTCGGCTGCTCCCAGTTGATAATGGCTTCCACCTTTGCTGGGTCTACCGAAACACCACTACTGTCAATGACGTGTCCAAGAAACTGCACCCTCTGCAACCAAAATTCACACTTTGAAAACTTCGCGTACAGTTTCTCCCTTCTTAATGCCTCCAAGGCAATCCTTAGATGTTCAGCATGTTCTTCCTCTGACACTGAATACACCAAGATATCATCGATGAATACTACCACGAACTTGTCCAAATACTGCTTGAACACTCTGTTCATCATATCCATGAATGCCGTCGGTGCATTTGTCAGGCCAAATGACATAACCAGAAACTCGAAATGTCCATAACAAGTTCTGAATGCCGTCTTCGGGATATCCTCCCGTCTCACCCTTAGTTGATGATAGCCCGTCCTTAAATCGATCTTTGAAAAGTATTTCGCTCCCTTGAGTTGATCAAACAGATCGTCTATCCTGGGCAGCGGATACCTATTCTTAATCGTAACTTTGTTCAACTCACGGTAGTCGATACAAAGCCTCATCGAGCCATCCTTCTTCTTTACAAACAGAACTGGCGCTCCCCATGGTGACACGCTTGGCCTGATATAACCCCTGTCTAACAGTTCCTGCAGTTGAACCATCAGTTCTTTCATCTCTACTGGTGCCATTCGGTAAGGCGCCTTAGATATCGGTGCCGTTCCAGGTACCAAGTCGATTGCAAATTCTATCTCCCTATCCGGTGGCAGTCCCGGAAGTTCATCTGGGAAGACATCAGCGAATTCCCTTACAACGGGTATCTGACTCAGTTCCCCCTCGACTCGTCGAGTATCTACCACGTGAGCCAAATAACCTATACAACCCTTCTTAAGCAATCTCTTCGCTTGCATCATCGTCAGACAACAAGATTGTCTCGGCGATTTACTACCATAGAACACCACCTTCGACTTACCCGGAGTCTGCAGGTGTATGCACTTTTTCTTACAGTCAATGACCGCCCCGTGGCTCGCTAACCAATCCATCCCAAGGATTACATCGAATTCTCCAAGACGAATCGGCAACAAGTCCATGTTAAGCTTAAACCCTCTCACATCAGCACAACAATTCTTATAAATGTAGTTCACGGGGATAATCTCTTTGTTCGCTACTTCTACATTCATCGGGTGTTCTAACAGTTCATTAGGTAAATTAAGTCTTTGAGCAAATTCATCAGAAACAAAAGAACATGAAGCTCCCGAATCAAATAGCACATAGGCATCTATGTTGTTGATTGGAATAATACCTGACACCACCTCCCTGGATGCCACGGCATCTTGCACTGTCATGTTGAAGGTCCTTGCTGTTGGCTTATTTGGCTGGGCTGGTCCTCCACTGGTTGCTCTCGAGTTGTTGCCCCTATTGCCATTTCCGCCATCCATGTTTCTCTTTCGGGGACATTCCTTGCTCCGATGTCCTATCTCTCCGCAATTAAAGCAACCTCCCTTCTTCGCCTTAGGACAATTGGGCGAGATATGCCCTTCTTGTCCACAGGTATAACAGACCATCTTCCCCTTCATACACTCTCCCGAGTGACCCTTTCCGCAATTCCCACATACCGGCCTTTTCTGTTGTATGCTCCCTTGCTGGATTTCAGAATTGCTACCCCCACTGCTCCATTGACGCTTCCTACTGTTGTTGCCACCACCGCTAACATTTACATTTTCTCCTTCTACCTTCTTTTTGTTCCTTTCCCGATTATATTTCGAAACCGCTTCACTCCCACCTTCAGCAATGAGAGCTTTCTCCAACAAGGTTGAGAACGATGTAATTTGCAAAACCGCTACCTTACTGTAGATCCACGGCTTTAATCCATTCTCGAATCTCCTGGCCTTCCTCACCTCAGTATCCACCTGATGTGGGGCGAATCTAGCCAATTCATTGAATTTTGCAGCGTACTCCGACACTGACAAATTTTCTTGCTTCAATTCTAGAAACTTGATCTCCATTTTTGCCTGCGTACTCTCAGGAAAGTAATTCTCGAAAAACAACGTCTTGAAAGCTTCCCACGCCACGACTCCAGTTCCAGCTTTGTTCTGATTGGCTTCCCACCAGAAGTTAGCCTCACCTTTCATTAAGTAAGTAGCAAAAATTGTCTTCTGCTCCTCAGCGACTCTAGCGATGACAAAGGCCTTTTCAATCTCCTTTATCCACGACTGGGCCTCTATCGGGTCCGCTGTTCCCCTAAACTCCGGCGGCCCTACTGCCTTGAAATCTTTAAAATTGGCTAAGTGGTTGCCCGTCTGGTTTCCTGCCGTAGTCGTTTGATTCCGCAGAGCTTCGGCCATCATGTTGATAAAGTCTTGCATTGGGTTTGGCTGAGTTCCCTCTGCATTGTTAACCGACTCTTCGACCCCTTGGTTTCGTAGGATTCGTCTGGGCGGCATTATCTGTTTAAACAAAGTCCTAACACGTTACTCGGGTTTTAGTAACATATAAGTATTTAACATGAAATACAATATTGTACTCGAACAATCGCATGACCATCATGTGGGAGCTCTAGATTACCCAACCTCGGGAATTCTACTTTTACCCGATTAGTGATTTAAGTTGCTAAAATACCAATTCAGTTTTACTGAATTAACATAACTATTGAATTGACGGTTTACCAGGTAAAATTCTCAAACACATACCATAATAATGCATTTATATTCATATACCAACTTTAGTGTTTTACACGTTTATCACAGGTATATTGCTATAAATGCTACCATCCCAGTAAAATAACCAAAGATGGGATTTACTTAAACCATTCTTTCCTACCTACATAGTTGGGAAGTACATCCTACCTACGAACTACCTCGCACCTTGCTGAGGTTAATACAATTTCTAGTAAACCAAATGGTAGTACCAATAACACTGATCAAGGCATAACCACCCACTTCCAACTATCCTCTAGGGGACACAAGGTGAATGCAACTCACGCTTGCTCTCGCTACTGGAGGGCAGATTCATCCATCTAGCGTCGAACTGCATCCAGACAATGTCTAAGGCTCGCTCCAAATCAACTATCTTCGCATCCTTAGCCTTTACCTCATCCTTCAATTGTCCTAACTGCAGCTCCCTTAGCAGCAGCCTCCCTCGCAACTCGACTAACTCAGCCTGGGCCTGGTAAGCAGCGTCCTTGTACTGCTGTTCAGAAATCTGGTGGATGTGGTTCTGCGCCTCTAATTGTTTAGCCCTAACCTCTAGCTCGGCGTTCCTCGCCAGCAAACCTCCTATCACATCAGGCTCTATGGGCTCCTGGTTCACTGGATAGCAATCTTGACTCTCGTTCGACATCCTACAAACACCACACCAATAAATCAACATCAGTACCACAATAAAATATATTCATTGATGAAATGAAATGATATTTTATTCGGTACGACTAGAACTCTATGAATCTCCCCGACCCATCACCTACATACTCTATGTGAGTTTTCTACTAAGGTTATATCCTAGGTTTCTTGTTCCTAACGTTTATAACCTACAGCTTTGATACCAACCTGTGACACCCCCAAATCCAGGTTTCCAAACCTCGAATTCGGTGCTCACGATAATCGACGACAAACATACTATCTAACTAAATGCGGAATAATAAACATACATTGTTTATCGAATGGAAATAAAGTCTTACAATTCTGGTCCCAAGGTTCTTTAACCTTAACATAAAACGTACCCTTAATACAACAAAAGGTTCACCTAATCAAACAACATTCAATAATAACTAGTACATAGGCACTATCGGGCATCTATTCCTGCACCTTCCCTTTTCCTTTGTCTCCTCTAGACGTTTCTGCCTTAGCTGAAATAAAGATCATGATATAGCAAGGGTAAGCAACTAATTTGCTTAGCAAGTATATACACAAGAGATATATCATGATGGAAGGAAATTTTGCTTTCAATGTTCAACAACAGTATAAGGGTGTGAAGGAACATGAATTAGTAAACAACAGTTGAATATCCGAATAATTGAATGATAATTACTGAGTGGTTTGAAATAACCAAGGACGTTTTCCAAGGTTCTCAGCATGTAAGCTGGACCTCTTAAAAAGTTTTGGTAATCGAGGGGATCAGCCTCTCATACCCCGTGATTTATGCATAAACACTTAATAAACCAGCATTGATATCATGCCTTAATCAAATTTATCCTTTTCTCAGCCAAGAGTTCTTACTATAGCAAATTAATAAGAACAGCTTTTAAAATACATTTGATTTCATAAATTTAGACATGCTTGATCTAGCTGATACAAATAGCATAAATCTATCTCATAAACAGTTCATGCTTGAAAGAACTTTAATCTAATTCACAATTCAATAACAATAGAATAGGAATTCAATTGCACAAGGTGCGAATCTCAATAACCAGTATAGATGTGAATAATCAACAATAATTATTCACTAACATGCTTCGAAAATAATAACTCGAGTTTGAGTTAGGGAACTTGCAATAATGTAAGAAGTTTAGGGTTAGGAACTTGCCTGTTTGCTCAGCTACAAATAATTCTAGCTTTAACTAATTGGCCTTGAAGAACCTAACATTGATAATGTTGGGCTATCAATTAGTACTGCGTAGTTGTATATCGATACGCTTACTTATGCTATTTATTTAACAATTAAGCAATTCACATAGCACACATAAGTTAATAAACTATCATAAATACTATAAGACACTTTAATGGATCTCTAGGTTGATGGTTTAATTAATTAACCATGTTTCCCTTAAGTGATAATCACTTATTAACCTTTAAGCAATTTATTATAATTGTTAAATTAATTAACATTACTCTTTCTTAAGTAATATTCATTTATTAAACCCTTAAACAATTTGTTATGATTGTTTACTTAATGGGTTATTAAACTCTCTCTATTTTATTAACTCTATCTTCATTTAATTACTATTAAATAGTAATTAATTAATTATCTTTAGTTATTATTAATAGTAATTAATAACTAATTACAGTTACTTATTATTTAATTATTAATTAAATAACAATCGAATTATAAATTTTAATTGTCTCTAATTATTATTTAAGATTTAAATAATAATTAGTTAGGTTTATTCATTATTTAAAGTTAATCAAATAATAAATAATTAATTAGTGAGTAATAATTATCTTTAGTTATTATTTAATAATAAATAATAACTAATTAGGTTTATTTATTATTTAAAGTTAATCAAATAATAAATAATTAATTAGTAAATATGAATTATCTTTAGTTATTATTTAATAATAAATAATAACTAATTAGATTTATTTATTATTTAAGGTTATTCAAATAATAATTAATTAATTAGTAAGTAATAATTATCTTTAGTTATTATTTAATAATAAATAATAACTAATTAAGTTTATTTATTATTTAAAGTTAATCAAATAATAAATAATTAATTTACAATTCTTAATTATCCTTAATCATTATTTAATAATAATTAACAATGATTAATTAATATAATATATTCAGAAAACATAAGATTTAATGTTCAAAACTTAAATTTTGTGCATTTACTAATTTTTACAAAATTAGTAATATTGTTTAAAGTATTTAAATTAATTAAAATTAAATCTGGATGGCATTCTGGTAAATAAGTTGAAATTCGGATGGAGGGGCAAAACAGTAATCTTCCTGCCTGACGCCTCCCCGCGCCTTGCGCGCGAGCCTTCAGCCGCGGCCCAAACGACGCCGTTTGGTACTTGGACATAACAGGCTATCGCGCCATGCGCGGCCGGTCCGGTTTCTCACAAGCGCGTGCCATGCGCGGCCCCCTCTCTCTCCTGTCAGATCCGGCAGCATACAGGGAATTGGTTTCCTCTCTTTTCTTTTCTTTTCACACCAAATGGTTTCTAATCACCATTAAACAAGTTTTATGCTCCAAATAAATTCCAAAAAATATATCCATGACTACAAAAAATATTTCTAATATTACAACAAAATTTTTATGATTTAAAATAATATTTTTTTTATCAATAAATTTTGTACTCCAATAAATCATTGTACACATGTTTTAGCCCATCAAACCACTAAAACTTGCTACAAATATTTTTAAACTTCAACATATTATTAATAAAACATACTAAACCATTATTTGTCATCACCTAGGTTTTAAAATCATGAGTTAAGCATTCTTTAAAAAAAATATATAGATCTAACAAAATAAAACTTAGATCTAGTAAAATAAAACATAGATCTAGCAAAATAATACATAGATCTATACACACCTCATCCCTTTCATAATCATCAAACAACAATCAAAAATTAATCCCACACACAACTAGGGTTTTAAAAGAAATGAAGATCCATACCTTGGTTTTAAAATCATGAGTTAAACAATCTTTTAGAAAAATGTAGATCTAACAAAAATAAAAACTTAGATCCATGAATACTCCTTTTATACCACCAACCCCAATCAACACACATAAAAGTTTCCAACAAAATAGTGTGTAGAAATCATAATATAATACTAGCAACAAGAAACTAGGGTTTGAAGGAATGGAGTTTATACCTAGCTTTAATGGCTATGCGAATGGAGATGGCGTAAACACTTCAAGGTCTTCTTCTTCCTCTCACAAGACTTGCTCTTGCTTCTCTCTTCAAAACTCTCTCAAACTCACAAACTCTCTACTTGGTGAATAATAAGTGAGCCAACCTTTGTTAACTTTGGTGAGGGGTCCTATTTATAGGAAAGTAGAGACCATGGGCAAAATAGTCATTAATCATGACTAGGCAAGGGCAATTTGGTCAATTCATCAATAGTAGGAAGTTTCCTAGCAACTTCCTCAAGGGTATTTTAGTCCTTTCCCAACCTCTTTCAAGGTTAAAATAGTCTTTTCGCAAAATCTTAATTATCCATTAGTTATTACCCATTCTTCATTGATTATTAGACATTGGTTATTATCTTGCCATCATTACATTGGTTAAACACAATGGTTATTATCCCGCCATCATTTCATTGGTTATTAACCACTTGGATATACAATGGTTATTGCCCTTACATAATTACCTTGGTTATTAACCACTCTTGGCCATTTTAGTCATTACCCACCAATTCCTACACTTGACTCACCTATGGTTATCTCTTAACCATAGTTATATCATACCTGCCAACACGAGTATAGACACATCTTATACATCTCTCACCAATTAACCCAAGCTGGTTTAAATAGAACACAACGTTAACTCATTGAATTAAATTAGATTTAATTAATAAGGACGTTCAAAATTCACGGGCATTACAGTTTATATAATAAACAAATATAAACAAACACATAATATTCATATTCATTTACTCACATATTCACACAAACTAATTTAATAAATTGAGATAATAAAATAAATCTCTTAAATTAAGTCACTAGTATATAATTAAAATACTAAGACCACTAAATAAAAATAACTCTTTAGGTTATTTAATTCCAATACCTAATTTATAACATTAGGCTACCAAACTTTCTTTTTAATATCTTTCATTGTTAGAATAATTAACTTACTAGAAAGTCTATACCAAAAAAGCCATTAATTGGACTTTCATTTAAAATTGTTTGAGTAACTAGTACTCAAGCATTATTAAACCATCACTTGGGCTACTAGTTTATTAAATCTTTTGTTAAACATTGCAATTGGGCTAAGTTAGTAAGTTTACATATTAACTATCCAAGTCCATAATCAATTAAATGAGTGTGCTTGGTTATTTAACCAATTGAACTAGTCCACTAATATTTATTTATTAGTTGGACTATTAATATAACACTTAAGTTTATTAACCCCTCATATTTATAATATTTATAAATATGTTGCATAGTTTTTCTTTCCATTTCTTAGTCACTTAAATTAAATAAATTAACTAACTTATTTAATTCACATAACACATATTCACTCATATTCCCATAAAAATGAAAATTTATTTAGTAAATAAGATATTACAATTAAAATAACATTCTCTTTTTATTAAAATAATTCAATGCTAGAATTTATTTTAATATCCTTTATTTAAAGTATACAATACTTTTGTATACTTAAACTATATATTTTCTTTTCCCTTCTATAAATTGTTCCCAATAATTTAACTGTAATAAATATAATAATATACTTACTACAATAAAAACATACATACATCACATCCAATAACGTAATACATGATTTTTTTAATAAAATGGTGGTTATACCTTAAGTATATTTAATGCCACCAATTTAAAATAATTTTTAAATTATTTAACTTACATCGATAGATTAACTTTACTCATCTCCTTTCTGTTAAATAAATTGCCCCTACAATTTATTTACATATAATAAATGTATAATAATAATATATTTCTTAAGCATAAAAGTCACATATTGAATAGTTCGTATTCACGTATGCAACACAATATCACATAACATATCATTTCATAAGAATTTTATTTATTTAAATTCTTAATTTAGTATATTTCAAAAATTTGAAGCGTCACATTCTTTCAAATATTAAACCATATAGGTTCTTTTCAAAAAATTTAATCAATCCTCTAATTCCAATATAGGTTTTATTCTTTAACCTTTATTTAATCATTCAAGATTTTATTAATAAATCTTATAAATTTTCGGGTTGTCACATTTACTGCTTCAAAACATAACATAGATAACATCATATTTATTTATATCATCTATCCTGAAATCATAAAATTTCAGGATTACATCATCATATCTCACTATTTATCTCATTTGAGATTTACATCATATTAACTCTCTTAGTAAATAACTTATTATTACTGCTATTCGTGACCTATAAAGGCATTCTACGTCGCACGGCTTCTTTGCGCTCTTGCTCCATGATACGAATCATCATCCTGCGATCCATCATGTACCACGGTAAATCTTTGAACTAAACCGGATAGTGGAAAACTCGATCATGTGCCCTATCTATCGCTGTGTGGAAAACATGCTCCATCTCATCCATTTTGGCTTTCTTTGACTGAACCTCATCCTCAACATGGTTTGCATGATCAGCAACCTTTATCCACGCGTCCTCGGCTCTAGCACACTTTGCGGACTCTTCTCTCATATCACTCTTCAGTTTCTCCACCTCAGCTGATAATTCTTCCTTTTGGTTCTCCGCCTGAACTAGCTTCCACTCTATGTCTCCAAGACGTACATCGAACTTATCGATCTCGCCATTCTTCTGCTCTATAGTAGTCTGACGCGTATCTACCAGCTCCGTCAATTCTTTAATGCTATCCTGTAACTCTATATTACGGTCATATAGCTTATCATACATCTCAGTACTGATGGAGTTCGGTGGAAATTCATTAGGATCTTCTTCTTCCTCATCATCAATCTCCTCAGGATCCTCCTCAGGTTCTGACTTAAGCTCGTACTCAAGGCCTACAACTATAATCAATGGGGATGGCTCTCTCTGCACCAATTGTTCTCGGACTATATGAATATCACGGGGCTCATCCTCCCTAGCCTGGCTGGATCCTCCTATATCAGTCATCCTGCCACCAAAATTTTAAGTTTAATTACTACTCGATACCGCTCGCGAGCACATAAGTTACAACACATAAAGTTTTTTTTTATCTTTAATGAACTCCTTACTTCATTCCTTAGAACTCGATAAGAGTTTTTTAACACAACTATGTTTTCGATTCTCTACAAGGCTAATTCCTATGGTTCCCCCACCTAAGGTTCTTAACCTACGGTTCTTATACCAACTTGTGACACCTCCAAATCCGGGTACTTTAATCCCACAGATTTGGTGCTCACTATACTTCACACTCATATATAACTACCCAAAATAAAGGAAAATACATTAAAGTGAATAAATCATCTTCCCACAAAAGGGGATACAACTTAAATCTCTTAAACAAATAAATCACAGGTCATCGAACCTTTATTACACCATTGCGGAATTAAAAGATAACATTAAACAAGTCTTATTACAAAAACTTAATAATCAAATAACAGATTGTGAGCTACTTCTACATCTTGCTTTTGCCCTTACTAGTGGACGACTCATCTGACTTCTCAGTCTTAGCTGCAATATTTTATGCAAGGGTGAGCAAACAATTGCCCACAAGTATAATAACAATAACAATTAAATAATCAACGAAGTAGATTTTAACTGAGGTGTAATAGCCTTTTTGAGATCAATCAACAATAATCAGAGGACTGAAAGCTCAATAGAAAATTTGGCTTAAGAATTGAATATAGATTTCAAGATCAAAAGTATATCTGAGGGTCATAAGACCTCGAACTATGTCCTAGGTTAACAAGTATCTTTATTGTAACCTTTAACAGTCTTATAGACTATGGATATTTGTCTCCTACTCCGGGGGATCAGCCCTTCGTGCAATGTATTATGCACAAATATTTTAACGTTGTTGCGTAGTATAATCCCCTATATTAAGGTTGTTTGTCTCAGTTTGACATCAAAATCCGTACCAAAAAAAACTTGGTTTGGAATAACTTCAAGACATTCTAAGTCTTTAGAACGCTCATTAACTATAGACTAGCTGAATCAATAAGGGTTTGCTAGTCGCTAAAGTATTTGATTCAACAACAAGGTTGTACAATTATATTTATGTTCGAAGTTTGAACAACAACGAGTTATAATCGAACAACAAATGAATTAAACAAAACATAATTAATATAAACCTTGCTTAAAGCTAAGGTTAATAAGTTTGCTCAATGGATGGGTAACAAGTTAAGTATAGAAGAATTGTGACATTTATTAACAAGATAATAGAACTTGCTCAATGAAAAGTAAAGTTAAGAAACTTGCTCAAGTAAAAGTTAAGTTTTAGGGAACATGCCTCGATCGCTTGCTACAAATAATGTTAATGTTAACCCGACCCGACCCGAAAACCCGGACCGACGCTGCGACGCCAGGATTTGGCCTTGGGCGGTGCCGCGGCGCTGGCCTGACCCGAGCCCAATGGACCCGGCATTGCAGCGCCCGTTTCATGCTATATGAATGGTGTTGTGGCGCTGGTCTGATGCAGCATGCAGACAAGCCTGCTGAATGGCGCTGCAGATTCAGTTGCTCTACTTCGCAAACAGCGAACTTTCAGACCAAATTTCCCAAATTTCTTTACTCAATTCACAAATTAAACATATCCAGACATCAAACATGTTATAAAACCAAAACCCAACATCTTTCTAACAACTCTAACAACACAAAACACATAAACAACCAATTTAAGAGATTAAATATTCACTGTTCATGCTCATTTTCTATACGTATGACATATTAACAAAATTAAACACCATGAATCCATTTCTTAACCAAGTTAATCCATTCCACTTGCATTCTTTTCATTTCTTAACGAATTAACATAATCAACAATCAAATTTCAGATTCTAAGTATGAATTGACACTCAACTTTTATACATATAAACCATACTCATTATATTTCACTGTAAAAAAAAAGAATTCCATTTAAAAGCATAATTTCATCGATTAATTCAATTAAGACATGTTTATAAACATCATAGAACGATTATACATGTCTATCAACACATATAAACAATTACCGCATGCATTAGTCATAAAAATTTATTTATAGAGAAGTAAAAATTAGTTTTCAATGAAGAAGTCAAAGAATACAATTACAGAAGTTTGAATGAATTATAACTCTTGGTTACTACCTAGAAATCCTCCTTTTCTTTCTTTGATCTTCTCAGAATTTCTCTAACTCTAAATTCTCAGCTTTTTCTCTATCTCTCAATTTCACAGACTTTGTGACTTTCTTCCTCAAAATAAACTGACCATTAAGAAATAAAAACTGACAATCAACATATTTTGATTTTAATACTGCTGTTACAAAATTCAAAAGCCATAAGGCTTGTTTGGCAAATCTAATTTAAAATAGAATTTCAAAAGCCACAAGGCTTTGTTTGGTAAACTAAATTAAACTTCTTTTGATTTATTAAAATACTTATAACATAATATGCTTCAATTGTCACACTTTAATTAAATTAAACTTATCAATTAATAAATTCAATTAAACTCTTCCACATAAATTATAATTTCTATTTGGCCAACTAACATATTATCGAATAAATCATTTTATTCAAATAAATCATTTATTCAAATAAATCATCAATCATCTAATTTAATTATTAAATTAAATTAGAATAAACATCAAATCACCATTCAAATAACAACTAACATAACTATACCAGAATAAATAATTCCATCAATTATTTTTTTAACTCAATAAATATTTTATTTAATCACAAAAATCACATTCGTTATAAGTACAACATTCTCAATACTATGTTCTTATTACAAAAAAGTCTTATAAGACTTGAATTTATTCAAAACAGTAATTAAACTAATTAACACGACCTTTTTCTTTGTCCGTCCCTGAAGTTCCGGGATTACCATCTAAAACTGCAAAGGAAAGTTTTATGCAAGGATGAGCTACAGAATGCTCAGCAAGTTTAATTTCAATAATATAAACACAAGGTGTTTGATTAGAAAGAAGTTCAAAAGCTTTTGCAAACTGAGGGTGCAGTACATGAACCATGTGTTCCAACCAGTTCTATCAGCCTTCAATGGCTTAGAATAGCTTTGTTCAGATATCTTATAGGGGATCAGCCTAATCGAGATATCCTAGGAGTATGCATATCATCCTACTCGTGTCCAACATGCACTAGATGTCAATATATTATCGACAATAACAACCCATATAGGGTGTTTGTAAACTCAGTTATAAGATGTCGTACCAAACAATTTGGCTTGACACAACAATTCATGCTCGAATAAACAATATATGAATAATAATTCATTTCTTAAGTTATGCTGAATCAAGAAGCAATAACTTCACAATAATTGATAGCAAGATGTATAATATTTGTATAAAGGTAACAAAGTTTGGAGACTTGCATGTGCGTAGCACGTTTAGTTCACTCTGTTTATTTACGTTGGGTAGTCTATTTATGTCTATTCATATCAATAATAAACATTAAAATCTATAATAATACTTATCGAATTAAACTAGATAAGTATTGTTAAGGTTTGCGTTGATTAGATCGTTCGATAACGTTATTAGACACTTAAACACGTAGGTTTATCAATAAAACTTTAGTTAATAGCTTAAATATTAACTTAGATAACTTAATTATCACTTATAATATTTTTAGAAGCTTAATATTATTTTTAAATAATTTTTACAAACTTGGTAATATTTTTAAATAATTTTTACAAGCTTAGAAATATTTCTAAATGATTTAATTATCATTTATAATATTTTTAAAATATTAATATATTATTTAAATGATTTATTTATCATTTAGAATAATTTTAGACATTTAAAATATTATTTAAATGATTTAATTATCATTTATAATATTTTTAGAATTTTAATATATTATTCTAATATATTTAGAAAGTAAGTATATTATTTAAAATTATTTATTTATCATTTATAATAATTTTTAGAAAGTTAGTATATTATTTAAATGATTTAATTAACATATAAAATAATTTAAATACATTAATATCATTTTTAAACTATTTATTTAATATAATTATTAAATAATTTATTATTATTATTATTTAATTAAATTAAATAATTAATAAAATTTTATGTCAAAATATTAAAAGTTAATAAATATAATTTAAAATAAATTTTAGAATATAATTATTAATTATTATTAATTATTTAATATTTATTTTTAATTTATTTAATTATTATTAATTTTTATTCTTTACCGTCGCTAAAAGGCTTTAGCGACAGTTAGTGTCGCTAAAGGTGTTCTTGCTGGGCGGAAGGAGGTTGTCGGGTAAAGGGCCCTATAGCGACGGACATCTGTCACTATAGGTGTTCTTCATGGGCTGAAGAACAGCCAGTCATGGTCCAACATGATACTTTGACTCACTTTAATTCCTTGTTGCTTATTCGTTTGAGTTAATTCTTTGTTGCTCGTTATAGCCAACATGGCAAAGTATAACAACATGCTTTAATCTGACCTTAGGTATATCATATCTAAGAGATTTGATCCGGTCAAACTAGCCGGTTCAACTGTTCTTGCGTTTTTTGGGTAACCCAGAAACTCATCCGGCGTGAACGGTCAACGTAGTTTGACCATTAATTCCTTGAATTCCAGTTACTGTTCATGTGTTTTGATGTGTTAATGTTGTAGTATACATGGCAGGGTACAATAACATGTATTTATATAACCTTAATTATATCATATGTGAAAGTTATAAGCCAAAAAAACCTTGTCAGAAGGCTGTCAGGACGTTCAAACGATTTTTGGGTTACCCAGAAATCAGTTTTCATGGTCAGTCAATGGGTTTTGACCACTAATAACTTTCAACTGAAGGATTTTTTTGGTGTTATACCAATTCAAATCTATAAACCTCATGGCATACTATAAATACATGCTTTAAAACACATCAAACGACCAATTTAAGCCGATCAAATCGTCTGACAAAGTGGCTTATCAGACAGTTCTGGGCTGTCAAGAACAGTTTGCATTTTTCATCATTTTTGAGCATTTAAATGTTATGGATTCATGTTTTAACAACCCAGGTCACTATATAACATGTTATTACATATTCCTAAATATCTAAACATAACATCTAACAAAGCTCTAAAGATCTAGTATAAAATTAGGATTTTTGCACCTTTTTGAGCTACTTTTGATCTGATCTTTTTGATTTTGTTCTTGAAATTGCAGAAGCTTCTTATGGTTTGATTATAAGTGTTTAGGCTTCAAAATTTCGTGGCTTTCAACATCAGAATGTGGTTGTATTTATAGCATTTGCAATTTAGGGTTTCTTTGGTCATTTCTCAAAATTTGCCTCCATAAATATCTTAGCCTTGTTACTAATGCTACTTGCAATCTGATCCAAGCCTCCTACTTGTGATGGAGTAAGATCAGATCAAGCTAGCACACTCCTAACTCAATTCTAATTGGTTAGTTTGTTAATTTTAGGTTTAATTAATACTAATTGATAGTAGATTTTTGTAAATCATGTTTAAGATATTTAATTATGTTTAGTAATACTTTAATTAAGTTTATATATCATAATTAAGGTTTATCATTTCATATATAATTAAGGTTTAGGAATTTCATATTTAGAATTAGGGTTTACTAATTAGGATTAGGGTTTCCTAATTGGTGATTTAGGGTTTTAATCCTTCAATTAAGTTTTTAATTCTAATTTAATGATTCATAATTTATATTATGATTCATTACTTAAGATTTAATAATATCAATTAGAATTCTTGTGTACCAATTAGGGTTTCGGTTTGCAATTTTAGTTAACAATTATCAATTAGGGTTTTATAATTAGGGTTAATAATTCAAATTATCATTTTAAACTCTAATTTAACATATTTAGATTTTTATCAGTTAATATATTATTATATTAACTTCGAAGCACGACAAATCACTTTGTCATTCCCAAGCACGACACAGCAGCTTGCTAAAAATAATTTGTCGGGATGCTTCTCGGTGAAATCGTGGAAAGCACAACAAATCATTTTGTCAGTGTAAGCACGACTAAGCAGCTTCGAAAAAAAAATTATTTGACCTAAATCTTTAATAAAATATACAATCACATAATAGAAAATCAGAATAAGAAATTTCATTTAATAAACACATAATTTACATATACGAATCTTATTAAGGTCTGGAATATCACACGCGTCGCCTCACTTCTGCACTTTTACAGCTATAACTTAGTAACTTATTTGTTGTACACGTCTTTCTAGAGTGTGAGTTCCACGTGCTTTTTGATTTAACCACCTTAATTTCATTTTTCGTAGAGTACATATTGATGAGTCATTTACCTCTACGAACACTTATCAGCTCAGCGATCTCCTTTAAGTTCTACAATTTTTCTTCAGCTTTAAGATCTGCGTTTGTTGATGTTGCACAAATTTTCAGATTGTTTTGCCAACTATCATATGGACCAAAATTAATTGGCTTTTTGCTGAATGAGTCTTTTAGGAGTAGAATCCTCATTTGTCTTTAAAATGACAGCTTCATCTTCTCTTGTCGTAGAGTAGTATTTCCATTCTGCGATCTTCATATTGCTATATTAGTTGCTTCTCACTCTTAGGACTTCTTTTAATGAGCGACTTTCAACTCTACGAATCTTCATCACTTTATGATCGTTGAGTTGTTCTATGACCGTGATTATTTCCTGATAGATTGAAAGCATTCTGATGACTTCTAATAATGGTCTCATCATAATCATTTTCTTCCTTCTGAGAAAGGTAATCATCCTTGCCTTTCATCATGCAGTCACATTAGCTTTATTTTGCTTCTACTTGCTGAGACTTTGAGGATGCAGATTGCCTTTCTTCAAGTTGTTTCCCCTCAATATGTGTTGTTGAGTTGAAGTGCTTTATATCACCATGATATCAGTAACAACAGATTTGATGTTCTTTATCTGATTTACTGAATCAATAGGTGAGTATAGGTTGACCATTAATGAAGACGTTTCTTTTTGGAGCCAGCTTCTTCATCTTCTAGATGACCCAAGACCTGAATCTTCTTCATGAGGACTAACTTCCTTCTCTGTATTCATAGCTTTTGATATAGATCAGGATTCCATGTGTTCTTCTTGAATTCTTGCTTTCAGATGACGACCAAGAAATCTTAATCTTTAAGCAGATGTTTCTGATTTGAATTCTTTGTAGAAGCATATAGAAATGTCTTTCAGCTTTCCACAAATTTGTTGAATTGTAGAATCCTCTTAATCTAAATGGAGAGCTTTACGACCTTCTGGTCCAGTTCTGCGATCGTTGAGTATCAATCTTGTAAGCTCATATTTTGCGATCGTAGGACTCTTATGTACTAGATCATTGGTTTCTTTCTCAGGGCAGATTCTTCTGCCTTGTTTGGCTCGCCTTTGTCGATTATTGAATAAGAGTTTCTGCTATCCAGAAATTCTTGTTAAATAATCTATAGATTTGATTTCTCACTAGAATGTCAGACAAGATTCCTCCAATCTTCTTGATTCAAGTTTTGTCTGATGTCTCGCCATTATTGAGAACGAACTGCAAATAGCCAAATGCATGAGACTTTTCTTAATATTTGGCTTTCCTCTTTTCCACAACTCGTAGGGTGTTTTCCTGATAGTTAAGTTGATCTTCTGTAATCACTCATTTCTTCTTTAATTTTCTCACTCTTCTTTTCCATAATCAGCTTCGAAGAATTTGAACGTTGAGTGATGAAATCATTATGAGAATACTCATGAACACTTGAGATAGTCTTTTACTACATCTAGTGAGTACCTTTTGCCTTTAGAACAAGTTGTTGGAAACTTTCCTTCTGGCTAGATCTTTGACCTCGTGGTCATTTGCATTAATTGATCCAGTCATCTTTACTGAGTTGATTTTCAAGTCTCGATGTTGACACTGGTAGATGAGGAAGACAACCTTGAATTTCTTGTAATGCATTTGACTGATGCTTGATCGTTTAGCGCGTTATATCATAGGCACATCAGTGAGAGAGTCTGTTGTATTCTCATTATAATCAGTCTCTCAAGTTCAGAGAGATTGTCTCTGAAGATAGTTGGAGATTTCTTAACATAAGTTCCTTGAGATCAGTTATGCTTGGGAGCATCCACTCATCGGTATATCGATTGAGATTTGTGGGGATTGATACTTGTAGATTTCTGTCATCTTCATTTTCATCATCATTTGCTGTAGCTTCTGATAGAACTTCTGATATTGCTTTCTGAACATTTAGAGCACTTCATTTGCTATTCTTTCGACTTCAGATAGGATCTTTGAATTGAGAAAAAGACTCAAGCTTATAGTAAAGCTTCATGTCGGGCATATCGAGCAGGTACTTTGATCTTCGAGTGATAGAGATACTGACAGCCAGTATATAAATGGAGGATTATTGAATTCTTTTAAGCTTAGATTATTGATGGCCTCGATTCTGCCACAGACTTTCAAACCAACGAGAAGTAGTTTTAATCTTCCTTAAGGCATAATGATGCTTCCTTCAAAGTCTAGGCTTTGGTGCCTTTTAGCATCATTTGTACAACTTCTCGAACTTCTTGTGGGCAGAGATGATACCTTCGAGTAGTTCATCTATAGGGCCCGTCACTAGAATAGTTTTAGTTCCTTCATCTTATTGCATCAATTTGATTTTATGAATGTCTGCACGACTGCTACCTAGTTGAGATCATCTGAAATAGAAGTCGACTTTGGCCGGAATAATAAGGAGCATACAACATCAGATAGTTCGACATTACCAGCATTTACGTATGTGTGCCTGCATTCATAAAAACTAATTTGTAAGCTTGTTCATATGGATTGTCCTACTTCAACTACCAAAACTAGAACCAGTTTTGTTTTGTGCCATACGATCAACTCAAAGCGTGAGCTTTATATTCGTAAGAACCAGCTCTGATACCAATTGTTATTTCTCAGAGGTACAATAGAGATCTAGAAGGGGGTTGAATAGATCTCTAAAACTTTTTCAGTTTATTAATAAGTATTACCAGATAAATAATTTCATCAAGATTGACTTTGCACAGCGGAATATTAATTTGAAAACTTCCCTTGAAGATATGTTAAGATCACAGTTCTGAAGTTTTGGTTTGTATTGAAGTTAACCATACATCACATGTATTGAGTACATTAAGTAAATGACAGAATGGAAACGACATAAAGTAAATGACACAAGAGAGTTTAAAGTGGTTCGAAGACTGAACAGTTCTTATTCCACTCTTCTACTTTAACAAGTAGGAAATCCACTAGAAATTCGGTCGCCTCGACCGGGACACTATTGCCCTCATTAAGCCCAGCAGACTTGGCTATTTTAGTCTCCATGACAAGGACACAAAGACCTCTTCAAGCCAGCAGACTTGGTAATTTAGTCACAAAGACAAGGACTCTCTAGTCTCAATTCGGTCACTTAAGACCAGGATCCTCTGACCCTCCTCAAGCCCAGCAGACTTAAGTTGTTTAGTCCCTCGAACAAGTATCCACCGACCCTAATTCGTATGTTGTTGATGTTTGTTGGAGGTTGTAACGACCGGGAATTCTGGATTTACCTTGTAATTTGAATTTTTGAATATTAATGAATATATTATATTTTATTAATATTATTTTTGTGTTGCATGTTTAAAGGTTGTGTGACAACTTAGATTATGTGAATGCATGAAATTTTACGTGTTATAGTTTTGTTTAAGTGAATAATTGATTTCGTGTAGCGTCGCTAAATCACTATTCACGGGACACGTTTCCCGAGGCCCTATTCACACCATGTTATTTTTGTGTTTTTTTTATTTTAATAAATTTTATTAATGCGTGTATGCGAATGAATAATTTTTCCAAGCGTCGGAAATTTTATTTGAGCTGATACGTGATTTTATCCGTATCCGAAATGTATCATATGGGTGTTCCGAATAAATGGACGAATCCCATAATAATTATTTTTTACCCATCCCAATATTTATGGGAGTACCCATTTTAATTTTGGGTGGAGTTATTTACCAGATTTGGTACAAAAGTGGGAGTTTTCGGATATATTTTTGTGTATTTGGTTATTTATTTTGGCTTGTTACTCCAAGAGGGAACCAACCCACCATCTTTAGACCAATCAAATGAGAGAGTAGAAGGGAGGGTCGGACAATATTGAGCAACCAACCCATTTCTCCCTAAATCACTACCTCCACTTCTCCCAAATCATTCATTCTCTCCCATTCTATCAGCAGATAGAGAGAGAGCTGCAGAGGGGAAGAAGGAAGAAGGAAAAAGTCGTCGAAAAGGGAAGAGAGTCGCCGGAGAAGAAGAAAGAAAGAAGAAGGAGAAGCGCATGGGTGGAGGAAGAAGAGAATCCAAGCAAGAAGAAACCCTCAAAGCAAAGCCTAACAATCTTCTTAACCTCTAGGAAAGATTTACAGAGATAAACAATCAACCACAATCCATTTCATTTGATTTTCGTTAAAATTTTTGAGTTTTTCTTAGTTTTGAGCTCTTAGCCTCGTGGGTCGGATTTATGGCGATTCTTGATGTTTTTGTTTGTTCTAGATTTTGTAAATATTGTTAAGAGGTTATGTAGGACATTAATAACATCAAAGTGGAACAAAAATGGAACAAATCCGTACATTTGTTTAATGGAGCAAGAACAATGAACTTTGGACATGAACTTGGACAGTTTAGACTTTTAGAGGACTGTAAATCTATGATTTCGTGTTTGTTAATTTTATTTGTTGTTATGGTATTGTAGTTCCATGGGTTACCTTCATAACCCAGTTGGAATGGAGCAAAAAGGAGTTAAAACGAGTTCGTAGTAATGATTTTTGTAAAACTTGTCAAGAACTCGAAAAACAGAGCATAACTTTGTACTTTGATCAAAGATTTGGACTTGTTAATATTTATGGGTGCTTTTACATTTTTGATATGTTGTATCCCCATGAATTAAAAGTCCATAGAGTCCGAAATAGACCAATTTGAACGTGTGTAGGAGGAGATATGAAGGTTGGAGTGGTCGGAGGTCGGAGTCGCGAACTGGGATCAAACCCAGAATCCGGCTACTGGTGAATGACGCCGCAATGTCATTCATAAGCCTTGCAGCCGTCGCCGCAGTGAGGGGCATAACAGGGAAATGAACGGAGCTCACGCTGCAGCATGGCTTCTAATACTAGGCTTCACGCTGCAGCGACGCCACGCAACAGAGTCAGCACACGGGAACGACGCCGCAGCGTGGGATCTAGTAATGAGCCTCACGCCGCAGCGTCAGTTCCGTGTCTGGACCGGGTCGGTTCAGTCAGGTCGGGTCGGAAGTAGTGAATTTTTTCAATGAGTCCAAAACTTATATTTTTGTACAAAATGATTAGACACGTTAGTAATTATATTTTTGTCAAGCCTTATGTGCTTAATTTATATCAAGTGTCAACCACATTGGTGTTGTCTTAAGGCGTAAATTGAGTAACCTGGTTGCAACTTACGTTTGCCTTCCAGGGGGCGCAGCCGCTCGCTCACCAGGGAGCGAGACCCCTGACTGGGTAGTCGTAGTGGCAATCAACGTGTTTTAATGATGCAACGTCTGTTTTGAACATAATCCTTATGTGACTAATTGTTATATGAATATGTATTTACATGTGTAGGATATTAAGGAGCGTGTGTTATAATATTATAGCAGACACACCAGGTAAGTTTCCTAACGCTTGTCTAACCCTTGTGTTGGGCAAATTTCCCTAACCTTACTCGAATTATACTTGAGCAGGTTTAATATTATATACAAATGTTGTATATTGTTGCAAGTTTCATGACTCAAAACGAGTTATTACTTTCAAATTATATTAGTTGATTAATTATTATAAATTACTCCACATTCAAGATAATTATTGATATTCGCACCTTGTGCATTTGAATTTATTATCTGTTGTTGGACTGTGAAAAGTTTAAGTTCTTCATTCATGAACTGTTTAAGGAAATAGTCTACGCTATTTGTTTCGGTTAGACATGTACATGTTATTATTTTAAAAGCTATCCAAACTGGTTGTTGGTGTGGATTCTTGGACTGAGAGAGCAACCCTTATTTAGGGGATTTTAATGTGTCGGTTATTCGATGCAATCAGAGTTAAATGTTATGTATATACATAGGGTACGAGAGGCTGATCCCCTCGAGTACTACTGACGGGCCAGGCGTTTAAAAGGGTTAGTTGAATGACTGATCCTTTGGCCAAAAAGTTCATGGTCTATTGGACCACTCAGCAGTAAATAATCAATATTCATTATTTCATTTGGACTTTGATTATATTGTCAGTTATTTCTTCAATGTTCTTAAATTGTTAAACTATGCGATTATTATTCTCATTCATTCATTCATGATATATCTTCCTTATTCATTTTAAACTTGTTGAGCAAAGTAGTTGTTCACTCTTGCTATATCATGAACCTATTGCAGTTAAGCCGGGGAGTTCCAAAGCGGACAAAGGCAAGGGAAAACTTAAGGAATACTTATATGTACTATCCCGTTATGTAATCGTAGAATCGTTTTGTATTATTATTGTATTCCATGATGTATTTATTTAAGGTTATAGACCTTGGGACCGTAGTAAACCTTTTGTAATGAACAACATATGTTTATTTATTCCGCATTAGTTAATTTATATTATTTAGAGGTGTATGGATGTACTTTATCGTGAGCACCAGATTCGAGGTATTGGTACCTTAATTTGGGGGTGTCACAGAGGTGCTGCTGAGATGTCTTTTAGGCTCATTCATCTTCAGGTACTCAGTAGCTTGAATATGATCACTCTTGAGATGTAGTTGAGTGTTGCAGTTATGCACTACTTCTCATGATACTCAACTTCTTCCTGTGATCATCTATTGCACTACTATGCTTTAGCAATTCAGCTTCTTCTTCTTCTTTATATCTTACTGCTGCTCATGACAAACTACTAAGATGACTGTAAAGCTCCTCCCTTGTGGTACTTAGTAGCTTCTCATGGTTGCTATCAGGTTGGCGTTAATGCTCTTGTTCTTCTTTAGCAGTTCAGAACACTTCTCCTTGTTGTAGAATTAATCTTCTCTCCTTCTTCATTCTTTCAGTTCTGAGTGTTCTTGGTGGATCGTAGAATATGTTCTTGAACTTTCTTGTTGATCCTACACTCTACGATTTTTTGTATCAGTCCACCATCTCTCCAACCACCACTGATTGTTTGAACTGGTGCTCTTTATAGTTTGATGTTAATTTCTTCCCGTTAGAAAATGTCCGTTGAAAGCATTTAATGTGCAGATACGTTGATATCATTGATGTTGACTTTCTGGTGCTTTGTGTCAGCGTACTCTTTGTCACGCCTCGAAATCCACCTACTTACTTGGTCGGACTTCGTGCTAACTTGTACAACCTTTACATACTACTATAGAAATCTTTACTTCTAATAATCAGAGTATAATACGGAAAAGTGATAATATTTACAATATCATTCGTTCATGGTTACATCTTTCCCGGGTTACTTGTTCTTATTACACATAAGTCCTAAAAGACTTAAAAACAAATCTCCATTTATCTATCCGAGACTTGCACTATTAGCAACCAGGCAGTTCTCAGGAAAGAGAGGGCTTTCCATTAAAACAGCGCGCAATTAGATGACCTAACCCCTTTCCTCGTCAGAACTTTCTAGACATTGCCAATAATGTTAATCTAGCATAGTTTAAATGACTTCTACATCTTCAACTTTCTTTGTGCCGCCAGAATCGTCTGGTAATTCTTCCTTAGTTGTAATTTTTAAAAGATAATTGCAAGAATGAGCATAAGAATGCCCAACAAGTCTAATAGATATATATGAGAAGAGAATCACTTTTTCAAGATATATATACAGAATAAGTTGATACATGATTTCAACGATTATCAATATAGTAGATTGAGTGATTCCTAACCCATGAACTAATGAATTAGTTCCCCGTCTCATCAATACTTCTACCAATATCTTAATAAATGTGCCTCAATCTATTCGACAACCACACTGAATTGTCCACATTGGTACCTACAGTATAGTTAGATCGGTTTCCTAGCACATCTTAAACTCCTGCCCATATAAGAGAGTTGTTTAACTCAGATACTAACATGATTTTCAATTGAAAATCAACAATCACTAACACGTTGCACATAACAGATAACAAGCATGTTAATGCATGAGGTGCAAAAGAAACAATACTTGCATAACAATAAACTTCATAAATAAGACATGTTATTGCACGGAGTGCATTTCAACAAATAAGTAGACTTGCCTTTTATCGCTTCGATCGTTTATGCTAGTTCGCGTTCTTCATACGACCTTTTGAAGTGCAAGTTTTACTTCCAATTGCATAGCGCTTCGATGCTTCGAAATTAATTTTTATCTCACAATATCTCTCAGAATATAATTATAGAATGTTTTTGCTCTTGAATTGCTCTTGAACATAGTAAGGAATGAATGAACTTAGCTTGCTATTTCTAGGAAAACATAGTTTCGCTAATTGCACGTTAGGGGCTCGGCTTATTATACTTTGTACCCTAGCATATTCTTAGAATATTCTTCTAAGCTCCTCAATGAAAATATCTTCCAAGCTCGACAATGCAGCTTACAATTGAATCTATCTTCTAAGCTCCTCAATGAAAATATCTTCCAAGCTCGACAATGCAGCTTGCAATTGAACTTATCTTCTAAGTTCCTCAATAAAAATATCTTCCAAGCTCGACAAATCACTATGTCCTTCCTAAGCACAACACAACAACTTGTCAAAAATAATTTTTCGGGATGCTTCTTGGTGAAATCGTGCAAAGCACGACAAATCATTTTGTCAATGTAAGCACGACTAAGCAGCTTGACAAAAAAATTTTATTTGACCTAATTTATCGTTTACACTATAAAATCACAAAACACCTGGTTCGAAATATCATTTCGATCTTTATTAAGCACATATGTTACAAAATTCGAATCTCATTAGGGCTTAAGGTTTTAAACTTCACAATACCTAGTTTTAGGTCCCTAAATTAACCTCTAACCATATACGATCGTATTTATAAGCCTCATAAATATTCAGGGTATTACATTCACCCTTACTTCAAAGAATTTCATCCTCGAAATTAACTTTACAGCTAACTTTAGTCAGTCAATATCATATTTATAAGTTCTATAAATATTCGGGATATTACACTCTTTTTGGCCCATGACCTGTCACGTCAACCTGCAGCTTTACTTGTTCACTTGACAGGTCGCTTTTTGCAAACTAGCCGTTAAACACATCTTTGCTATACATCAAGGATACATGGCTGAACACTTTGGGATCTTCTGAGTTGCAACGTTCCTCTGTCAGATCCCTTGTCAGACCTGACTTTAATTCTCCAATCTTGTCATCTCGGTAGAGTAATGTGTCGTAGAGTTGAGCTCTGCGATTTGCTCAGTTGTCTGCTCTATGAATGGATGCATTAAGAGCTTTGGGCAGACTTAGCAGCTTTACATCAATCATTTTATGATCTTGCTATCTTTTTGAAGCTTTACGAGGTAAGCTACGATCTCTTAGTGACTCTGCGAATTCCTTTATCCTTTCTGACCAGGCAGAGTACCTCCGTATTAGCCCTCACTTGCTCATCCTTCAACTTTCTTTATAATTCCCAAGTGAGCTTGTTGTTGTCCTTTGGTCTTCATGATCAACTTTACGATTTTGCAGCCTTTCTTTTGTCCTAATTGCTTTTCGGCTGCTCTACGATTCTAATTTAAATGATTGTTGAGTTTCTTTAGCGATTGTCTGAACCACTCTTCGTTCAATCATTGTTCAACAGTCTTTGACTTGCTCAGCTCTTACTTCTGTCACCTTAAGATCAGATCTGTACTTTGAGAGGTGAGGTGATCTTTATGTCAGGATCATAGACTCTGCTAGCAGCTTTACGATCTTTGTTGCACGATCTTAGAGTTGTTTTTACCACTTGACTTTTACTCTGCGATTCCATTAAGCATTCAGCATTCAGTTCTTGCCTTACGAGCTTTGCTTGACTTTACGATTCTGTTTACCCTACTTGTTGTTAATTACTTTGCAAGCTGAGGTAAACTTGACGATGGTCACAATAGCTCTGTGATCGTTCCAACGCTACGATCAGTGGTTGACTCTGCTATCCATATTAACTTTGCGATCAGGCAGAGTATCTTTACGATCATAAGTTCCCTAACAGCTATACATCATAGTTATCCAGATCGATCAACCTAACATTCTTGATCTTTTCTAGTTCTAAGTCCTTGTACATGCTTCTCTTTAAAGGACTTTACAAACCTTTCTGTACACATATACATTTATCATTTATCCCCTGAACATTTAGGTCACTCTGCTTACAATATTGACACCAAGAGCATGCAGAGTGACTCTACGATAAGATCAACTTAACATTTTGATCTTTATAATCTAAGTCCTTGTACATGTACTTTTTTAAAGGACTTTACAATGTTCAGAGTCAATAGAGTTTTGATCTCAAAGTTCTCATTTCATTATATGAATATTACATACAACAAGAACGCGCAGTTTACAATATTTATCGAAGAATCAGTTTACTAATAAATCACATATAAACATACAGTCAGATAGTACACATAAGACACATAGGCACGTAAGCACATTATCACATAGTCACTTAATCACTTAAGCACATAATCACACATTAGCATGTAGAAATATAAGCACATGATCATAACCATATTAGCATCTATCATATAAGCAGTCACATAGAGCACATAGTCATGTAGACATAATCTCATGTATTTAATCATAGCAATCATCATCAAATCAAACAATCTTCAACAGGTATATCTTTTATCATTTCTCGATTAATAATATTGTATAAGGTGATTTCTGGGATTGCAAAAAATTTTAAATTCGATTTATGTCATGCTTCCGCTGTTTATACATATGATTGTATGTTTGTTCTAAATTCTACAAACTAACACAAGACACACACAAGCTTATGTGTGTCTAAGACACATACTCCATTTTTCCTATATATATATATATATATATATATATATATATATATATATATATAGAGAGAGAGAGA
Source organism: Aralia elata (assembly GCA_034770075.1). Classification (NCBI taxonomy): domain Eukaryota; kingdom Viridiplantae; phylum Streptophyta; class Magnoliopsida; order Apiales; family Araliaceae; genus Aralia; species Aralia elata. The sequence goes on along the minus strand of CM068380.1, from coordinate 38,568,410 downwards.
GAGAGAGAGAGAGAGAACGCCCCATTTCTGAAATAAAAAAAGAGGTTACGCACAAAACAAAACAAAATTAACAAAATAATACCAAAGCTAGAAGCCATAAAAAGACTGGTCTAAATAACCAATAAATGTCAAACCAGCTCAAACCACCATAATGATATTTATTACAACTCCAAAAATTAAATAACTCCATAACTTAAACCAAAGTATCATAGCCTAAACCGAATATCTAAGCCAGTTAGATAAAAGGAAGCTCTCATCACACTAGCCTTGATCCCCCTGATTACCTGCCGGAAGTAGGGGTGTAAACGAGTCAAACCAAAGCGAACAAAGAGTTACTCGGATTCGACTCAGAAAGTAAATTTTTTACTCGAATTCGACTCATTCGAATTATATTCGAAAAACTCTACTCAGATTTCACTTGGTTTGAATATTTATTAGTTGAATTCGATCTGACTCGGATCGAATTATATTCAATCTACTAGCGAATTTCGAATTCGTGCTCGAATTCGAGTCTCTACATAGTAAATAATTTTATAATATATATAAGTACCAATTGAACTTATTATTTTACTTAGAAATTCAAAAATATATTTATAATTACACTTTAAAAATAAAAAATACAATAAAAATTAAAAAAATAATAAAAAATAAAAACTTTTTATTCTAATTTTATTAAATTATGTATATATTATAAGAGAATGTATCGAGTATCTGTTCGAATATGTATCAATCGAGTATGTATCAAATCATGATCAACAATTCGAATACTAAATGAACCGAGTATAACTTTGCTTAGATTCTACTTGTATTTTTATTCAAACTATTTTTTGTGCTCAGATTTAGATTATATTATTAACAAATTCAAGTCTCGCTCACATTTTTTTGAATTGAGTCTGAACTGTTTGGTTGGATTTACAATCTTATCCAGAAGAAAAAATACAACATGAGTCAAATGTCCAGTACAGATATAAAATGCAAAAATAATAAACTTAAATAATATATATATATATAAATATATATATATATATATATATATATAAATGGTACATTTGGTAACATAAATTATCTTTAAAATCATCACTTTAAAAATATATATTTGATGTTGGAACGAAGAGAGTACCTCCTAAAGTTCAAAAGAATAACACCCAATTTTTTTTAAGAAAACACAATTAAAATTTTAAAAAAAATAAAATTAGAATTGTCAAATCCGGATTCTAAATTGGTTTACATAATTTGGAATAAAATTTTTATAACCTTTAATATTGCCGTATGTAGTAAAATATAGCTTGATACTTTTTCCTAGAGGACAAAAACGATTATATAAAAAAATGAAAAAGATATGAAGGAACAAACTTGAAACAAAATAGTTGAATATAAGGACCAAAATTCTTGAAAAGCCCTCACCCCTTGCCCCATCACTTCTTTATGCGCTGTCAATAGAAAATAATACCACGTGTACCTTTTCCTCGCTAGGGGAATCTCTCATCCTTAGAGACTTTTGTTTGAGTACATCTCTTACAAATTATAAAATATAATCCTTTTTCACTCTACCGAAAGCAAAAGTAGCTCTGGTACCATACTTTCCAAACCCCAAATCCAATATGGCCGATGGAACTCCGACCAAATCTCCTCCGGCAGAAGCCCCAGAAACACCCAAAGAGCTGACAGAACCAACTGCCGAGAAAGAGTACTCCCGGTCGCCGCCGCCGGAGGCTGTCTCCGTCACAGAGACAGAGACTCCATTGGAAGCTTCAGCTACTACCCAAGAAGAAGAAAAAGAAGTTATTGAAGCAGAAAAACCAAACCCAGTTGAAGAATCAAAGAAAATCCCTCAATCTCTTGTTTCTTTCAAAGAAGAAAGCAACAAAGTAACAGATCTCTCAGATTCAGAGAAAAGGGCACTTGATGAGCTGAAGAACTTTGTTCAGGAATTCATTAAAGGTGAAGAAAAGCAAGAAGTTCACATTTGGGGCATACCACTTTTACAAGATGAGAGGAGTGATGTGATTTTGCTGAAATTTTTGAGGGCCAGGGATTTCAAAGTGAAAGAAGCATTTACAATGCTTAAAAATACAGTGAAATGGAGAAAGGATTTTGGAATTGAGGGTTTGATAGATGAGAATATTGGGGATGATCTTGATAAGGTTGTTTTTATGGATGGCTTTGATAGAGAAGGTCACCCAGTTTGTTACAATGTGTATGGGGAGTTTCAGAATAAGGAATTGTATAAGAAGACTTTTGCTGACGAGGAGAAGAGAACCAAGTTTCTTCGATGGCGAATTCAGTTTTTGGAAAGGAGTATTAGGAAGCTTGATTTCAGTCCTGGTGGTACATGTACTATATTTCAGGTTAGTGATCTGAAGAACTCGCCAGGACCCGGAAAGACCGAACTTAGATTAGCCACCAAACAAGCTCTACAATTGCTCCAGGACAATTATCCTGAATTTGTTGCAAAGCAGGTATACTCTTTTCCCTAATTTTTATTATGTAGTTACTATATTTGTCCCAAAATGGGAGTCCCTTTTGTTTTTCCCCTGCATAACAGGAGATTGCCCTTTTAGAAATGGACTAAAAAAAGGCATTATGTTGGAAATTGATAACTTTTCTGCAAATCATTGTTATTATTTAAAATGAGTTTGGAGGTTAAATGGGAAATTGATGACTTTTCTGCAAATTCATATTTATTAGAAGATGGACTCTCATTTTGGCCAGAGGGCTTATACTTTAATGTTGTGATGCTTGTAAGTTGTAACTTGGATGTATTTTGCAGGATTTTGTTGATATTCCTGAAACTGTTCCTTTCCATTGTTGTGTACATTTTAATTTACATGCTTGTAGTTCTGTTGTGTATGTCATTTGAGTGGATGTCGTTGCCTGCTCTGATATAATATTGTGTTGTTTTGGATTTAATAAGGTGTTCATTAATGTCCCTTGGTGGTATCTGGCGTTTTATACAATGATCAGTCCGTTCATGACCCAGAGAACCAAAAGCAAGTTTGTATTTGCTAGCCCTGCCAAAACAGCAGAAACCCTTTTCAAGTGAGTTAGTGTTCTTTTTCAATAACTTAAAACTTAGATTTTAAGTGGTCTTATCAATTCTGTTTATGGTTTGGCGATGGTGTTAATGTGGCTTGTATTTGATTGGTGTATCAGATACATAGCTCCAGAGCAAGTACCGATTCAGTATGGTGGTTTGAGTGTAGATTTCTGTGATTGCAATCCGGCATTCACTATTAATGATCCAGCATCACAGATTACTATAAAACCCGCCACCAAGCAAACTGTGGAAATCCTTGTAAATGAGGTGCGGTTGCAATATCTCTGGTCATTCTTGTAGTTTATAAAAGTAATGTGTTGCTTTTTCTATCTGTTTAACCTATACAGCTAAAGTTAATACCATATACATACAAATCCTTTTAAACTAAAAGATCCAGTTTTACTGTTTGTAATTGGGTGTGTAACTTAATTGCAGAAATGTATTATTGTTTGGGAGCTACGGGTAGTCGGCTGGGAAGTGAGTTACAGTGCTGAATATGTGCCTAGAATTGAAAATGGCTACACCGTTATTATACATAAGGCAAAGAAAATGTCCCCAACTGATGAACCAGTTGTGTCCAACAGCTTCAAAATTACTGAGCTTGGTAAGCTGCTGCTTACTATTGATAACTCTACTTCAAAAAAGAAGAAGCTGCTTTACAGGTTCAAGGTTGAGCCTTTCTGTGATTAAAGATCTTTACTTTCAGATGTCACTTCCACATGGTGGGGAATGGCTGTTTTAGTTTAGATTTTAGTTTTTTCCTGATCATTGTCGCCAACGTTAAACTTCTGTGATGATTTTCTGCTGTTACTGGATCCTATTTTGTTTTTGAAGTTCATGTATCAGCCCATACACATTTTGCTAGTTCCCTGTCATTTTTTGAGTAAGGGCAAGGTTGGTAGTGATTAGCGCATGATATCAACTTGGTCTTAGATCGTGACCATTATACCTGAAGGATACCCGAAACTCGGGGGCCTGAAGGATGCTTTTGCAAACATCAGAAATATAATGCCAAGATTACTTTTGTTGTAAGGATGTCTCTTCTCTTGGCATTGGGATCTTCAGTTGTATATTTGGTGTTATTGTGCGACTATTAACCGAAACCAGATGACACCATACCTTTGTATGTATGAATGTGAACTTGTTATTTAGTTTGTTTGTGATGTCAGATTCTTAGTCCCAAGTTTGAAATTTAAATTTGTTTACATGAGTGTAATATTATGATAATGAGCAAGTTCCTTGTCTTATTTTACTATGATCAATTTTTTCCTCTCTCTCTCTCTCTCTCTCTCTCTCTCGCACTCTTCCTCTCTGTTGTTTCTTTTTTCATTGAAGCAATATATCAAGTTTTTAGCTTGGTTCACAATTGTAATCTTCCTACTATGTTTTATGTCTGAATCTTTTAGTTCAGGGAGGAAAAAGGGTTAATATCTTGTTAGCCATTAGGAATCTTTTCCATAAAAACAAATGTTTGTTGCTCTCTGATGATTATATTAAGGAGGCCGCATAACATACACCCTAATTATGTTTTTATTAGTCGGTTGCTATGTACAAGGAACCTTCTTAGAATCGTCTAAAGTTGCGCGTTCGCAGGTTAATGATTGTTACATGTATTATTTTGGTTATAGCACTAGACATGTCATTAATGATTTTGCTAGGAATCAAAATTTTTCCTTCATTTCATCCATTGTCATATGTCATCATTGTTTCTTCGTGATTAACTAGGATTAAAATCTTCTCGCACTGATCATCCTCTTTGTGGTAAGCTTTGTGCTTCTTTACCTGTTTTTTAATTTTTCAGACTACAAAATATAGCAATTCTGTTTGCTCTTAGCACGTATACGTATTCTACTAGCTAGAACTTTTTGTGTCACTCTATAAACCTTAATGCTCGTTCGCATCCATTCTCAACATATATTATTTTAAAACAAAATAATGTCTAAAACTAGATCCAAATGCTTTTGGAATTGGTCTCATTTTGGACTTGTTCCTGTGGTTCATTTGACTTGGTTTGCATTTGCTTCATTTTGTGGCCAAGGATCTTGCTGATGTAAGATGTGAGTTTGTTCCCACATGATTTCTATTGGACTCAGCTCCATCTAGTAACAGTTCCTGGTCTGAATGATCAAGACTGCGAGGTTGAATATTTTGAATTAATCAATGTTTTAAAAACCCCTAGATGTTTTTCTAGGCAAACTAGACGTTTTCTTAGGAGGTCTCATTTATTTGTTTTCTATTATACGTGTTTGTTATACTATACAAAGCATATAGTAGACATAATTTTTTAAAATTTTACATGAAAAATTACTCAATTTTTTTTAAGGCTTAAAAAATTAATTTCAAGTATTGTAAAGCTTCAAAGTAGAGGTTTGGGTCTTTCAAGACGGGGGCCGGGAATTAATTGGACATAGGCAGTGAATTTGTAAAACACTGGAATTAATAAATTCAGTCATTATATGTGGCTTAATGCCATCCGAACTCTCGTTTTCTTTTGGTTTTGAAGCTTGATCTCCTCCCTCTGTACATAGTGGAGGGAGAGTGTCATGAAACGTCAAATCTAGTATAATTATATATGTAGGAGTATTTGTTTTGTAGTGTTATCAGTTGTATCTATTACTAAATGTTTCAACAGTTATATGCCTCAATCCAGTTTGTCCTTTACCTGGCTTGCACTTTTTAAATTGCTCTTTCTGCTCCACCGTAAGATATCTGTAATTCTGCATTGGATTTTGTTCTCTGATTGCTTATCATTGTCTATCAATTTGATGTTATTGGGTTTGATAGCAGTGTAGCACAAATATGTTTGTGTACTCTGCCTTGTTAACCTTGCCATTGACGTACCAGTTAAACTACTGTTCGATTCTATACGAAGCACAAACTGTTTGATATTAAAATTCTCTTATGCAGAAATTTATTTTCATCGTATTCTGTTTCTTGCATTATTCCATCCCTCCTACTAAATCCACCTAAATGTTTGTTAGGTTTCACAACATTCATTGCACCTTCATGTTTTTATTGATGCCATAATGGTGGTCCTCTGTGGAGGACAATTCGCCATCAATTGCCTTTATTAATAGTTAGGTCATCTACACTTCTATTTAGTCAACTGGCAGGGAACACATATCATAGTGACAGTTTATTGGCTGTTGTCGGGATATGTTGTTACATTTGCAGTAGGTACATGTTTTGGACATCTGTGATGTAGTTTTACAAGCCTTTTATTGTTTGGTTGGGTAGTAGCGTTTGTAGTTTTTGTAGTAGTAACGTTTGAGCCCCAAACAATACGTTTGCAATAAGCTGCTTTCAGGCTAACAAGATTTTAGAGTTCGTCTAAATTTCTAAACGCACTAAATACACTAGAAGCACCAAACACCAAAAGACCATTTGGCTTTAAATTGATGGGTTTCTAAACGCTCTAAATACACTAGAAGCACCAAACACCAAAAGACCATTTGGCTTTAAATTGATGGGAGGATAGCATTCGGTTACAAAGCTATCAATCATCCAATTATTTTACCAAATGCAAATGTTAATATACTTCCTTCTTTCTAACATGCTTGTCTTCAAGCAAGCAACTTGAATGTCAACTTTGCCGGGGAATTGGTGGCTTTGGTCTCCTGCCCCAACAACAGCCCCACACCCCCCCCCCCCCCCCCCCCCCAACCCCCCCCCCACCCCCCACCCCAACCCCAACCCCAAGTTGCGTTTATGGTTTTGCATGAGATGCTCTATCTGATCAAACTTTTATGGGCCAGTATCCTTTTGAGAAACGTGGATGCTATTATTTGTTTGTTAGGCAATTATCCTATTTGTTAAACTTGATAGGGGATTCTGTTTCAAATGTATAACAAGTTAGCCAATTATTTAAACAATAAATTATTTCTGTTTCAAATGGGAGGATGGCATTCGGTTACAAAGCTATCAATCATCCAATTATTTTACCAAATTCAAATGTTAATATACTTCCTTATCTCTAACATGCTTGTCTTCAAGCAAGCAACTTGAATGTCGACTTTGCCGGGGGATTGGTGGCTTTGGTCTCCTTCCCCCACAACAGCGCGGCCCCCCACCCCCCCCCCCCCCCCCCCCCAAACCAAAAACAAAAAAAAAAAACCCCAAGTTGCGTTTATGGTTTTGCATGGGATGCTCTATCTGATCAAACTTTTATGGGCTAGTATCCTTTTGAGAAACGTGGATGCTATTATTTGTTTGTTAGGCAATTATCCTATTTGTTAAACTTGATAGGGGATTCAGTTTCAAATGTAAAAACAAGTTAGCCAATTATTTAAACAATAAATTATTTCTGTTCCAAGTTACCATTTCCACTCAAGTGCTCCATCCTTGTGGAAGTAATCTATTATTTATTTTATTTTTTTATTTTTGTTTCTTTAGTTATTTTACTTTGGTATTAATAAGAAAAGAACAGCTACAAAACTATCACAGTTGGAAGTTTTCTTAGCTTCTTGTAACATACCATTACAAACCGAAAAGGAAGAAGCACAAGTTTTAATGTCACAGATGATTTACAAGAGAGGAGAAGATTGGAGCTAGGGAGAATATTTTTTTATTATTATTATTTTAGAACCTTTTTTCTTATTATTCAATTTTAAGGAAACATTTCATCCTAAGGTTTAGGGAAACCTAGGGAAGGGGTCAGGACTAAGGCTGTAAAATGAACCAACAGTTCAGGCTTAATTTGTATTCGTTCGACTAAATTTTTGATTCGAGTTCGACTTAAAATATAAAAGATTTAAATATGAACAAATTTTAAAGTTTAATAAATTACTCGAATCTCCTCTTCAAATTGTAATTTTCTATTGATACTTGGATTATATTCGCTCAAAAAGTTCAAATTGTTCAAGCTTGATTCGAGATTGTGCTCGACTCGGTTGCTAAACGAGCTTCAATTAAATTTTATTTTATACTCAATAAATTTTATGAACTAAATCTGAATAGTTCAATACTCAACCCGACTCAGTTAATTTTCAGTTAATTTACGACCCTAGTCAGTGGAGGTAAGAGGAATCTCAAATTGCTAGCTAAGTAAACAGATCTTGAAAAACGCAATGGATAAAGAGATGGCTAACCCATCTCATGATGTCAATTGCGAAAAACACAAAGATTAAAGGGGAGGTATTGAGCACAAAGTTACCACGCTTCCAATTAAGATGCAGTCTATCGTTTAGCAATTGTTAAGCAAAAATAAATAAAAGAATATATGATTTTGAGACGTGTAAAACACTTTTTTTAAGGTGATGGTTGTCCTCGTTCAATTGAGTCTGCTATCGGGTTACAAACAATTTACTTTCAGCTAACAGAACTAAATAAAATCTTCAAATAGCAATTTTGAGTTTGCTTTGAGACTATGTTTTGGTGTATACCAAAAAAGGGAGGAAAATTGTATGTAAAATTTCTTGTGAACCGTTAACGTCAAATTTTGTACGCTTGATGAAATCATTAAAATAACATGTTAAAAAAACGTTAATAGTTGCTGGAATAGTGAATTGTGTTGTTGTGAAGTTAAATTTACGAAATACACTCAGATAAACATACACATATTATTATAAGAGATATAAAATATGGATACAAGAATTTTACGTGGAAACCTAATTGAAAAAAAATTACGGGAAGAGATAAGAAATTCACTATAAAAATATTATGGAGAGTACAAATTGTTTATTCCTCTCTTACTTCTTCTCACACTCCGTATTTTCTCCTTTTTTTTCTGTTGTACGTTCTTGTGTTCTCTCCTCAAACCCTTGCTTATTGCTGTATTTATAGATGTCATGTCCACCCTAATTCAATTAGGAGTAAGAGTCTTTTTTAGAATCACCTTATAACTACAATTAATGACTGATCGATTCATTTCCAAATTAAATCTCCTTATCTCTCCCAAATAAGGAAACTCAATCTTACTTTAATAAGAACTCTCCCACTATTTGAGCAAGCTGTCAAAATAAATGTACATAGACCAACACCAGATCCGGACCATTAAATAAATTGGGCTACACCTTGGCCAGACCCAAATAATTATATCCCAACATTACCCCCCCCCCACTCTCCTGTTATAAAGAATTTATAATAGGAGAGTAATCAAAAAGTCCACCATACCCTCCGACTGCCATGTCGATAAAACTGTCGAACTCATCGTATCTACTGCCGAACCCATCACATCTACTGCCAAACATAAGAACCTCCAACATTTTTGAATCTGTCGAACCCTAAAATAACAAGAAGAGAGATGCCTCTAAAATGCCTATGAAAATTTGTCAAAGTCACTTCCAAAACCCAAATTTTTGAATTCATTCCTATAATTTTACGACCACCTCCGAATTACCTCCCAAACATCAAACTAAAGAAAAATTCCCAACTCCCGAATTGCAAGCCGAACACGCCTCTCTGAAGTAAATTACCGTCCATCGATATATAAGAGCAATTCCTGTTGCTGAATGCCCAGAATCATCAAGAGCTACCCGAACATTGAATCTATAATCAGTTACCCACTGCCCGACGTCATTACCATCGGAATCCCAAACTGAAAAAACCACTTTCTCCACAATCGACGAACCACATACGTACAAAATCCAAGATGATAACAATTATTGCCCCAGCTACTCCTGAATTTGAACCTCCCTTCGGATCGTTTTCGAAAAATATTCATTCTATCACAAAGCATGCCAATGTCTGTCATTCAATTGTCACTCGCAGCCGACCACCCAAGACAAACTGACTCAACTCCACTACCTTACAATGCCTCATTGAACCTCTGCACAAACCTCTGACTCTGACTCAAACATGTCGTAACCTCCTCAATTGCTATGAAATTTTCTGCCCGCTCATAGGCGTATGACAAATCTTTTAGTGGATTGATCAGGATATCCTTCATAAGCTTTTGTGAACAACAAATGCTACTATACCGATCGCCAAGTGAGGATTTGTCTGCGGATGTCGAGTGAGTTTTAAGTAAACTATTGCCCGATCTCTATAATATGCCTGCCTTTTGTCTCCCCTCTCCTTATATCATCATTGTTTGCCTGCCTTATTTCTTTCTGTTTTGTCCGTTCCTGCCTTATCACATCGAAAGAATGCTCCCGAACACTAGAGAGGCTTTAATCCAACCTTATGTCACCATCCGACCTTATATCGTCATAATAGTCGTCCTGACCCCTATGGAGGCATCGATCTGACCTTATATCACCATCTGACCTTATATTGCCATAATAACCGTCTCGACCCCTGTGGGAGGTTTCAATCTGACCTTATATCACCATCCGACCTTATATCGCTATAATAGCCGTCCCGACCCCTGTGGGAGGTTTCGATCCGACCTTATATCACCATCTGACCTTATATCGCCATAATAGCCGTACTGACCCTTGTGGGAGGTGGATGACCGACCTTGTAATCGCCGAAGAATTTTCTCCTCCGTCAATTTTGTTGTTGTGCCGAAGAGAGAGACGATAGACGGTAACCAAAGTCCGAAGTGAGCCGCAAATTGTAGCGTTCTTTCTTATCAATCTCCACCTCCGATATTCCCTGACCTGTTCTTTTTTAATTCTGGTTGAGTTAAAGACTCGACACCGTGCATCATGCACTGTTGCTTGTTGCCACTTCTATTAAAAAATAATTACATAAATATGATCCTAGGCATGAGCACATAAGGTAACAATAGACATTAATAAGCATAGAAGTCATGAGTTTTATAATATTAAATCATGTTACTCCTGACATAAACCCCCTAACTCAAGAGATATGTTCTACATGAATTTGTACACACATATACGTGTAAAGTAATATTAATGATGATAAAGCTACAATTTTAATTCTCACAAATGGATAGTAGAAGATTCAAGCACATGTTGCATATATATTTTTTAATTTAATAAAAGAGAGTAACTTAGCTTTATGTGTAGGCTCTGCCTTCTTGCCGTAGTCAATCCGACATGGAGATGAGATTAATTATGTCAATTTTAAAATATATTATCACCATAACTGCAATTAGAGCTTGGTCTAATAATTGATACGATGTATTGCCTCATACAAGCGACGCCAATTGATATGATACTTGGTGATTTTAATTCGACACTGAAACAAACCCTCTTTCTAGCGCCAATGTTAACGCCAAATTTTGTACGCCTGATGAAATCACCAAAACAGCTGGCCAAAAAAGCGCTAATAGTTACTAGAATAATGAATTGTGTTGTTGTGAAGTCAAACTCACGAGATACACTCAGATAAACATACAAAATACATTCAAATAAACATACACATATTATTGTAAGAGATATAAAATATGGACACAAGAATTTTACGTGGAAACCCAATTGGGAAAAAAATCACGGGAGAGATAAGAAATCCACTATAAAAATAATATGGAGAATACAAATTGTTTATTTCTCTCTTCCTTCTCCCACACTCCGTATTTTTTCCCTTTTCTCTGTTGTACGTTCTTGTGTTCTTACCTCAAACCCTTGCTTATGGCTGTATTTATAGATGTTATATCTACCCAAATTCAATTAGAAGTAGGAGTCCTTTTTATAATTACTTTATAACTGCAATTAATGACTGATCGATTTCTTCCCAAATTAGATCTCCTTATCTCTCCCAAATAAGAAAACACAATCTTACTTTAATAAGGACTCTCCCACTATTTGAGCAAGCTGTCAAAATAAATGTACATAGGTTAACACTAAATTCGGACCATTAAATAAATTGAACTACACCTTGACCAGACTCAAATAATTACATCCCAACATGAACAAACTGTATTTATACAATTTTAAAATTCAAATTTTCTTGTAAAATGATTTTTGGGATAACTATCATGGGTATGATCCATTGTATAATAGCTGATCATAAAAATTATAAAGTATTTAATCTCAATCGTTTGATTTATGACGTGTATGTGTTAAGTGTCACACACGCATAAGCTTTACACTTAATAATATTTGTAAACGGATATATATGGATCCGGATACAGTGGTATCCATATCCGTATTCGAAAAACTAACACCCTATCTGTATTCGAATTCGGTATTCGACGAATTTTAAAAATATTATCCGTATTCGGTATTCGAAATAATATCTGAATACAGATAATATCCGTTTTCATTTATTTTATTCGAACAAACATATTATTTGAATATTCGGGTATCCGAATTCGTTTGTCAGTTACGTAACAAACAATTCATTCAAACTAAGAAAAAAACTAATATTAATCACCACCCATTTAAAGTTTAAACAATACATATTAATTAAACATCTTAATCATAAAGGAGAGGAAAAATATCACGCACGTCATCATCTATCACTGATCATAAAAATCAATCAAAATTTAAACATTCTAGAGAAAGTATCAAATTAATAGCATTTTTAATGAAAGATAATACTAATTTATCATCTACTCTTGTTTTCACATGTAAGTTTTGAAAATAAAATATTTGCAACAAACTAATAACTATAGTTTTGTTCTTGTAATATATAATTTTCTCATTAAATGATACATTTTAGATATTTTACACTTTATAATAGTAAAAATACATTAATTAAAATTAAATGAATTTATTTCAATTTATTAATATTATATTTAAAAGTGTTATTTCCTATTTTCTAAAAGTGAAATGATATATTTTATAAATAACTAGTAATTGCCCGTGCCTGAAGGCACGGAGTAACGAAAAATTAAATTAAATTTCGAAAAATATTATGTTACCTAAAATTATCATAATTCACCATACAACCATAATAAATAATACATACTCAATCATCAACACATATCCAACCACCAAAACATTAAGCTAGTCGCTATTAATTTCAAGAAATTTCGGCAGAGTTTCCTTTAACAATAGATATCCAGAAAAATTTAAAAACTATCTACAAAACTTATAACCATCATTCCATATCCAAACCACCAAAACAACCATCATTCCATATCCAAAATCATCATAATTATGTATAAGTAGTTAACTTTATAAACTCATAAAGAATTAATTATTATTTTATTGATTTAACGTATATCGTATCGTTTTTCACTTTGTATATATAGCAACGTGAGGTAACATGACAATAAAGTGTTGCATTAACAGAACTATCTACCCAACCATTTATCAACATTATAATTATAATAAAAATTTTGTTTGATGCAAAAATAAAACATCATAGCAACAGTTACATCTAACACATTATTCTATAATAATATGCTCGATCAATAGCATATTGAGTTTAACAACTTGAAAGTTATGCTATAAAAAAGATCAAAATATGTTTCAAACAACTAGAAAAGGTTGAGATTTCAATATTGATCGATGCTTCAAATTATAGAATGTTCAAACAAATTTAGAGTTTTAAAAAATGAGACCCAACAAAAAATTCAAATTATATGTCAGAACAAAAGCTCAAAGGCTACAAAGCAACATTGAGATTAAGAAACTAATACTCTCAACTACAAAACTGGTAAAAAAAAATAAAAAATCATAGTTTTTCAGTAATTCAATTGTATACACAGAAGCACACTATAAAAAAATAAGTAATATTAAATTAGACAAACAAAAAACATGTTGACAAATCAAACATTATACATAAAACGAAACTTAAATATTTTTAAAATCAATAACATCCAAATTCATTGTTAAAATAGAGAGAAAAGAATATGATTAAAAGTGATACCAGTTGGCAATCTTTCTTATTTATTTCTTGTCTAGAAAAAAGAAAAAGAATCTATTTAATGTAGTTATTTTGTAATTATTTTTTTATAAGTAAGTTATGATCTTGTTTTTAATTTTGTCTACTTATCATTGATGTTTTTTTATGTATTATACATTTTAAATGTATGCATATATATACACTCTAAAAAATTATTATAATTTAAAATAAAATATTAAAATAATAATTAATTAAGTAAATGGATGAAGAGCAGAAGAGAGAGACCCAAGAAGAGGAGAGAGAGAAAGAGGAAAGAGGATAGAGAGAAAGAAAAAGAGGAGCAGGAATAGGAGGAGAAAGAAAGAGAGAAGGTGGAAGAAATAGGAGGAGAATGAGAGAGAAAAGGAGCAGAGGAGAGAAAATTGATAAAAAATAAAAAAAAATAAGAAAAAAGAAAAAAGAAAATATTTTTTTATTTCTGCTCCTCCTTTTCTCTCTTCTCTCCTCTCTCATTGACACGTGGTAATTTTCGGCGAAAAATTAGTTGGTTCGGCCAAAAGGGACACATTTGTTATTTCAAAATACTTAGAGGTATTGAATGAATGTTCTCAAACTTAGTCATTAGCCCAATATAATTTGGGCGGGATCCATTGTAAAAACAGAGAGAAAATAATAGGATTAAAAGTGATACCAGTTGACAATCTTTTTTGTTTGTTCCTTGTCTAGAAAAAAGAAAAAGAATTTATTTTGTAATTGATTTTTTTTATAAATAAGTTATGATCTTGTTTTTAATTTTGTCTTTTTAGTATTGAAGTTTTTTTATGTATTATATATTTTAATTGTATGCATATATATACACTCCAAAAAATTATTATAATTTAAAATAAAATATTAAAATAACAATTAATTAAGTAAATGAAAGAAGATGAGAAGAGAGACTCAGGAAAAGGAGAGAGAAGAGAGAGAAAGAAAATGAGGAGTAAGAATAGGAGGAGAGAGAAAGAGAGAAGGTGAAAAAAATAGGAGAGAGAAGAGAGAAAAGGAGTAGAGGAGAGAGAAAGGGAAGGAAGAGAGAGAAATTTGGGGGGGAATTTTTTTGTATGAGATGAAAGGTGAGCCTTTAGATTAAATTGAAAAAATTGAGATGAAATCTGAACCGTTCTTGTGTTTATAATAAAAAAAGATTCAAAATAGGTTGTGTTTTATTATATAGATTTTCGTATAATAGTAAAAACTAATTATTATATATGTAAGGTTATTTGAAAAAATTATGTTTACTTAATATATGATGATCCTTTATTTTGAATACGAATGTGGACGAATATAAATTTTTCGGTTACCATTTATAACCCTAAATATTTATACATTTCTTTTTGTCTTTTAGTGTAAGTAAATGAGTCCGCACTATATAAAACCAAGAAAATTTTTATCTCTCCAACGTGGGATATGAGTTTGTTCCAAACACACTAAAACACACATATCTACAATCTAACATCAACAATACTCACTTAGATTGTAAATGCTAAATTGTTATCAATTCTTTATGAACAGAAGAAGGTGTTTTTCGATTTAAACCTCATTTAGTGTAAACACTTCAAAGTCCCAATGAATGCAATGGTGGTCCAAGCTTAAATTGTGACTTCTTTATCTTAAAAATCACAAATCTTACCAACATAACTATATCTAGTATTGGTGCAAGTTCACCAATGATTGTTAGTAGTCATTCTTCATCCTGAATTTCATGATTATAATTTATTATTTTTATAAAATCGGCTCCACTTCTTATGTTTATATAGGTAAGAATCCATTAATGTTGTTGTTATACATATACTTTTGATATCCTTACTCTCATTAGAAGTTTAAAACTCATCCTTAAATAGACAATAGTTAGCACTAACAATTTAATGAAAAATCTCTCCAACGAACCGACTATAGTGACGATTCGTATCGTTGCTATTGAACAGAAAGTCGTCGTCGTATGCTATGGTGACGGTTTCTATTCAATGGCGATGTTACGAACCGTCGCTATAGCCGGTTCGTTAACAAACCGATTCGTTGGAAAGCCGGACTGAACAATTTAAAATAGGTTATATTTTTTAAGTGCTCACAATCACTTATTAATAACTTGGTTACCCATTAACAAAGCCGGACTGAACAATTTAAAATAGGTTATATTTTTTAAGTGCTCACAATCACTTATTAATAACTTGGTTACCCATTAACTTTAAGCTAATATAATTAAGTAAAAGTTGGGTTACGATTATGTAATAAAATATCTCAACTCAATTTCGATAGAAATTGAATTTACATACTCTCTCGAACGTCCCTTGAGTAACCTAGTTGTTACTTGACCTAACATACAAAATAGTAATTGCCCTATTATGAATTAATTCTCTTACGCACTCATTTCTCATGCTAATGTGTTTAGACTTTCCATTATATATATTGTTATACGCTCGAGACATGGTTATTTCGCTACTACAGTGCGTGAAAATTGGTGAGAATGGTTGTGAACTTGTGACCACCAACAAAATGTCAATAGCACATTTCTCAGCTATTATGATTTTATTTTATTTTTTTATTTTATTTTTTTGCTAAATAGCTATTATGCTTCCTTGCATCCAGCTCTGAACACAACTAATTTAATTAGATTCCATGGTAGAATTGCTGAATTTTTGCTATAAAAATCCTATTTATCTATTTATTTAATATTTATTTATTTGTGTTGGACATTGATTTATTAATGAAAGTACATCATTTATCATTCATTAAATGATCATTTAGTTTGTTTATATATATCTCCATGTTATATATATTATGATTTATGTGTATAAATAAATGTTATACACAGAAGATATAAATCATATGTAATATATAAATAAAGAAATAATGGTTTATAACCTAGGATAATTTAGAGATATTATCCTATAGGTTATAGTACTTTAACAGAGATGATTTATCTTGATCATAAAAGTTGGACTTCTAGTTGAAGTACTAGTGCATTAACGGTATGCATTAAACGGATCATGTGATAATATTTTATTTATAAAATATTTTCACATAAATACTAATTTGTAAAATTTTTTAATTTTGAAATAATAATAGACTTAATATTGTTATATATATTAATTCGATGTTCCAATGAGTGAGATTACATCGTATTAATTAATACCTCGGAATGTTGATTAATGTATTTAATTAATATTAGGAACATTATTATTGTCAAAACATTTATAAGATTTTTCATAAGATAATTTATCATTGATCATAGAATCTTGGCCGAGTCTTTTAATATTTATTATTAAAAGGATTGATTTAATTGTTAAATCAATTTATGATCAAATAGAGATAAATTGTGGACTTATGAAATTAGTTTAAATGTATCGGAATTATATTAATTGATTCTGAAATATTTATGTACATTTATAGAGAAAATATTTACAATTTATTAGTAAAGAGTTTATTTAATTAATTCCTGGACTGAAGTGCAATTACAATTATTTAGTGAAATTAATTGTAATTAATATTTATTTTGAATATTATTATTGGATAATAATATCTAGATAAGTATTGGAGTCAGAAAAGGAATCCCTTAGGATCCCCTTCCTAGCCTAATATGGACCAGATTCATAAGAGATGATAAAGATCAATGTTATTATATATATCATTGATCAGAAACGAATTGAGTACTTTTTTCATTAGAAGAAAACACAAAATTCGTATTCTCTCTTTTCAATCTAAGAAAAACAAAGTTAGGGTTTTTCAAAAAGGGGCTTTGGAGACGACACTCAAGGTTCAACATAAGGTCATAGGAAGAAAGATCTTGAGGATACAGGAGATTGTACGGATATTAAAACGTGCTAATCCAACCAAGCACTAGGTAACGAATTCGTACTTTTGATACATGAATTATATATATTTGTTATTTCATATAAAACCATAATGACGATCTTGATTTTATTTTATTTTTATTTTTTTTTAAAAAACCTATTTTCGGAAATTTTTTCCTACAAATGTGATATACATGTTTGTTTCTTTGAAGCCCAAGAAATAATTATACCACTAAGAGTTAGCTAGTGTGTCTAAACAACTAGCTAGTTCGGTAAAGTGACAAAGATCCACGTGCAGGTCACTGCAGTAGTCTAATGTAACATATTACATCCGAAAGCAAACTGACACATACTATCCCAAAAGTCAACAATCAGAGATTTTCTAGGATAGGAGCATTAAATGAGCAACGACAACTTTCAAACGGGACAATCTCGAGGACATCTGTAAGAGGCACGCAGATTCAATCCAACAGTATCGAACGAACAAACAAGTACAAATCAAACAAGTTGAACTGCTACAAAACTCTCAAGGCTCTACTATACGATCTTAAAGATTTAGAACATCTTGTTCTGCTGCTAAGTCTTTCATTGCTGGACTTAAAACTACTTAGCAGCACCCCAACCAAACACTCTATCTTAGTGATTGAGAGGTCTAAATGAACTATTGCAGCTAAGTTTTAGTGACTGAAGTAGATCTAAGTGATTTAACTGCAACCAAGTCTAAGTGACTTGAAGAGATCTAAGTGATCTAATTGTTGCCAAGTCTAAGTAACTTGAAGAAATCTAAGTGATCTAATTGCTACCAAGTCTAAGTGACTTAAAGAGATCTTAGTGATCTAATTGCTGTCAGGTCTAAGTGACTTGAAGAGATCTAAGTGATCTAGCTAGGCAGGTCTAAGTGACTTGCACCATGTCTTAGTGACTTGAAGGAATCTTAGTGATTTGAGTGTTGTAATAGTTCTTTGTGAACTGATCTTAGTGATCACCCATCCTTAGTGGATTTCATACTCGAGGAGTAGAAGAGTGGACCAGGATATATTTGTTCTCCGAACCACTTAAAATTTTCTGTGTCTTTTTATTTTCAACATTTACTTTCTTGTTCATTATTTCAGTACTCTACTATTTAGCTGTGACTTAGTTCTACATTTGATTGCTAAATTTAGAACTGCGACTTTCCTAAATCTTTGAAAGGGGATTTTCAAATTATCATTCCGCTGTGCATAATTAAATTAACTTGCTTAATTTATAAGTTGATAATACTCTTTAAAAATGATTTTTTTTAAAAGGATCTATTTAACCCCCCCTTCTAGATCTCTAAGTACCTTTGGGAAATAACAAGTGGTATAGAGCATGTTCTCATAATCAAAGTGTTAGAAACTGCATGTTTAATTTGATGATGATATGATTAATGTATATGTGTATTAGTAGTTTTTGTAAAGTCCTTGATAAGAGTATGATGTACAAGGACTTAGAATAAAAAGATCAAACTTGTTAGGTTGATCTTATGAGCTGAACTAATGTATAAATGATAGGATTAAATCGATCATTTAGTCAAGTTGGATGATCGTAAAGCTACTCTAGCAAATCGTAAAGTATATTGAAGATCGCAGAGTTAGCCTTCCCATCGTAGAGTATTCAATGAAAGATCACAGAGTTTGCAAGAAATTCACAAAGTTAAGACAAGATCGTAGAGCCTACAGTCAAATCGTAGAGTTCACTCTAAGGTCGTAAAGTGAAGCAAGGATCGCACAGTGACTCAAAGATCGTAGAAGAGCAAATCGTAGAGAGCTAATCGTAGAGCCAAACGTAGAATGACTCTCTACCTGAGAGCAAACTTCATAGAGCAGAACATACAGTTTAGATCGTTGAGTTAATCAAGTTCAATACTCTATGAAATTTGTGATTCGCTGGTGTAAGTGACCACAATTCCAAGTCTAAGTGACTTGAAGAGATCTGAGTGATTTAGTCTTAGTGACCCCTGACTTAGTGTCATTTTCTAAGTCTAAGTGACTTGAAGGAATCTTAGAAATTCATTTGTAATAGATCTTAGTGACCCCCTCGCATCCTTAGTGGATTTCCTACTCGTAGAGTAGAAGAGTGGACTAGGAGTCGTTTATACTCCGAACCACTTAAAATGTCTTGTGTCATTTATGTTTCTGCAATTTACTTTTCTACAAATTATCTGCCATATTTATTTGTCACTTAACTATAAACACCTAAAATTTTGCATATATCTTCTAAACCTGGCAGGAGGGCAAAAGAGTCGTTTCAGCCAGAGGACGAGACATCCGAACAGAGGATTTCATAACTCAAAATTAAAGCACCAGAAGACATCACAACGACTGCGGAGTGACAAACTACTTAAGGCATGATGGTTGACTAACTGACATCGGTGGGAAGATCTATCTCTGAATTTTGCTCCATTTTCTCGAAGTCAAAATTGGCCGAACCTTATGTTATTACGTAGTACTCAGAAAGAGTTTTTTGGAATGGTATGGCACGTTTCCAAACTCTTCTTGGATCAAAAGTTATGGACGTTTCATCGAACAAGACGGAAATCTCATTGAATTAATTTTCTTAAGCTTGATAAATTAATATCAAGTATTAAAGAAATTGATTCATAAAATAACATTTCCGAGGGCAAGGAAAACTCCTATTTATTCTCAAAATGATTTTAATCTCAAAGTTTTTTATGGGCTAAAGGATATATAATTAATATATATATATATATATATATATATATATATATAGAAAGTTTATATATATACATATAGATATATATGTGCATGTGGGCATTTATTATGTAATCCATACATGTGGGGCATTTATATATGTGATATCTATATTATATACATGTGCTGGGAGATTACTTTGCAAAATGACAGTCAAATTGGGACAACTATTCCGTGCATGAAAGATTTTGCAAATATTTTCAAAGATTATCAGCATCCTCATTTATTACTCCTGTTGACTGAATCTAATTCGCAAGAATTTTTTTTCAGCAATCCGCGTGAAATAAGAAATCATCCGAACCCTTTATTTTGAATAAATTGATCTGATCCATTTATTTTAAATAAACTTTCAAAAAATTACCTTTATGCCCTTAGTCTCAAAACTCCTATAAATAGGAACCTTTTTCTTTCATTTCAACTCACCAATTTACTATCAAAGAAAAAGCTTACTCCTTGCCCACATATTTTCTCTCTACAAAGCTTTATATCTCTTCTACTCTAAAGTTCTAATTTGTGTGAAGAAGAGAAAATTGGTCACAAGTATTAGAGATAAGTTGTTTAATTTATTTACTTGGATAATCTCTTACTTGTTTGTTGTTATAGATATACAAATATAAATTGTTATACACAATTATATATATCTATATTTCATCTATTTATTAATAAAAAGTCAGTACTTAGACACCGAGACTATAGCGGAGATATTCCTCTTAAGTGAGGGAATTAGCCGAATGAGTACTCAAAGTCCTAAGTGGCCTTTTATTAATATTATTTATATAAATATTAGTAGATTAACACTCAATTGTCATAACGACGCTGTGATACTCCTTTTGTAACAAAGTGGGTTATCCGAACTGTAATTGAATTTTGAGTGATCTATTGAAAGTATTTATTTGGATTTATTCATCTTGAGTGAATTATCCAAACGGTCTTTAAAAAATTCTAAGTTGCCATATTTATAAATATTCACATAATAGATTAAATATATTAGTATATATTCTCTGAGTTAAACAAATTTATTTGTCATATCAAATATTGTCTAATTGATTCATTTATTACACTTGACATTTGCTAAACTAGTATTTGATCATAAATTTATTAATTTATAAAAATACTTGTTGCATATTATAAAAGTTATTTAAACTTTTATACCTGAAATCAAAACTTCATCTTTTTATAGAAACACATTCTTTATTTATAAAAGTGAAGTTAAATATTTATAAATCTGAGTATAAAATATTATCTGCTTATTTTAAGAAGCATAAAATGTAAAAGTTATTTAAACTTTTATATACACATGTACTGAATTATATCAGCTTGTTCTAGAAGCATTTCTTTATCAAAACTTTTGTAAATGGGAAAAGGGTAGAGTTAGTTTATTTTATGTACTTGTGAGAAAGACGTGTAATTCTTTGACCAAGACCAGAGTCTTAGAGAGGTCAGTTGGGAGTTGGGTCTCTAGTGAACTTGTGAGGTAAAGAAGAGGCTGTTGTTTCAAGACCAGATCATAGAATAGAACTGAACTCAAAAGGAAGGTACAACTAAGCTTGAGGAAGGAGCTGAGAGCTTGCTGTCCAAGATAGTTAGTTGAGAATAGTTGTAAGTTTGTCTATAAAACTTTGTAAAGGCTTCTCCACCTGTTGAAGGAGTATTTATTACTGATAGTAATAGGATCTCAAGTCCTGGAGAGGAGCTTGAGACTGGACGTAGCAACATACTCGGGATGTATGTTGTGAACCAGATAAATCTCTTTGCATTGTGTGAATGAATTTTTAACTGTATTGCATATTAATTTTCAGTACTACTAATTAACTTGCTAAAAATTCAAAAAGGCCTTAGATAATTTTTAAACTGTAATGATCTATTCAACCCCCCCTTCTAGATTATTATTGGACTTTCAATTGGTATCAAAGCGGTGCTCTTTAACTTATTTGTTGAGTAAATACAGGCATATCTAAGAGTAGATCCATCTATGGCCTACAATGCTACTGGTTGCGGAGAAGGACTATCAATGTCTAGACCTCTACTATTCGATGACACAAATTTTTCCACTTGGAAGAATAGATTCAAAATCTATGCCAAATCACAAGGAATCAAAGTTTGGTTGGCAATAGAACCAGGTGTAAAAGTTCCCACAAAAATTGAAGGTGAAAAGATCGTTGAGAAAGATGCTGATGAATTCACCATCGAGGATGAAGAGGCTATGAATATAGCTTCCAGAGCCGAACAAGTGCTAACTAGTGCTCTTATTGAAAAAGAGTACAAAAGAGTTTGTAATTGCAAGAATGCAAAAGAAATCTGGGAAAAATTGATTATAACCTATGAAGGAACCAATCATATCAAAGAAACCAGAAAAGATGCTCTAATTCAAGAATATGAAAGTTTCAAGCTAGAAGAAGGTGAAAAGATCATTGATATGGAAACACGGTTTTCCAGAATCATTGATGAGCTGGAACAGCTAGGGAAGGCATACACAACTAATGAGAAAAATAGAAGAATTCTCAAAGCCCTTCCATCCGTATGGAAAATGAAAGTGACAGCCATCAAAGAAATGCAAGATCTAACTACCTATCCTCTTGATAGCCTCATTGGAAATCTTCGTGCTCACGAAGTCGACATGCTAGTCGAAAAAGCAGGATCGGATACAGATCTTAAGAAGAAAGGAATCGCCTTCAAAGCTCTACTCGTAGATCAAGAAAGCGATGATGAGGAGTTAAATGAAGAACTCCTGAGTTTGGATAATAATGAAGTTGCCCTGTTATCAAGACAACTCAGGAGAGTAATCCAAAGCAAAGCTAGAAAATATGGCAAAGGTTTTCTAAAGACAAACAACAATTTCAACAACTTCAAGGGCAAACAAGTCTTCAGGCCAAAAGCACAAGCCGGAAACTTAAAAGCAAATAATAACAACAACTTCAGAAATGCCAGCTCAAATGACAATTCAAATACATGTTTTGAATGCAACCAGCCTGGACATTTCAAAAAGGACTGTCCAAAACTAGTCAACAACAAAGTACTAGTAGCTGAGGAAGGCTGGGATCTAAGCGACGAAGAAGGAACTATTGAACAAATTGAGGAAATTGCTAATCTATGTTTAATGGCAGACAATGATTCATCACCAAGATCGGAGGTAAACTCGGAACATCAATTACCCAGCACTTCATTTGTCGCACACACTTTAGATAATATAAATGAAGAACATCATGAACTACAAGAAGCATATAATTGTTTATATGAAGATAATGAAATCATTAAAGAAGATTTTATTAAAATAAAAATTTCATTAGAAAAATTAATTAAGACTAATAGAAATCTTGAAATTGAAAATTCAAATTTGATTATTATTAATGAAAGTTTAAAAGAAGAAAAAGAGAAACTAGAAAATAATTCTTCAGAAATTTTATTAAAGGAAGAATTAGAAAAATTAAAAAACATAAATAAGAATCTTGAGATAGAAAATTCAACACTTATTATTTATATTGAAAATCTCGAAGTTGAAAATTCAACACTAGCAGTTATTAATGAGGACACTCAAATACAAAATCAAGTGTTGAATGAAGATATTAAAAATCTCAAACTTGAAAATTCATCTCTAAAGACAAAATTAGAAAAACAAAGTATAGACTCTTCGTTGATAGAGCAAATTGAAGTTCTGACTAAAGAACGGGATGATTTGAGCACCACTGTTATTAAATTCACAAAAGGAAAAGAAAATCTTGATGTCATGCTTAATCAACAAAGATGTGGATTTAACAAAGAAGGATTAGGATACATTAGAGAATCTAGTAAAACAAAAGGCAAAGGACTCTATCATGTCAAGAGTAAAGAAAAAGAAAATCATATATCTCCCTTTACTAAATGCACTTACTGTAACCGAAATGGTCATTCTTTTTACATGTGCAATGCTCGAAATGGGAACTATAAAGGAAAAATGATTTGGGTTCCAAAAGGAACTTACACTGCACCTATTATTGTTAATAGAAGAAAAGAAGTCTATAATTATCAGAGACATGAAGTTTATAGACCTGGTACTCATAAAATGCCTGTATCTTCTAAAATTGATTATCCTGTACCCAATTTTGTAAAGGGAAACACAAATGTTCCTTATACAAAATGGAAAACTTACCCAAAGGACCCTTCTTATTAAAGGGTACCAGTTTGTGAAATTAGTGTATGTTGCAGGTGTGTCTTGCAGCTGATACTAGTAAAAATAAATGGTATCTTGATAGCGGTTGTTCAAGACATATGACGGGAGACAAATCAAAATTGAACAATATACAAGCTACAGACCGTGGTGAGGTAACCTTTGAAGATAGCAACAAAGGTAAAGTAATTGGATTTGGAAGTGTTAGTAATAAACGCATAACAATTTTCAATGTACAACTAGTCACAGGACTGAGGTACAATCTTTTATCTATTAGTCAACTATGTGATAGTGGTTTTAAAATATCTTTCAGTCCTCATAACTGTTCAATATTTGATCAATCTGGTAAACTTGTATTATTATGCCCTAGAAATCAGAATGTATACACATGTGACCTAGATACTTATTCTCACCTAGACAATATTTGTCTTATATCTGCAAATAATGATCCATGGCTTTGGCATCGCAGATTAGGACACATTAACATGAAACTGATCAATAACATTTCTTCTAAAGAACATGTTCGTGGTCTTCCAAAACTGAAGTTTTTAAAGGACCATGTTTGTGAAGCCTGTGAATTAGGAAAACAAATACATGCATCTCATAAACCCAAACTCACAGTATCAACCTCTCGACCTTTAGAACTTTTGCATATGGACCTAGTAGGACCTATTCCTAAACATAGCATGGGTGGTGCTATTTATATTCTAGTTTTGGTCGATGACTATTCTCGATTTACATGGGTTGATTTTCTGAAATTTAAAAATGAAGCTATCAATTCTTTTTCTGCTTTATGTAAGAAAATTCAGAATCAACAGGGAAGCTCTATTGTTTATATTCGGTCTGATCATGGAAGAGAATTTGATAATTATGATTTTATTATGTTCTGTGATGAGCACGGTATAAGTCATAACTTCTCTGCTCCTTATACACCACAATCAAATGGTGTGGTTGAAAGGAAAAATTGAACTTTACAAGAAATGGCAAATACCATGTTAAATGAATATCGTCTTCCTAAATATTTTTGGGCTGAAGCAGTGGCAACATCCTGTTACATTTTAAACCGAGTTCTATTAAGATCATTTTTTCTTAAAACTCCCTATGAGCTTTATTATAAAAGAACTCCAAAAATAAATTATTTTCGTGTTTTTGGGAGTAAATGCTTTATTCTAAATACTAAAGGACACATATCAAAGTTTGATCCCAAATCTGATGAAGGAATCTTTCTGGGATATTCACTTAATAGTAAAGCATACAGAGTTTTTAACAAAAGAACTCTAGTTGTTGAGAAGTCAATGAATGTAACTTTTGACGAATCTAAGCCTCCTCCCAAATATAAAGAATTAGTTGACAGTGATGTTGTCATTGAAGATATTCTCAGAAATATGGAGGAACCAAAACTAGATAATGCATCTCCACCTGTCAATGTTAATCCTCTTGAAAATCCCAATCCTCAGTTAAACGACTTGCCCAAAGATTCACATGTTATTAAAAATCATCCTTTAGAAAATGTGATTGGTGATATTGATAGAGGAATACTTACTAGATCACAAGCACATAACTTGGCTGGTCATTTATCTTTCTTATCTCAAATTGAGCCTAAAAATGTAAAAGATGCTTTTTCTGACGAAGATTGGATAATAGCTATGCAAGATGAACTTGAACAGTTCATCAGAAACAAAGTCTGGGAGTTAGTTCCAAAACTCGAAGATACTTCCATCATTAGAACTCGATGGGTTTTTCGCAACAAATTAGATGAAAGTGGTACTGTAGTATGTAATAAGGCAAGACTAGTTGCACAAGGATACAATCAACTTGATGGTATTGATTATGATGAAACTTATGCTCCTGTTGCTAGAATTGAATCTATACGTATGTTATTAGCTTTTGCATACCATAAAAAATTTAAACTATTTCAAATGGATGTCAAATCTGCATTTTTAAATGGCGTTATTGAAGAGGAAGTTTATGTTAAACAACCTCCTGGTTTTGAAGATTCTAATCATCCTGAGTATGTCTATAAATTGCATAAAACTTTATATGGTTTAAAACAGGCCCCCAGAGCTTGGTATGAGCGTTTGAGTAAATTTCTGCTAGAAAATGGTTTTAAAAGGGGTACAGTCGATACTACATTGTTTACAAAATATAAAAATGATGATATTCTTATTATACAAATTTATGTTGATGACATCATCTTTGGTTCTACTGATATAACAATGTGCAATGAGTTTTTTGAAAGCATGAGCAAGGAATTTGAAATGAGCATGATGGGAGAATTAAATTTCTTCCTAGGATTGCAAATCAAACAAGGAGAAAAAGGTATTCATATCTCTCAATCCAAATACTGCAAAGAAATGATTAAGAAATTTGGTTTAGAATCTGTGAAACCTCTTAATACTCCTATGTCAACTTCTGATAAATTAACTGCTGATGAAAATGGAAAAAGTGTTGATACAAAGAAGTATCGAGGAATGATTGGAAGTCTGCTATATATTACCGCCAGTAGACCTAACATTATG
The DNA here is from genome assembly GCA_034770075.1 of Aralia elata. NCBI lineage: Eukaryota > Viridiplantae > Streptophyta > Magnoliopsida > Apiales > Araliaceae > Aralia > Aralia elata. The sequence continues at coordinate 38,541,507 of CM068380.1, read as the reverse complement.
TTCAGTGTCTGCAAATGTGCCAGATTTCAGTCAAATCCTAAAGAATTACATTTGATTGTTGTCAAAAGAATTTTTCGATATCTTAAAGGAACCACAGACTTAGGCCTATGGTATCCTAAAGGTCAACCATTTAATCTTGTGTGCTTTTCAGATTCTGACTATGCAGGTCATCATGTTGATCGAAAAAGTACTAGTGGGACTTGTCAGTTTCTCGGAGGATATTTAGTTTCTTGGTTTTCTAAGAAACAAAACTCCGTATCTATTTCTACCACTGAAGCTGAATATATCGCTGCTGCACGTTGCTGTGCACAAATATTGTGGATGAAACAGACCCTTGCAGATTATAATATAAAATTTAATTGCGTATCAATATTATGTGATAATACTAGTGCTATCAACTTAAGTAAAAATACGGTATTGCATGCTAGATCAAAACATATAGATGTTAGACACCATTTTTTACGTGATCATGTAAACAGTGGTAATATCAAATTAGATCACATTGATACAGAATTAAATATTGCTGATATATTCACCAAACCATTAAGTTCTGATAGATTTTGCAAATTACGAATTGAGTTAGGCATGCTAGATATCTCTTCTTAAATATAATATTCATTTTTTTTATACTTATTTTTTTATAATTATTAATGTCATTAATATTCTTTAAAAAAAATTAATCAATTAATTATATATATATATAATTGTCCTTAAAAGATATTATTTCTTTTTTAAGTTCTCTTTATTTATTATTTTATTTAATAATCATTATTCATATTTTTCTGTTTTTACAAATATATTTATAAGTTTTCTAATATATATATATTCGGGTTTACTGTGCACCGTTCGATCAAATGGTTCATGATCCAATGGCTAAAAGCATTGATCCATGTCCATTCAAATGAGCCAATCAGATTAGGTCACACGGATTAAGCCTCACAACCGTTCGATCATCTAAAGAAGCACAAACCAATTCCATCCGTCGGATCGCTGCTTACTCGGTCAAAACAAAGTTTAATTTCCAGGTTCCATCTCCACCGCTGATTCATTTTTGGATTAATCCTCATCCGTCGGATCTATCTGATAACCCTAACTATAAAATCCTAAATTTTCATTTTCTCTCATTTTTCTTTTTTCTCCTTCTCTCTTCCGCCGCCCCAACCTTCTATCTCTCTCAACCCTAGCTCACAAATTAACCACAAATCCATGACTTCCTGTCTGATTTTGCGAAAATTAGTTCGATCAAATGAATCATCATCATCTCAATCCTACTTTGACCGATTATTTTTTGATTTTTATTACACCGAGTTTGTGCTCTTCACTCTGTCAGTCGATTTGTGTTCTTCACCCTATCAAAAACATTAATTTGTGTTCTTCAACATATATGATAGATCTGAAGTTCTCTTTTGATTCTATGTATGTGATTCCTTCACAGAACCAGAGTTCTATTTTTCTAAATTCATTTAAAATATATATATATATATATATATACATATTATATATTCTTACATCAGTATGCTTCTGAGATTGTTGAATAAACCTCTGATACAAAGATGGCATGAAGAACACTGAGCTGAAACTCAGGTATTATCCTACATCCCTCTACGATATAAAGTTTTGCAGTCTGCTCAGGTAAAACTATCTTACTGATATAAGGTTATTATAAGGACTAATTCCTTGTCTACATGCATGTTTTATTTAGAAATCTGTCTGAATTATTGGGACAAAATGCATTCTGTATAGCTATAACTGATACATTTCATATGTTTATCTTGTGTGCTGAACACTGAGGGTCAGCTGTTGATTTTTTTTACCTATCTTATTTCTGTGCTGAACACTGATTGTCAGCTGTTGCTTATCCTTGATATATCTTATTTGTGTGCTAAACACTGAATTTCTTTGCTACCTTTGAACTATCTAAATTGGGACTATTGTAATTCTCTTTCTCCGTTGATTGAACTAAAACATTCATATTTTCAACTAAACAGAGTTGGTGGATTTTTTTTAAAAAAAGTACAGACTACTGTTTTGCTGCTATGTTACTGTTTTGCTTAAATACTTCTTGGAAAAGCAAATCACAGTGAAAAGTATGGCTCGTTTTCTTGCAAAACTTTCCATGCATTTACTGATGTAATCTGCATTCTTCATATGTATCTCACTGAGTCAGTCACTCTCCATATCTTTGTATTAATTTCTGAAGTGATATCTCTGGGTATATACTACTTATATAAATTAGCTTTAAGTGAACATGATACATTCATCTCTTAGTTCCACCAGCATACACCTTTTGCATCTATCTGAGTCTCTTTTTCTTCAAACTGCTTGTCTTTCAAAGCATGGACTCTACTTTTTCAAAAAGAAAGAAAACTCCTCCCTCACATTCTGAGATACATTCCTCAGGATATACACCTCAACTAGTCACACCTTCTGCTCAAGATAAGTATAAACTGATGAAACATAATCTCACACCAGGCTTAGGGATTGCATTTTGCAGCTTTCCTGATTTACTTGAACATCTTAAAGCCATAGGTTGGGAATGTCTTGTTGAATTCACTGATAGGCACATTTATCCAGAACTGATTGCTGAATTTTATACTCACATGGTATTCCATAGAGACCCCACTGGTCTTTTACTAAGCATCAACACTTATGTTCAAGGTAAAAACTTTAACATTGATGAAAATCTGCTTGTTCATGCATTACATCTTCATCCATCAATGTTGGATCTACCTAGGATAAATGAATACTTGCATCCCTTAGGCACAACTGTCAGTGATTGTTTACAATTCAAACAAAATCTATCCATAACAACTGATCAACTCATACCTGCTGTTTTGTTTGATTTCCCTATTAATGTTGGTTTGAAATTTCTGACTGCTGATAGTCAGTTTCTAGGTAACATACTTAGACAGAATTTCATGCCTGTAAGAGAAAATAGAACCATGCACCCATTCGATTTGGAAATCATCAAGTGTGTTCTAAATGAGTTCATGCCATACAATCTGGCATATTTTCTCTTATCATCTTTTGAACATTGCTTCAACAACAACTGTCTTGGCTATGGCCTTCTTCTTACTAAAATCTTTCAATATCTGGAGATAGATTTTTCACAACAGTAATTTCAACTCATTCCAAATACCAACATTGTGTCTAGATTGAATCTTCCTCCTCGTCCACTTATACTCTTTAAAGTTTCTAATCCTGAAATCATTGAGTCAAATCTGAACATGTCTTCACAATTTGATGCTATCAATAGCATGAACCAACTAATGTTATTTAATCAAAATAACATAATGGTTCAAATGGAAGGAATGCAATAATCTGTGCATCACATTCAAGACATGTTGCATTTTTTAATGGAGAATATGAAGCTTTCCATGCCACCTTACCACTTTACTGCCAGCACCAGCACTGCTAAGGTTGAACCTTCAAATTTATTTCCTCTTGATGACGTTCTTCCCAATCTCGGTCTCCACTTTTCCCCTCTCAATGAAGCAGATTACTAACTATTACTAACTATTTGGGAACAATGTAATCTTATATACTAACTATTTGGGAATACTGTAACTAACTTAAAGTCCTGACGTATGCAGGTTTCTTTTATTATGTATGCAGGACATATATTCAGAAACTACTATTTCTGAAAAAAATGTTTCAGAAAGACACTGCTACTAACGACTCTTTTTGCAGGAAAAGGAAGAATTTTGACAAGTATTTTTTCCCCTCTTTTTGTAATGACAAAGGGGGAGAAGAAAAATATTAAAGAAGTATATGTGTAGTATATATACACAGGGATATAGCAGTGACCTATAAAGTCATGTGATGTTTCTGAGCATGGATACTGTGGATGTTTCCTTTTTGTATGCATATGGGGTGCTGAATATCTTTCTTTTTTATATATGCATATATTAAGGGGGAGTAATGGGAAATATTTTTTTTGGTTATTGTCATCATCAAAAAGGGGGAGAATGATAGGTCTCCAACTTTTAGAAAATATTTTGATGATAACAATAATTAGGTAAAAGATTTATTAGAGGGTAAAACCCTCTCCTTAAGATTTACTTTTAATTATTTTCTATTATTTTATTTACTTTTAATTAAAAATATTTTTCAAATCTCATTGAATTAATTTTCTTAAGCTTGATAAATTAATATCAAGTATTAAAGAAATTGATTCATAAAATAACATTTCCGAGGGCAAGGAAAACTCCTATTTATTCTCAAAATGATTTTAATCTCAAAGTTTTTTATGGGCTAAAGGATATATAATTAATATATATATATATATATATATATATATATATATATATATATATATATATAACGGTTATATATATACATATAGATATATATGTGCATGTGGGCATTTATTATGTAATCCATACATGTGGGGCATTTATATATGTGATATCTATATTATATACATGTGCTGGGAGATTACTTTGCAAAATGACAGTCAAATTGGGACAACTATTCCGTGCATGAAAGATTTTGCAAATATTTTCAAAGATTATCAACATCCTCATTTATTACTCCTGTTGACTGAATCTAATTCGCAAGAATTTTTTTTCAGCAATCCGCGTGAAATAAGAAATCATCCGAACCCTTTATTTTGAATAAATTGATCTGATCCATTTATTTTAAATAAACTTTCAAAAAATTACCTTTATGCCCTTAGTCTCAAAACTCCTATAAATAGAAACCTTTTTCTTTCATTTCAACTCACCAATTTACTATCAAAGAAAAAGCTTACTCCTTGCCCACATATTTTCTCTCTACAAAGCTTTATATCTCTTCTACTCTAAAGTTCTAATTTGTGTGAAGAAGAGAAAATTGGTCACAAGTATTAGAGATAAGTTGTTTAATTTATTTACTTGGATAATCTCTTACTTGTTTGTTGTTATAGATATACAAATATAAATTGTTATACACAATTATATATATCTATATTTCATCTATTTATTAATAAAAAGTCAGTACTTAGACACCGAGACTATAGCGGAGATATTCCTCTTAAGTGAGGGAATTAGCCGAATGAGTACTCAAAGTCCTAAGTGGCCTTTTATTAATATTATTTATATAAATATTAGTAGATTAACACTCAATTGTCATAACGACGCTGTGATACTCCTTTTGTAACAAAGTGGGTTATCCGAACTGTAATTGAATTTTGAGTGATCTATTGAAAGTATTTATATAAATATCAATTGCGAAATTATAAATTTGGTAAACACTTAGATACCGATTTTATTTGGATTTATTCATCTTGAGTGAATTATCCAAACGGTCTTTAAAAAATTCTAAGTTGCCATATTTATAAATATTCACATAATAGATTAAATATATTAGTATATATTCTCTGAGTTAAACAAATTTATTTGTCATATCAAATATTGTCTAACTGATTCATTTATTACACTTGACATTTGCTAAACTAGTATTTGATCATAAATTTATTTATTCATAAAAATACTTGTTGCATATTATAAAAGTTATTTAAACTTTTATACCTGAAATCAAAACTTCATCTTTTTATAGAAACACATTCTTTATTTATAAAAGTGAAGTTAAATATTTATAAATTTGAGTATAAAATATTATCTACTTATTTTAAGAAGCATAAAATGTAAAAGTTATTTAAACTTTTATATACACATGTACTGAATTATATCAGCTTGTTCTAGAAGCATTTCTTTATCAAAACTTTTGTAAAAGGGAAAAGGGTAGAGTTAGTTTATTTTATGTACCTGTGAGAAAGACGTGTAATTCTTTGACCAAGACCAGAGTCTTAGAGAGGTCAGCTGGGAGTTGGGTCTCTAGTGAACTTGTGAGGTAAAGAAGAGGCTGTTGTTTCAAGACCAGATCATAGAATAGAACTGAACTCAAAAGGAAGGTACAACTAAGCTTGAGGAAGGAGCTGGGAGTTTGCTGTCCAAGATAGTTAGTTGAGAATAGTTGTAAGTTTGTCTATAAAACTTTGTAAAGGCTTCTCCGCCTGTTGAAGGAGTATTTATTACTGATAGTAATAGGATCTCAAGTCCTGGAGAGGAGCTTGAGACTGGACGTAGCAACATACCCGGGATGTATGTTGTGAACCAGATAAATCTCTTTGCATTGTGTGAATGAATTTTTAACTGTATTGCATATTAATTTTCAGTACTACTAATTAACTTGCTAAAAATTCAAAAAGGCCTTAGATAATTTTTAAACTATAATAATCTATTCAACCCCCCCTTCTAGATTATTATTGGACTTTCAATCCCGTACAATCCTAGATCAATATCTAGTTGTTAGGGGGTCTCACCTACCCGCCGTTAAGGGATTCTAACAATTGAATCACCTGATAGTCAGTTTGGGATATATTCCTCGATCTAAATCCGAATTATGTTATTGAATAGATCTAGGGAATCTTAGATCCTTGGATCTAAGTCCCGGTAATGGATCCTGTCAATACATATAGTCCCTCGCGATGTCGGCTTCAGTTTTGCGATCTGCAGGATTGGGTTACGGGAGCCCTTTCCTAGATCCCCTTTATTTATGTCCTTATTTCAATATAGTGTTTAGCAATAATGACGCGAGCTAGGAATCCTGGAGGTGGGATCCTTGAAATGGATCTTGGCATGATTCTCACGATGGACATTATTTCGATTGTAAAGTTATTATCCGATCATTGTAATTGTAAATTTGGGCCTTAAAACGGTATTGAGGGTTTCATCCCATGAAAATCGGATTTAAGGCCCCGCAATAGTGAAAATGAATGATTGAGGGTGTCGGGTTTATCGAGATGGCTTTTATGCCCACTAATCGCCCCGACCCTATTTTGATGCTTAATTTTCCGTTTATCACCAAAAAGCGATTTTTAATAAAATAACAAAGATCTTTTAAAATTAAGTCGCGTTGGGTTAATAAGACGACCTTAAGTTAAAATTGAATGTAACAAAGAATCTCGATTCCTATTTGGCGAAGGGTTTAAAGATCGTATTTTCCAAAACGTCACCCCAAAACTTTTATCAAATCAAAACTAAAATGAACCTTTTCTTTGAATCAAAATCCCTTGTGCATAGGTTCAAAGAGGTTTTAAGTTGCTTTCAAAGTAACGCTCTTCTCACGATTTTGACCAAAACTTAGATAAGCGATTAAACTAGATAAGCGATTTCCTTCAAAATCACACACACACACAAACACACTTAGAAAAATATCAAGATGCGGTAACCGTGTTTTCACTGAAGTCCAGGGGTGCCTAACACTTTTTTCTCGCTTAAGCAAGCCCTCGAACTCTATGAATCTCGGTTTCGAGACCAATTTTATGGAGTCACATATTGGGCCATAATGCGAAAATCTAAAAAAATCGGATGAGTTAGTACATCCATTTAAATCTTTACCAACTGGCGACATTTAAAATTTTCAAAATTTCGTCGACATTTATGTCGATTTTCCCCCCTAAAACATCACCCATTAAGAAACAAAAAAAAAGATATATAAAAAGGGGTGCAACACGAGGACTTCCCAGGGGGTCACCCATCCTAGTACTACTCTCGCCCAAGCACGCTTAACTTCGGAGTTCTGATGGGATCCGGTGCATTAGTGCTGGTATGATCGCACCCGTTAGGATTCTCCATTTTTATTCCTATATTCCCGCATGTGGGTGGGACCTCGTGACATTTACGTCGTGCCTGCGCGTTTACCAAGACACGTTCACTAGTACGCGCGTTTTCATTCGCCAGGTTCCGCAAAAAAATATATAAAATGGTGCAAAAAGATATAGTAAGGGGCCAATAGCTATGATCTGTGAGTAAATTTATGTTTTCACCCCTCTAAAATAAAAACTTAATGGGCTAAATAGCTTAAGGGATCCGACCTAGCCTTTATGTACGAATCAACTTTAAACTGTCACAACTTTTGATTCGTTAGGAGTTACGAAACGAGCGAGTACAATCTGGAAAGCTTGTTCTGAGATGTACGACACCCCAAATTGACATCGTCCATTTGGGTCTTTTTTCGGGGCCAAAATCCACCCTTAAGATCACTTTTTTGGCATTTTTATATTTTAGGCTCCTTTTAAAGGGTGAAATTTTAGGCGTCTACAACTTCCTATGCTCCGACATGTGCGTGGGACGCGCGTTTTCTTCCACCAGGTTCCGCAACAAAAAAAAGATATATAAAAAGGGGTGCAACACGAGGACTTCCCAGGGGGTCACCCATCCTAGTACTACTCTCGCCCAAGCACGCTTAACTTCGGAGTTCTGATGGGATCCGGTGCATTAGTGCTGGTATGATCGCACCCGTTAGGATTCTCCATTTTTATTCCTATATTCCCGCATGTGGGTGGGACCTCGTGACATTTACGTCGTGCCTGCGCGTTTACCAAGACACGTTCACTAGTACGCGCGTTTTCATTCGCCAGGTTCCGCAAAAAAATATATAAAATGGTGCAAAAAGATATAGTAAGGGGCCAATAGCTATGATCTGTGAGTAAATTTATGTTTTCACCCCTCTAAAATAAAAACTTAATGGGCTAAATAGCTTAAGGGATCCGACCTAGCCTTTATGTACGAATCAACTTTAAACTGTCACAACTTTTGATTCGTTAGGAGTTACGAAACGAGCGAGTACAATCTGGAAAGCTTGTTCTGAGATGTACGACACCCCAAATTGACATCGTCCATTTGGGTCTTTTTTCGGGGCCAAAATCCACCCTTAAGATCACTTTTTTGGCATTTTTATATTTTAGGCTCCTTTTAAAGGGTGAAATTTTAGGCGTCTACAACTTCCTATGCTCCGACATGTGCGTGGGACGCGCGTTTTCTTCCACCAGGTTCCGCAACAAAAAAAAGATATATAAAAAGGGGTGCAACACGAGGACTTCCCAGGGGGTCACCCATCCTAGTACTACTCTCGCCCAAGCACGCTTAACTTCGGAGTTCTGATGGGATCCGGTGCATTAGTGCTGGTATGATCGCACCCGTTAGGATTCTCCATTTTTATTCCTATATTCCCGCATGTGGGTGGGACCTCGTGACATTTACGTCGTGCCTGCGCGTTTACCAAGACACGTTCACTAGTACGCGCGTTTTCATTCGCCAGGTTCCGCAAAAAAATATATAAAATGGTGCAAAAAGATATAGTAAGGGGCCAATAGCTATGATCTGTGAGTAAATTTATGTTTTCACCCCTCTAAAATAAAAACTTAATGGGCTAAATAGCTTAAGGGATCCGACCTAGCCTTTATGTACGAATCAACTTTAAACTGTCACAACTTTTGATTCGTTAGGAGTTACGAAACGAGCGAGTACAATCTGGAAAGCTTGTTCTGAGATGTACGACACCCCAAATTGACATCGTCCATTTGGGTCTTTTTTCGGGGCCAAAATCCACCCTTAAGATCACTTTTTTGGCATTTTTATATTTTAGGCTCCTTTTAAAGGGTGAAATTTTAGGCGTCTACAACTTCCTATGCTCCGACATGTGCGTGGGACGCGCGTTTTCTTCCACCAGGTTCCGCAACAAAAAAAAGATATATAAAAAGGGGTGCAACACGAGGACACATGTGTGTGGGACGCGCGTTTTCTTCCACCAGATTCCGCAGCAAAAAAAAGATATATAAAAAGGGGTGCAACACGAGGACTTCCCAGGGGGTCACCCATCCTAGTACTACTCTCGCCCAAGCACGCTTAACTTCGGAGTTCTGATGGGATCCGGTGCATTAGTGCTGGTATGATCGCACCCGTTAGGATTCTCCATTTTTATTCCTATATTCCCGCATGTGGGTGGGACCTCGTGACATTTACGTCGTGCCTGCGCGTTTACCAAGACACGTTCACTAGTACGCGCGTTTTCATTCGCCAGGTTCCGCAAAAAAATATATAAAATGGTGCAAAAAGATATAGTAAGGGGCCAATAGCTATGATCTGTGAGTAAATTTATGTTTTCACCCCTCTAAAATAAAAACTTAATGGGCTAAATAGCTTAAGGGATCCGACCTAGCCTTTATGTACGAATCAACTTTAAACTGTCACAACTTTTGATTCGTTAGGAGTTACGAAACGAGCGAGTACAATCTGGAAAGCTTGTTCTGAGATGTACGACACCCCAAATTGACATCGTCCATTTGGGTCTTTTTTCGGGGCCAAAATCCACCCTTAAGATCACTTTTTTGGCATTTTTATATTTTAGGCTCCTTTTAAAGGGTGAAATTTTAGGCGTCTACAACTTCCTATGCTCCGACATGTGCGTGGGACGCGCGTTTTCTTCCACCAGGTTCCGCAACAAAAAAAAGATATATAAAAAGGGGTGCAACACGAGGACTTCCCAGGGGGTCACCCATCCTAGTACTACTCTCGCCCAAGCACGCTTAACTTCGGAGTTCTGATGGGATCCGGTGCATTAGTGCTGGTATGATCGCACCCGTTAGGATTCTCCATTTTTATTCCTATATTCCCGCATGTGGGTGGGACCTCGTGACATTTACGTCGTGCCTGCGCGTTTACCAAGACACGTTCACTAGTACGCGCGTTTTCATTCGCCAGGTTCCGCAAAAAAATATATAAAATGGTGCAAAAAGATATAGTAAGGGGCCAATAGCTATGATCTGTGAGTAAATTTATGTTTTCACCCCTCTAAAATAAAAACTTAATGGGCTAAATAGCTTAAGGGATCCGACCTAGCCTTTATGTACGAATCAACTTTAAACTGTCACAACTTTTGATTCGTTAGGAGTTACGAAACGAGCGAGTACAATCTGGAAAGCTTGTTCTGAGATGTACGACACCCCAAATTGACATCGTCCATTTGGGTCTTTTTTCGGGGCCAAAATCCACCCTTAAGATCACTTTTTTGGCATTTTTATATTTTAGGCTCCTTTTAAAGGGTGAAATTTTAGGCGTCTACAACTTCCTATGCTCCGACATGTGCGTGGGACGCGCGTTTTCTTCCACCAGGTTCCGCAACAAAAAAAAGATATATAAAAAGGGGTGTAACACGAGGACACATGTGCGTGGGACGCGCGTTTTCTTCCACCAAGTTCCGCAACAAAAAAAAGATATATAAAAAGGGGTGAAACACGAGGACTTCCCAGGGGGTCACCCATCCTAGTACTACTCTCGCCCAAGCACGCTTAACTTCGGAGTTCTGATGGGATCCGGTGCATTAGTGCTGGTATGATCGCACCCGTTAGGATTCTCCATTTTTATTCCTATATTCCCGCATGTGGGTGGGACCTCGTGACATTTACGTCGTGCCTGCGCGTTTACCAAGACACGTTCACTAGTACGCGCGTTTTCATTCGCCAGGTTCCGCAAAAAAATATATAAAATGGTGCAAAAAGATATAGTAAGGGGCCAATAGCTATGATCTGTGAGTAAATTTATGTTTTCACCCCTCTAAAATAAAAACTTAATGGGCTAAATAGCTTAAGGGATCCGACCTAGCCTTTATGTACGAATCAACTTTAAACTGTCACAACTTTTGATTCGTTAGGAGTTACGAAACGAGCGAGTACAATCTGGAAAGCTTGTTCTGAGATGTACGACACCCCAAATTGACATCGTCCATTTGGGTCTTTTTTCGGGGCCAAAATCCACCCTTAAGATCACTTTTTTGGCATTTTTATATTTTAGGCTCCTTTTAAAGGGTGAAATTTTAGGCGTCTACAACTTCCTATGCTCCGACATGTGCGTGGGACGCGCGTTTTCTTCCACCAGGTTCCGCAACAAAAAAAAGATATATAAAAAGGGGTGCAACACGAGGACTTCCCAGGGGGTCACCCATCCTAGTACTACTCTCGCCCAAGCACGCTTAACTTCGGAGTTCTGATGGGATCCGGTGCATTAGTGCTGGTATGATCGCACCCGTTAGGATTCTCCATTTTTATTCCTATATTCCCGCATGTGGGTGGGACCTCGTGACATTTACGTCGTGCCTGCGCGTTTACCAAGACACGTTCACTAGTACGCGCGTTTTCATTCGCCAGGTTCCGCAAAAAAATATATAAAATGGTGCAAAAAGATATAGTAAGGGGCCAATAGCTATGATCTGTGAGTAAATTTATGTTTTCACCCCTCTAAAATAAAAACTTAATGGGCTAAATAGCTTAAGGGATCCGACCTAGCCTTTATGTACGAATCAACTTTAAACTGTCACAACTTTTGATTCGTTAGGAGTTACGAAACGAGCGAGTACAATCTGGAAAGCTTGTTCTGAGATGTACGACACCCCAAATTGACATCGTCCATTTGGGTCTTTTTTCGGGGCCAAAATCCACCCTTAAGATCACTTTTTTGGCATTTTTATATTTTAGGCTCCTTTTAAAGGGTGAAATTTTAGGCGTCTACAACTTCCTATGCTCCGACATGTGCGTGGGACGCGCGTTTTCTTCCACCAGGTTCCGCAACAAAAAAAAGATATATAAAAAGGGGTGCAACACGAGGACTTCCCAGGGGGTCACCCATCCTAGTACTACTCTCGCCCAAGCACGCTTAACTTCGGAGTTCTGATGGGATCCGGTGCATTAGTGCTGGTATGATCGCACCCGTTAGGATTCTCCATTTTTATTCCTATATTCCCGCATGTGGGTGGGACCTCGTGACATTTACGTCGTGCCTGCGCGTTTACCAAGACACGTTCACTAGTACGCGCGTTTTCATTCGCCAGGTTCCGCAAAAAAATATATAAAATGGTGCAAAAAGATATAGTAAGGGGCCAATAGCTATGATCTGTGAGTAAATTTATGTTTTCACCCCTCTAAAATAAAAACTTAATGGGCTAAATAGCTTAAGGGATCCGACCTAGCCTTTATGTACGAATCAACTTTAAACTGTCACAACTTTTGATTCGTTAGGAGTTACGAAACGAGCGAGTACAATCTGGAAAGCTTGTTCTGAGATGTACGACACCCCAAATTGACATCGTCCATTTGGGTCTTTTTTCGGGGCCAAAATCCACCCTTAAGATCACTTTTTTGGCATTTTTATATTTTAGGCTCCTTTTAAAGGGTGAAATTTTAGGCGTCTACAACTTCCTATGCTCCGACATGTGCGTGGGACGCGCGTTTTCTTCCACCAGGTTCCGCAACAAAAAAAAGATATATAAAAAGGGGTGCAACACGAGGACTTCCCAGGGGGTCACCCATCCTAGTACTACTCTCGCCCAAGCACGCTTAACTTCGGAGTTCTGATGGGATCCGGTGCATTAGTGCTGGTATGATCGCACCCGTTAGGATTCTCCATTTTTATTCCTATATTCCCGCATGTGGGTGGGACCTCGTGACATTTACGTCGTGCCTGCGCGTTTACCAAGACACGTTCACTAGTACGCGCGTTTTCATTCGCCAGGTTCCGCAAAAAAATATATAAAATGGTGCAAAAAGATATAGTAAGGGGCCAATAGCTATGATCTGTGAGTAAATTTATGTTTTCACCCCTCTAAAATAAAAACTTAATGGGCTAAATAGCTTAAGGGATCCGACCTAGCCTTTATGTACGAATCAACTTTAAACTGTCACAACTTTTGATTCGTTAGGAGTTACGAAACGAGCGAGTACAATCTGGAAAGCTTGTTCTGAGATGTACGACACCCCAAATTGACATCGTCCATTTGGGTCTTTTTTCGGGGCCAAAATCCACCCTTAAGATCACTTTTTTGGCATTTTTATATTTTAGGCTCCTTTTAAAGGGTGAAATTTTAGGCGTCTACAACTTCCTATGCTCCGACATGTGCGTGGGACGCGCGTTTTCTTCCACCAGGTTCTGCAACAAAAAAAAGATATATAAAAAGGGGTGCAACACGAGGACACATGTGCGTGGGACGCGCGTTTTCTTCCACCAAGTTCCGCAACAAAAAAAAGATATATAAAAAGGGGTGCAACACGAGAACTTCCCAGGGGGTCACCCATCCTAGTACTACTCTCGCCCAAGCACGCTTAACTTCGGAGTTCTGATGGGATCCGGTGCATTAGTGCTGGTATGATCGCACCCGTTAGGATTCTCCATTTTTATTCCTATATTCCCGCATGTGGGTGGGACCTCGTGACATTTACGTCGTGCCTGCGCGTTTACCAAGACACGTTCACTAGTACGCGCGTTTTCATTCGCCAGGTTCCGCAAAAAAATATATAAAATGGTGCAAAAAGATATAGTAAGGGGCCAATAGCTATGATCTGTGAGTAAATTTATGTTTTCACCCCTCTAAAATAAAAACTTAATGGGCTAAATAGCTTAAGGGATCCGACCTAGCCTTTATGTACGAATCAACTTTAAACTGTCACAACTTTTGATTCGTTAGGAGTTACGAAACGAGCGAGTACAATCTGGAAAGCTTGTTCTGAGATGTACGACACCCCAAATTGACATCGTCCATTTGGGTCTTTTTTCGGGGCCAAAATCCACCCTTAAGATCACTTTTTTGGCATTTTTATATTTTAGGCTCCTTTTAAAGGGTGAAATTTTAGGCGTCTACAACTTCCTATGCTCCGACATGTGCGTGGGACGCGCGTTTTCTTCCACCAGGTTCCGCAACAAAAAAAAAGATATATAAAAAGGGGTGCAACACGAGGACACATGTGCGTGGGACGCGCGTTTTCTTCCACCAAGTTCCGCAACAAAAAAAAGATATATAAAAATGGGTGCAACACGAGAACTTCCCAGGGGGTCACCCATCCTAGTACTACTCTCGCCCAAGCACGCTTAACTTCGGAGTTCTGATGGGATCCGGTGCATTAGTGCTGGTATGATCGCACCCGTTAGGATTCTCCATTTTTATTCCTATATTCCCGCATGTGGGTGGGACCTCGTGACATTTACGTCGTGCCTGCGCGTTTACCAAGACACGTTCACTAGTACGCGCGTTTTCATTCGCCAGGTTCCGCAAAAAAATATATAAAATGGTGCAAAAAGATATAGTAAGGGGCCAATAGCTATGATCTGTGAGTAAATTTATGTTTTCACCCCTCTAAAATAAAAACTTAATGGGCTAAATAGCTTAAGGGATCCGACCTAGCCTTTATGTACGAATCAACTTTAAACTGTCACAACTTTTGATTCGTTAGGAGTTACGAAACGAGCGAGTACAATCTGGAAAGCTTGTTCTGAGATGTACGACACCCCAAATTGACATCGTCCATTTGGGTCTTTTTTCGGGGCCAAAATCCACCCTTAAGATCACTTTTTTGGCATTTTTATATTTTAGGCTCCTTTTAAAGGGTGAAATTTTAGGCGTCTACAACTTCCTATGCTCCGACATGTGCGTGGGACGCGCGTTTTCTTCCACCAGGTTCCGCAACAAAAAAAAGATATATAAAAAGGGGTGCAACACGAGGACTTCCCAGGGGGTCACCCATCCTAGTACTACTCTCGCCCAAGCACGCTTAACTTCGGAGTTCTGATGGGATCCGGTGCATTAGTGCTGGTATGATCGCACCCGTTAGGATTCTCCATTTTTATTCCTATATTCCCGCATGTGGGTGGGACCTCGTGACATTTACGTCGTGCCTGCGCGTTTACCAAGACACGTTCACTAGTACGCGCGTTTTCATTCGCCAGGTTCCGCAAAAAAAAATATAAAATGGTGCAAAAAGATATAATAAGGGCCAATAGCTATGATCTGTGAGTAAATTTATGTTTTACCCCTCTAAAATAAAAACTTAATGGGGTAAATAGTTTAAGGGATCCGACCTAGCCTTTATGTACGAATCAACTTTAAACTGTCACAACTTTTGATTCGTTAGGAGTTACGAAACGAGCGAGTACAATCTGGAAAGCTTGTTCTGAGATGTACGACACCCCAAATTGACATCGTCCATTTGGGTCTTTTTTCGGGGCCAAAATCCACCCTTAAGATCACTTTTTTGGCATTTTTATATTTTAGGCTCCTTTTAAAGGGTGAAATTTTAGGCGTCTACAACTTCCTATGCTCCGACATGTGCGTGGGACGCGCGTTTTCTTCCACCAGGTTCCGCAACAAAAAAAAGATATATAAAAAGGGGTGCAACACGAGGACTTCCCAGGGGGTCACCCATCCTAGTACTACTCTCGCCCAAGCACGCTTAACTTCGGAGTTCTGATGGGATCCGGTGCATTAGTGCTGGTATGATCGCACCCGTTAGGATTCTCCATTTTTATTCCTATATTCCCGCATGTGGGTGGGACCTCGTGACATTTACGTCGTGCCTGCGCGTTTACCAAGACACGTTCACTAGTACGCGCGTTTTCATTCGCCAGGTTCCGCAAAAAAATATATAAAATGGTGCAAAAAGATATAGTAAGGGGCCAATAGCTATGATCTGTGAGTAAATTTATGTTTTCACCCCTCTAAAATAAAAACTTAATGGGCTAAATAGCTTAAGGGATCCGACCTAGCCTTTATGTACGAATCAACTTTAAACTGTCACAACTTTTGATTCGTTAGGAGTTACGAAACGAGCGAGTACAATCTGGAAAGCTTGTTCTGAGATGTACGACACCCCAAATTGACATCGTCCATTTGGGTCTTTTTTCGGGGCCAAAATCCACCCTTAAGATCACTTTTTTGGCATTTTTATATTTTAGGCTCCTTTTAAAGGGTGAAATTTTAGGCGTCTACAACTTCCTATGCTCCGACATGTGCGTGGGACGCGCGTTTTCTTCCACCAGGTTCCGCAACAAAAAAAAGATATATAAAAAGGGGTGCAACACGAGGACTTCCCAGGGGGTCACCCATCCTAGTACTACTCTCGCCCAAGCACGCTTAACTTCGGAGTTCTGATGGGATCCGGTGCATTAGTGCTGGTATGATCGCACCCGTTAGGATTCTCCATTTTTATTCCTATATTCCCGCATGTGGGTGGGACCTCGTGACATTTACGTCGTGCCTGCGCGTTTACCAAGACACGTTCACTAGTACGCGCGTTTTCATTCGCCAGGTTCCGCAAAAAAATATATAAAATGGTGCAAAAAGATATAGTAAGGGGCCAATAGCTATGATCTGTGAGTAAATTTATGTTTTCACCCCTCTAAAATAAAAACTTAATGGGCTAAATAGCTTAAGGGATCCGACCTAGCCTTTATGTACGAATCAACTTTAAACTGTCACAACTTTTGATTCGTTAGGAGTTACGAAACGAGCGAGTACAATCTGGAAAGCTTGTTCTGAGATGTACGACACCCCAAATTGACATCGTCCATTTGGGTCTTTTTTCGGGGCCAAAATCCACCCTTAAGATCACTTTTTTGGCATTTTTATATTTTAGGCTCCTTTTAAAGGGTGAAATTTTAGGCGTCTACAACTTCCTATGCTCCGACATGTGCGTGGGACGCGCGTTTTCTTCCACCAGGTTCCGCAACAAAAAAAGATATATAAAAAGGGGTGCAACACGAGGACACATGTGTGTGGGACGCGCGTTTTCTTCCACCAAGTTCCGCAACAAAAAAAAGATATATAAAAAGGGTGCAACACGAGGACTTCCCAGGGGGTCACCCATCCTAGTACTACTCTCGCCCAAGCACGCTTAACTTCGGAGTTCTGATGGGATCCGGTGCATTAGTGCTGGTATGATCGCACCCGTTAGGATTCTCCATTTTTATTCCTATATTCCCGCATGTGGGTGGGACCTCGTGACATTTACGTCGTGCCTGCGCGTTTACCAAGACACGTTCACTAGTACGCGCGTTTTCATTCGCCAGGTTCCGCAAAAAAATATATAAAATGGTGCAAAAAGATATAATAAGGGGCCAATAGCTATGATCTGTGAGTAAATTTATGTTTTCACCCCTCTAAAATAAAAACTTAATGGGCTAAATAGCTTAAGGGATCCGACCTAGCCTTTATGTACGAATCAACTTTAAACTGTCACAACTTTTGATTCGTTAGGAGTTACGAAACGAGCGAGTACAATCTGGAAAGCTTGTTCTGAGATGTATGACACCCCAAATTGACATCGTCCATTTGGGTCTTTTTTCGGGGCCAAAATCCATCCTTAAGATCACTTTTTTGGCATTTTTATATTTTAGGCTCCTTTTAAAGAGTGAAATTTTAGGCGTCTACAACTTCCTATGTTCCGACATGTGCGTGGGAAGCGCGTTTTATTCCACCAGGTTCCGCAACTCCACCAGGTTCCGCAACAAAAAAAAGATATATAAAAAAGGGGTGCAACACGAGGACTTCCCAGGGGGTCACCCATCCTAGTACTACTCTCGCCCAAGCACGCTTAACTTCGGAGTTCTGATGGGATCCGGTGCATTAGTGCTGGTATGATCGCACCCGTTAGGATTCTCCATTTTTATTCCTATATTCCCGCATGTGGGTGGGACCTCGTGACATTTACGTCGTGCCTGCGCGTTTACCAAGACACGTTCACTAGTACGCGCGTTTTCATTCGCCAGGTTCCGCAAAAAAATATATAAAATGGTGCAAAAAGATATAGTAAGGGGCCAATAGCTATGATCTGTGAGTAAATTTATGTTTTCACCCCTCTAAAATAAAAACTTAATGGGCTAAATAGCTTAAGGGATCCGACCTAGCCTTTATGTACGAATCAACTTTAAACTGTCACAACTTTTGATTCGTTAGGAGTTACGAAACGAGCGAGTACAATCTGGAAAGCTTGTTCTGAGATGTACGACACCCCAAATTGACATCGTCCATTTGGGTCTTTTTTCGGGGCCAAAATCCACCCTTAAGATCACTTTTTTGGCATTTTTATATTTTAGGCTCCTTTTAAAGGGTGAAATTTTAGGCGTCTACAACTTCCTATGCTCCGACATGTGCGTGGGACGCGCGTTTTCTTCCACCAGGTTCCGCAACAAAAAAAAGATATATAAAAAGGGGTGCAACACGAGGACTTCCCAGGGGGTCACCCATCCTAGTACTACTCTCGCCCAAGCACGCTTAACTTCGGAGTTCTGATGGGATCCGGTGCATTAGTGCTGGTATGATCGCACCCGTTAGGATTCTCCATTTTTATTCCTATATTCCCGCATGTGGGTGGGACCTCGTGACATTTACGTCGTGCCTGCGCGTTTACCAAGACACGTTCACTAGTACGCGCGTTTTCATTCGCCAGGTTCCGCAAAAAAATATATAAAATGGTGCAAAAAGATATAGTAAGGGGCCAATAGCTATGATCTGTGAGTAAATTTATGTTTTCACCCCTCTAAAATAAAAACTTAATGGGCTAAATAGCTTAAGGGATCCGACCTAGCCTTTATGTACGAATCAACTTTAAACTGTCACAACTTTTGATTCGTTAGGAGTTACGAAACGAGCGAGTACAATCTGGAAAGCTTGTTCTGAGATGTACGACACCCCAAATTGACATCGTCCATTTGGGTCTTTTTTCGGGGCCAAAATCCACCCTTAAGATCACTTTTTTGGCATTTTTATATTTTAGGCTCCTTTTAAAGGGTGAAATTTTAGGCGTCTACAACTTCCTATGCTCCGACATGTGCGTGGGACGCGCGTTTTCTTCCACCAGGTTCCGCAACAAAAAAAAGATATATAAAAAGGGGTGCAACACGAGGACTTCCCAGGGGGTCACCCATCCTAGTACTACTCTCGCCCAAGCACGCTTAACTTCGGAGTTCTGATGGGATCCGGTGCATTAGTGCTGGTATGATCGCACCCGTTAGGATTCTCCATTTTTATTCCTATATTCCCGCATGTGGGTGGGACCTCGTGACATTTACGTCGTGCCTGCGCGTTTACCAAGACACGTTCACTAGTACGCGCGTTTTCATTCGCCAGGTTCCGCAAAAAAAATATATAAAATGGTGCAAAAAGATATAGTAAGGGGCCAATAGCTATGATCTGTGAGTAAATTTATGTTTTCACCCCTCTAAAATAAAAACTTAATGGGCTAAATAGCTTAAGGGATCCGACCTAGCCTTTATGTACGAATCAACTTTAAACTGTCACAACTTTTGATTCGTTAGGAGTTACGAAACGAGCGAGTACAATCTGGAAAGCTTGTTCTGAGATGTACGACACCCCAAATTGACATCGTCCATTTGGGTCTTTTTTCGGGGCCAAAATCCACCCTTAAGATCACTTTTTTGGCATTTTTATATTTTAGGCTCCTTTTAAAGGGTGAAATTTTAGGCGTCTACAACTTCCTATGCTCCGACATGTGCGTGGGACGCGCGTTTTCTTCCACCAGGTTCCGCAACAAAAAAAAGATATATAAAAAGGGGTGCAACACGAGGACTTCCCAGGGGGTCACCCATCCTAGTACTACTCTCGCCCAAGCACGCTTAACTTCGGAGTTCTGATGGGATCCGGTGCATTAGTGCTGGTATGATCGCACCCGTTAGGATTCTCCATTTTTATTCCTATATTCCCGCATGTGGGTGGGACCTCGTGACATTTACGTCGTGCCTGCGCGTTTACCAAGACACGTTCACTAGTACGCGCGTTTTCATTCGCCAGGTTCCGCAAAAAAATATATAAAATGGTGCAAAAAGATATAGTAAGGGGCCAATAGCTATGATCTGTGAGTAAATTTATGTTTTCACCCCTCTAAAATAAAAACTTAATGGGCTAAATAGCTTAAGGGATCCGACCTAGCCTTTATGTACGAATCAACTTTAAACTGTCACAACTTTTGATTCGTTAGGAGTTACGAAACGAGCGAGTACAATCTGGAAAGCTTGTTCTGAGATGTACGACACCCCAAATTGACATCGTCCATTTGGGTCTTTTTTCGGGGCCAAAATCCACCCTTAAGATCACTTTTTTGGCATTTTTATATTTTAGGCTCCTTTTAAAGGGTGAAATTTTAGGCGTCTACAACTTCCTATGCTCCGACATGTGCGTGGGACGCGCGTTTTCTTCCACCAGGTTCCGCAACAAAAAAAAGATATATAAAAAGGGGTGCAACACGAGGACTTCCCAGGGGGTCACCCATCCTAGTACTACTCTCGCCCAAGCACGCTTAACTTCGGAGTTCTGATGGGATCCGGTGCATTAGTGCTGGTATGATCGCACCCGTTAGGATTCTCCATTTTTATTCCTATATTCCCGCATGTGGGTGGGACCTCGTGACATTTACGTCGTGCCTGCGCGTTTACCAAGACACGTTCACTAGTACGCGCGTTTTCATTCGCCAGGTTCCGCAAAAAAATATATAAAATGGTGCAAAAAGATATAGTAAGGGGCCAATAGCTATGATCTGTGAGTAAATTTATGTTTTCACCCCTCTAAAATAAAAACTTAATGGGCTAAATAGCTTAAGGGATCCGACCTAGCCTTTATGTACGAATCAACTTTAAACTGTCACAACTTTTGATTCGTTAGGAGTTACGAAACGAGCGAGTACAATCTGGAAAGCTTGTTCTGAGATGTACGACACCCCAAATTGACATCGTCCATTTGGGTCTTTTTTCGGGGCCAAAATCCACCCTTAAGATCACTTTTTTGGCATTTTTATATTTTAGGCTCCTTTTAAAGGGTGAAATTTTAGGCGTCTACAACTTCCTATGCTCCGACATGTGCGTGGGACGCGCGTTTTCTTCCACCAGGTTCCGCAACAAAAAAAAGATATATAAAAAGGGGTGCAACACGAGGACTTCCCAGGGGGTCACCCATCCTAGTACTACTCTCGCCCAAGCACGCTTAACTTCGGAGTTCTGATGGGATCCGGTGCATTAGTGCTGGTATGATCGCACCCGTTAGGATTCTCCATTTTTATTCCTATATTCCCGCATGTGGGTGGGACCTCGTGACATTTACGTCGTGCCTGCGCGTTTACCAAGACACGTTCACTAGTACGCGCGTTTTCATTCGCCAGGTTCCGCAAAAAAATATATAAAATGGTGCAAAAAGATATAGTAAGGGGCCAATAGCTATGATCTGTGAGTAAATTTATGTTTTCACCCCTCTAAAATAAAAACTTAATGGGCTAAATAGCTTAAGGGATCCGACCTAGCCTTTATGTACGAATCAACTTTAAACTGTCACAACTTTTGATTCGTTAGGAGTTACGAAACGAGCGAGTACAATCTGGAAAGCTTGTTCTGAGATGTACGACACCCCAAATTGACATCGTCCATTTGGGTCTTTTTTCGGGGCCAAAATCCACCCTTAAGATCACTTTTTTGGCATTTTTATATTTTAGGCTCCTTTTAAAGGGTGAAATTTTAGGCGTCTACAACTTCCTATGCTCCGACATGTGCGTGGGACGCGCGTTTTCTTCCACCAGGTTCCGCAACAAAAAAAAGATATATAAAAAGGGGTGCAACACGAGGACACATGTGCGTGGGACGCGCGTTTTCTTCCACCAAGTTCCGCAACAAAAAAAAGATATATAAAAAGGGGTGCAACACGAGGACTTCCCAGGGGGTCACCCATCCTAGTACTACTCTCGCCCAAGCACGCTTAACTTCGGAGTTCTGATGGGATCCGGTGCATTAGTGCTGGTATGATCGCACCCGTTAGGATTCTCCATTTTTATTCCTATATTCCCGCATGTGGGTGGGACCTCGTGACATTTACGTCGTGCCTGCGCGTTTACCAAGACACGTTCACTAGTACGCGCGTTTTCATTCGCCAGGTTCCGCAAAAAAATATATAAAATGGTGCAAAAAGATATAGTAAGGGGCCAATAGCTATGATCTGTGAGTAAATTTATGTTTTCACCCCTCTAAAATAAAAACTTAATGGGCTAAATAGCTTAAGGGATCCGACCTAGCCTTTATGTACGAATCAACTTTAAACTGTCACAACTTTTGATTCGTTAGGAGTTACGAAACGAGCGAGTACAATCTGGAAAGCTTGTTCTGAGATGTACGACACCCCAAATTGACATCGTCCATTTGGGTCTTTTTTCGGGGCCAAAATCCACCCTTAAGATCACTTTTTTGGCATTTTTATATTTTAGGCTCCTTTTAAAGGGTGAAATTTTAGGCGTCTACAACTTCCTATGCTCCGACATGTGCGTGGGACGCGCGTTTTCTTCCACCAGGTTCCGCAACAAAAAAAAGATATATAAAAAGGGGTGCAACACGAGGACTTCCCAGGGGGTCACCCATCCTAGTACTACTCTCGCCCAAGCACGCTTAACTTCGGAGTTCTGATGGGATCCGGTGCATTAGTGCTGGTATGATCGCACCCGTTAGGATTCTCCATTTTTATTCCTATATTCCCGCATGTGGGTGGGACCTCGTGACATTTACGTCGTGCCTGCGCGTTTACCAAGACACGTTCACTAGTACGCGCGTTTTCATTCGCCAGGTTCCGCAAAAAAATATATAAAATGGTGCAAAAAGATATAGTAAGGGGCCAATAGCTATGATCTGTGAGTAAATTTATGTTTTCACCCCTCTAAAATAAAAACTTAATGGGCTAAATAGCTTAAGGGATCCGACCTAGCCTTTATGTACGAATCAACTTTAAACTGTCACAACTTTTGATTCGTTAGGAGTTACGAAACGAGCGAGTACAATCTGGAAAGCTTGTTCTGAGATGTACGACACCCCAAATTGACATCGTCCATTTGGGTCTTTTTTCGGGGCCAAAATCCACCCTTAAGATCACTTTTTTGGCATTTTTATATTTTAGGCTCCTTTTAAAGGGTGAAATTTTAGGCGTCTACAACTTCCTATGCTCCGACATGTGCGTGGGACGCGCGTTTTCTTCCACCAGGTTCCGCAACAAAAAAAAGATATATAAAAAGGGGTGCAACACGAGGACTTCCCAGGGGGTCACCCATCCTAGTACTACTCTCGCCCAAGCACGCTTAACTTCGGAGTTCTGATGGGATCCGGTGCATTAGTGCTGGTATGATCGCACCCGTTAGGATTCTCCATTTTTATTCCTATATTCCCGCATGTGGGTGGGACCTCGTGACATTTACGTCGTGCCTGCGCGTTTACCAAGACACGTTCACTAGTACGCGCGTTTTCATTCGCCAGGTTCCGCAAAAAAATATATAAAATGGTGCAAAAAGATATAGTAAGGGGCCAATAGCTATGATCTGTGAGTAAATTTATGTTTTCACCCCTCTAAAATAAAAACTTAATGGGCTAAATAGCTTAAGGGATCCGACCTAGCCTTTATGTACGAATCAACTTTAAACTGTCACAACTTTTGATTCGTTAGGAGTTACGAAACGAGCGAGTACAATCTGGAAAGCTTGTTCTGAGATGTACGACACCCCAAATTGACATCGTCCATTTGGGTCTTTTTTCGGGGCCAAAATCCACCCTTAAGATCACTTTTTTGGCATTTTTATATTTTAGGCTCCTTTTAAAGGGTGAAATTTTAGGCGTCTACAACTTCCTATGCTCCGACATGTGCGTGGGACGCGCGTTTTCTTCCACCAGGTTCCGCAACAAAAAAAAGATATATAAAAAGGGGTGCAACACGAGGACTTCCCAGGGGGTCACCCATCCTAGTACTACTCTCGCCCAAGCACGCTTAACTTCGGAGTTCTGATGGGATCCGGTGCATTAGTGCTGGTATGATCGCACCCGTTAGGATTCTCCATTTTTATTCCTATATTCCCGCATGTGGGTGGGACCTCGTGACATTTACGTCGTGCCTGCGCGTTTACCAAGACACGTTCACTAGTACGCGCGTTTTCATTCGCCAGGTTCCGCAAAAAAATATATAAAATGGTGCAAAAAGATATAGTAAGGGGCCAATAGCTATGATCTGTGAGTAAATTTATGTTTTCACCCCTCTAAAATAAAAACTTAATGGGCTAAATAGCTTAAGGGATCCGACCTAGCCTTTATGTACGAATCAACTTTAAACTGTCACAACTTTTGATTCGTTAGGAGTTACGAAACGAGCGAGTACAATCTGGAAAGCTTGTTCTGAGATGTACGACACCCCAAATTGACATCGTCCATTTGGGTCTTTTTTCGGGGCCAAAATCCACCCTTAAGATCACTTTTTTGGCATTTTTATATTTTAGGCTCCTTTTAAAGGGTGAAATTTTAGGCGTCTACAACTTCCTATGCTCCGACATGTGCGTGGGACGCGCGTTTTCTTCCACCAGGTTCCGCAACAAAAAAAAGATATATAAAAAGGGGTGCAACACGAGGACTTCCCAGGGGGTCACCCATCCTAGTACTACTACTCTCGCCCAAGCACGCTTAACTTCGGAGTTCTGATGGGATCCGGTGCATTAGTGCTGGTATGATCGCACCCGTTAGGATTCTCCATTTTTATTCCTATATTCCCGCATGTGGGTGGGACCTCGTGACATTTACGTCGTGCCTGCGCGTTTACCAAGACACGTTCACTAGTACGCGCGTTTTCATTCGCCAGGTTCCGCAAAAAAATATATAAAATGGTGCAAAAAGATATAGTAAGGGGCCAATAGCTATGATCTGTGAGTAAATTTATGTTTTCACCCCTCTAAAATAAAAACTTAATGGGCTAAATAGCTTAAGGGATCCGACCTAGCCTTTATGTACGAATCAACTTTAAACTGTCACAACTTTTGATTCGTTAGGAGTTACGAAACGAGCGAGTACAATCTGGAAAGCTTGTTCTGAGATGTACGACACCCCAAATTGACATCGTCCATTTGGGTCTTTTTTCGGGGCCAAAATCCACCCTTAAGATCACTTTTTTGGCATTTTTATATTTTAGGCTCCTTTTAAAGGGTGAAATTTTAGGCGTCTACAACTTCCTATGCTCCGACATGTGCGTGGGACGCGCGTTTTCTTCCACCAGGTTCCGCAACAAAAAAAAGATATATAAAAAGGGGTGCAACACGAGGACTTCCCAGGGGGTCACCCATCCTAGTACTACTCTCGCCCAAGCACGCTTAACTTCGGAGTTCTGATGGGATCCGGTGCATTAGTGCTGGTATGATCGCACCCGTTAGGATTCTCCATTTTTATTCCTATATTCCCGCATGTGGGTGGGACCTCGTGACATTTACGTCGTGCCTGCGCGTTTACCAAGACACGTTCACTAGTACGCGCGTTTTCATTCGCCAGGTTCCGCAAAAAAATATATAAAATGGTGCAAAAAGATATAGTAAGGGGCCAATAGCTATGATCTGTGAGTAAATTTATGTTTTCACCCCTCTAAAATAAAAACTTAATGGGCTAAATAGCTTAAGGGATCCGACCTAGCCTTTATGTACGAATCAACTTTAAACTGTCACAACTTTTGATTCGTTAGGAGTTACGAAACGAGCGAGTACAATCTGGAAAGCTTGTTCTGAGATGTACGACACCCCAAATTGACATCGTCCATTTGGGTCTTTTTTCGGGGCCAAAATCCACCCTTAAGATCACTTTTTTGGCATTTTTATATTTTAGGCTCCTTTTAAAGGGTGAAATTTTAGGCGTCTACAACTTCCTATGCTCCGACATGTGCGTGGGACGCGCGTTTTCTTCCACCAGGTTCCGCAACAAAAAAAAGATATATAAAAAGGGGTGCAACACGAGGACTTCCCAGGGGGTCACCCATCCTAGTACTACTCTCGCCCAAGCACGCTTAACTTCGGAGTTCTGATGGGATCCGGTGCATTAGTGCTGGTATGATCGCACCCGTTAGGATTCTCCATTTTTATTCCTATATTCCCGCATGTGGGTGGGACCTCGTGACATTTACGTCGTGCCTGCGCGTTTACCAAGACACGTTCACTAGTACGCGCGTTTTCATTCGCCAGGTTCCGCAAAAAAATATGTAAAATGGTGCAAAAAGATATAGTAAGGGGCCAATAGCTATGATCTGTGAGTAAATTTATGTTTTCACCCCTCTAAAATAAAAACTTAATGGGCTAAATAGCTTAAGGGATCCGACCTAGCCTTTATGTACGAATCAACTTTAAACTGTCACAACTTTTGATTCGTTAGGAGTTACGTAACGAGCGAGTACAATCTGGAAAGCTTGTTCTGAGATGTACGACACCCCAAATTGACATCGTCCATTTGGGTCTTTTTTCGGGGCCAAAATCCACCCTTAAGATCACTTTTTTGGCATTTTTATATTTTAGGCTCCTTTTAAAGGGTGAAATTTTAGGCGTCTACAACTTCCTATGCTCCGACATGTGCGCGGGACGCGCGTTTTCTTCCACCAGGTTCCGCAACAAAAAAAAGATATATAAAAAGGGGTGCAACACGAGGACTTCCCAGGGGGTCACCCATCCTAGTACTACTCTCGCCCAAGCACGCTTAACTTCGGAGTTCTGATGGGATCCGGTGCATTAGTGCTGGTATGATCGCACCCGTTAGGATTCTCCATTTTTATTCCTATATTCCCGCATGTGGGTGGGACCTCGTGACATTTACGTCGTGCCTGCGCGTTTACCAAGACACGTTCACTAGTACGCGCGTTTTCATTCGCCAGGTTCCGCAAAAAAATATATAAAATGGTGCAAAAAGATATAGTAAGGGGCCAATAGCTATGATCTGTGAGTAAATTTATGTTTTCACCCCTCTAAAATAAAAACTTAATGGGCTAAATAGCTTAAGGGATCCGACCTAGCCTTTATGTACGAATCAACTTTAAACTGTCACAACTTTTGATTCGTTAGGAGTTACGAAACGAGCGAGTACAATCTGGAAAGCTTGTTCTGAGATGTACGACACCCCAAATTGACATCGTCCATTTGGGTCTTTTTTCGGGGCCAAAATCCACCCTTAAGATCACTTTTTTGGCATTTTTATATTTTAGGCTCCTTTTAAAGGGTGAAATTTTAGGCGTCTACAACTTCCTATGCTCCGACATGTGCGTGGGACGCGCGTTTTCTTCCACCAGGTTCCGCAACAAAAAAAAGATATATAAAAAGGGGTGCAACACGAGGACTTCCCAGGGGGTCACCCATCCTAGTACTACTCTCGCCCAAGCACGCTTAACTTCGGAGTTCTGATGGGATCCGGTGCATTAGTGCTGGTATGATCGCACCCGTTAGGATTCTCCATTTTTATTCCTATATTCCCGCATGTGGGTGGGACCTCGTGACATTTACGTCGTGCCTGCGCGTTTACCAAGACACGTTCACTAGTACGCGCGTTTTCATTCGCCAGGTTCCGCAAAAAAATATATAAAATGGTGCAAAAAGATATAGTAAGGGGCCAATAGCTATGATCTGTGAGTAAATTTATGTTTTCACCCCTCTAAAATAAAAACTTAATGGGCTAAATAGCTTAAGGGATCCGACCTAGCCTTTATGTACGAATCAACTTTAAACTGTCACAACTTTTGATTCGTTAGGAGTTACGAAACGAGCGAGTACAATCTGGAAAGCTTGTTCTGAGATGTACGACACCCCAAATTGACATCGTCCATTTGGGTCTTTTTTCGGGGCCAAAATCCACCCTTAAGATCACTTTTTTGGCATTTTTATATTTTAGGCTCCTTTTAAAGGGTGAAATTTTAGGCGTCTACAACTTCCTATGCTCCGACATGTGCGTGGGACGCGCGTTTTCTTCCACCAGGTTCCGCAACAAAAAAAAGATATATAAAAAGGGGTGCAACACGAGGACTTCCCAGGGGGTCACCCATCCTAGTACTACTCTCGCCCAAGCACGCTTAACTTCGGAGTTCTGATGGGATCCGGTGCATTAGTGCTGGTATGATCGCACCCGTTAGGATTCTCCATTTTTATTCCTATATTCCCGCATGTGGGTGGGACCTCGTGACATTTACGTCGTGCCTGCGCGTTTACCAAGACACGTTCACTAGTACGCGCGTTTTCATTCGCCAGGTTCCGCAAAAAAATATATAAAATGGTGCAAAAAGATATAGTAAGGGGCCAATAGCTATGATCTGTGAGTAAATTTATGTTTTCACCCCTCTAAAATAAAAACTTAATGGGCTAAATAGCTTAAGGGATCCGACCTAGCCTTTATGTACGAATCAACTTTAAACTGTCACAACTTTTGATTCGTTAGGAGTTACGAAACGAGCGAGTACAATCTGGAAAGCTTGTTCTGAGATGTACGACACCCCAAATTGACATCGTCCATTTGGGTCTTTTTTCGGGGCCAAAATCCACCCTTAAGATCACTTTTTTGGCATTTTTATATTTTAGGCTCCTTTTAAAGGGTGAAATTTTAGGCGTCTACAACTTCCTATGCTCCGACATGTGCGTGGGACGCGCGTTTTCTTCCACCAGGTTCCGCAACAAAAAAAAGATATATAAAAAGGGGTGCAACACGAGGACTTCCCAGGGGGTCACCCATCCTAGTACTACTCTCGCCCAAGCACGCTTAACTTCGGAGTTCTGATGGGATCCGGTGCATTAGTGCTGGTATGATCGCACCCGTTAGGATTCTCCATTTTTATTCCTATATTCCCGCATGTGGGTGGGACCTCGTGACATTTACGTCGTGCCTGCGCGTTTACCAAGACACGTTCACTAGTACGCGCGTTTTCATTCGCCAGGTTCCGCAAAAAAATATATAAAATGGTGCAAAAAGATATAGTAAGGGGCCAATAGCTATGATCTGTGAGTAAATTTATGTTTTCACCCCTCTAAAATAAAAACTTAATGGGCTAAATAGCTTAAGGGATCCGACCTAGCCTTTATGTACGAATCAACTTTAAACTGTCACAACTTTTGATTCGTTAGGAGTTACGAAACGAGCGAGTACAATCTGGAAAGCTTGTTCTGAGATGTACGACACCCCAAATTGACATCGTCCATTTGGGTCTTTTTTCGGGGCCAAAATCCACCCTTAAGATCACTTTTTTGGCATTTTTATATTTTAGGCTCCTTTTAAAGGGTGAAATTTTAGGCGTCTACAACTTCCTATGCTCCGACATGTGCGTGGGACGCGCGTTTTCTTCCACCAGGTTCCGCAACAAAAAAAAGATATATAAAAAGGGGTGCAACACGAGGACTTCCCAGGGGGTCACCCATCCTAGTACTACTCTCGCCCAAGCACGCTTAACTTCGGAGTTCTGATGGGATCCGGTGCATTAGTGCTGGTATGATCGCACCCGTTAGGATTCTCCATTTTTATTCCTATATTCCCGCATGTGGGTGGGACCTCGTGACATTTACGTCGTGCCTGCCTGCGCGTTTACCAAGACACGTTCACTAGTACGCGCGTTTTCATTCGCCAGGTTCCGCAAAAAAATATATAAAATGGTGCAAAAAGATATAGTAAGGGGCCAATAGCTATGATCTGTGAGTAAATTTATGTTTTCACCCCTCTAAAATAAAAACTTAATGGGCTAAATAGCTTAAGGGATCCGACCTAGCCTTTATGTACGAATCAACTTTAAACTGTCACAACTTTTGATTCGTTAGGAGTTACGAAACGAGCGAGTACAATCTGGAAAGCTTGTTCTGAGATGTACGACACCCCAAATTGACATCGTCCATTTGGGTCTTTTTTCGGGGCCAAAATCCACCCTTAAGATCACTTTTTTGGCATTTTTATATTTTAGGCTCCTTTTAAAGGGTGAAATTTTAGGCGTCTACAACTTCCTATGCTCCGACATGTGCGTGGGACGCGCGTTTTCTTCCACCAGGTTCCGCAACAAAAAAAAGATATATAAAAAGGGGTGCAACACGAGGACTTCCCAGGGGGTCACCCATCCTAGTACTACTCTCGCCCAAGCACGCTTAACTTCGGAGTTCTGATGGGATCCGGTGCATTAGTGCTGGTATGATCGCACCCGTTAGGATTCTCCATTTTTATTCCTATATTCCCGCATGTGGGTGGGACCTCGTGACATTTACGTCGTGCCTGCGCGTTTACCAAGACACGTTCACTAGTACGCGCGTTTTCATTCGCCAGGTTCCGCAAAAAAATATATAAAATGGTGCAAAAAGATATAGTAAGGGGCCAATAGCTATGATCTGTGAGTAAATTTATGTTTTCACCCCTCTAAAATAAAAACTTAATGGGCTAAATAGCTTAAGGGATCCGACCTAGCCTTTATGTACGAATCAACTTTAAACTGTCACAACTTTTGATTCGTTAGGAGTTACGAAACGAGCGAGTACAATCTGGAAAGCTTGTTCTGAGATGTACGACACCCCAAATTGACATCGTCCATTTGGGTCTTTTTTCGGGGCCAAAATCCACCCTTAAGATCACTTTTTTGGCATTTTTATATTTTAGGCTCCTTTTAAAGGGTGAAATTTTAGGCGTCTACAACTTCCTATGCTCCGACATGTGCGTGGGACGCGCGTTTTCTTCCACCAGGTTCCGCAACAAAAAAAAGATATATAAAAAGGGGTGCAACACGAGGACTTCCCAGGGGGTCACCCATCCTAGTACTACTACTCTCGCCCAAGCACGCTTAACTTCGGAGTTCTGATGGGATCCGGTGCATTAGTGCTGGTATGATCGCACCCGTTAGGATTCTCCATTTTTATTCCTATATTCCCGCATGTGGGTGGGACCTCGTGACATTTACGTCGTGCCTGCGCGTTTACCAAGACACGTTCACTAGTACGCGCGTTTTCATTCGCCAGGTTCCGCAAAAAAATATATAAAATGGTGCAAAAAGATATAGTAAGGGGCCAATAGCTATGATCTGTGAGTAAATTTATGTTTTCACCCCTCTAAAATAAAAACTTAATGGGCTAAATAGCTTAAGGGATCCGACCTAGCCTTTATGTACGAATCAACTTTAAACTGTCACAACTTTTGATTCGTTAGGAGTTACGAAACGAGCGAGTACAATCTGGAAAGCTTGTTCTGAGATGTACGACACCCCAAATTGACATCGTCCATTTGGGTCTTTTTTCGGGGCCAAAATCCACCCTTAAGATCACTTTTTTGGCATTTTTATATTTTAGGCTCCTTTTAAAGGGTGAAATTTTAGGCGTCTACAACTTCCTATGCTCCGACATGTGCGTGGGACGCGCGTTTTCTTCCACCAGGTTCCGCAACAAAAAAAAGATATATAAAAAGGGGTGCAACACGAGGACTTCCCAGGGGGTCACCCATCCTAGTACTACTCTCGCCCAAGCACGCTTAACTTCGGAGTTCTGATGGGATCCGGTGCATTAGTGCTGGTATGATCGCACCCGTTAGGATTCTCCATTTTTATTCCTATATTCCCGCATGTGGGTGGGACCTCGTGACATTTACGTCGTGCCTGCGCGTTTACCAAGACACGTTCACTAGTACGCGCGTTTTCATTCGCCAGGTTCCGCAAAAAAATATATAAAATGGTGCAAAAAGATATAGTAAGGGGCCAATAGCTATGATCTGTGAGTAAATTTATGTTTTCACCCCTCTAAAATAAAAACTTAATGGGCTAAATAGCTTAAGGGATCCGACCTAGCCTTTATGTACGAATCAACTTTAAACTGTCACAACTTTTGATTCGTTAGGAGTTACGAAACGAGCGAGTACAATCTGGAAAGCTTGTTCTGAGATGTACGACACCCCAAATTGACATCGTCCATTTGGGTCTTTTTTCGGGGCCAAAATCCACCCTTAAGATCACTTTTTTGGCATTTTTATATTTTAGGCTCCTTTTAAAGGGTGAAATTTTAGGCGTCTACAACTTCCTATGCTCCGACATGTGCGTGGGACGCGCGTTTTCTTCCACCAGGTTCCGCAACAAAAAAAAGATATATAAAAAGGGGTGCAACACGAGGACTTCCCAGGGGGTCACCCATCCTAGTACTACTCTCGCCCAAGCACGCTTAACTTCGGAGTTCTGATGGGATCCGGTGCATTAGTGCTGGTATGATCGCACCCGTTAGGATTCTCCATTTTTATTCCTATATTCCCGCATGTGGGTGGGACCTCGTGACATTTACGTCGTGCCTGCGCGTTTACCAAGACACGTTCACTAGTACGCGCGTTTTCATTCGCCAGGTTCCGCAAAAAAATATATAAAATGGTGCAAAAAGATATAGTAAGGGGCCAATAGCTATGATCTGTGAGTAAATTTATGTTTTCACCCCTCTAAAATAAAAACTTAATGGGCTAAATAGCTTAAGGGATCCGACCTAGCCTTTATGTACGAATCAACTTTAAACTGTCACAACTTTTGATTCGTTAGGAGTTACGAAACGAGCGAGTACAATCTGGAAAGCTTGTTCTGAGATGTACGACACCCCAAATTGACATCGTCCATTTGGGTCTTTTTTCGGGGCCAAAATCCACCCTTAAGATCACTTTTTTGGCATTTTTATATTTTAGGCTCCTTTTAAAGGGTGAAATTTTAGGCGTCTACAACTTCCTATGCTCCGACATGTGCGTGGGACGCGCGTTTTCTTCCACCAGGTTCCGCAACAAAAAAAAGATATATAAAAAGGGGTGCAACACGAGGACTTCCCAGGGGGTCACCCATCCTAGTACTACTCTCGCCCAAGCACGCTTAACTTCGGAGTTCTGATGGGATCCGGTGCATTAGTGCTGGTATGATCGCACCCGTTAGGATTCTCCATTTTTATTCCTATATTCCCGCATGTGGGTGGGACCTCGTGACATTTACGTCGTGCCTGCGCGTTTACCAAGACACGTTCACTAGTACGCGCGTTTTCATTCGCCAGGTTCCGCAAAAAAATATATAAAATGGTGCAAAAAGATATAGTAAGGGGCCAATAGCTATGATCTGTGAGTAAATTTATGTTTTCACCCCTCTAAAATAAAAACTTAATGGGCTAAATAGCTTAAGGGATCCGACCTAGCCTTTATGTACGAATCAACTTTAAACTGTCACAACTTTTGATTCGTTAGGAGTTACGAAACGAGCGAGTACAATCTGGAAAGCTTGTTCTGAGATGTACGACACCCCAAATTGACATCGTCCATTTGGGTCTTTTTTCGGGGCCAAAATCCACCCTTAAGATCACTTTTTTGGCATTTTTATATTTTAGGCTCCTTTTAAAGGGTGAAATTTTAGGCGTCTACAACTTCCTATGCTCCGACATGTGCGTGGGACGCGCGTTTTCTTCCACCAGGTTCCGCAACAAAAAAAAGATATATAAAAAGGGGTGCAACACGAGGACTTCCCAGGGGGTCACCCATCCTAGTACTACTCTCGCCCAAGCACGCTTAACTTCGGAGTTCTGATGGGATCCGGTGCATTAGTGCTGGTATGATCGCACCCGTTAGGATTCTCCATTTTTATTCCTATATTCCCGCATGTGGGTGGGACCTCGTGACATTTACGTCGTGCCTGCGCGTTTACCAAGACACGTTCACTAGTACGCGCGTTTTCATTCGCCAGGTTCCGCAAAAAAATATATAAAATGGTGCAAAAAGATATAGTAAGGGGCCAATAGCTATGATCTGTGAGTAAATTTATGTTTTCACCCCTCTAAAATAAAAACTTAATGGGCTAAATAGCTTAAGGGATCCGACCTAGCCTTTATGTACGAATCAACTTTAAACTGTCACAACTTTTGATTCGTTAGGAGTTACGAAACGAGCGAGTACAATCTGGAAAGCTTGTTCTGAGATGTACGACACCCCAAATTGACATCGTCCATTTGGGTCTTTTTTCGGGGCCAAAATCCACCCTTAAGATCACTTTTTTGGCATTTTTATATTTTAGGCTCCTTTTAAAGGGTGAAATTTTAGGCGTCTACAACTTCCTATGCTCCGACATGTGCGTGGGACGCGCGTTTTCTTCCACCAGGTTCCGCAACAAAAAAAAGATATATAAAAAGGGGTGCAACACGAGGACTTCCCAGGGGGTCACCCATCCTAGTACTACTCTCGCCCAAGCACGCTTAACTTCGGAGTTCTGATGGGATCCGGTGCATTAGTGCTGGTATGATCGCACCCGTTAGGATTCTCCATTTTTATTCCTATATTCCCGCATGTGGGTGGGACCTCGTGACATTTACGTCGTGCCTGCGCGTTTACCAAGACACGTTCACTAGTACGCGCGTTTTCATTCGCCAGGTTCCGCAAAAAAATATATAAAATGGTGCAAAAAGATATAGTAAGGGGCCAATAGCTATGATCTGTGAGTAAATTTATGTTTTCACCCCTCTAAAATAAAAACTTAATGGGCTAAATAGCTTAAGGGATCCGACCTAGCCTTTATGTACGAATCAACTTTAAACTGTCACAACTTTTGATTCGTTAGGAGTTACGAAACGAGCGAGTACAATCTGGAAAGCTTGTTCTGAGATGTACGACACCCCAAATTGACATCGTCCATTTGGGTCTTTTTTCGGGGCCAAAATCCACCCTTAAGATCACTTTTTTGGCATTTTTATATTTTAGGCTCCTTTTAAAGGGTGAAATTTTAGGCGTCTACAACTTCCTATGCTCCGACATGTGCGTGGGACGCGCGTTTTCTTCCACCAGGTTCCGCAACAAAAAAAAGATATATAAAAAGGGGTGCAACACGAGGACTTCCCAGGGGGTCACCCATCCTAGTACTACTCTCGCCCAAGCACGCTTAACTTCGGAGTTCTGATGGGATCCGGTGCATTAGTGCTGGTATGATCGCACCCGTTAGGATTCTCCATTTTTATTCCTATATTCCCGCATGTGGGTGGGACCTCGTGACATTTACGTCGTGCCTGCGCGTTTACCAAGACACGTTCACTAGTACGCGCGTTTTCATTCGCCAGGTTCCGCAAAAAAATATATAAAATGGTGCAAAAAGATATAAGGGTGGATTTTAAGGGTGGATTTTGGCCCCGAAAAAAGACCCAAATGGACGATGTCAATTTGGGGTGTCGTACATCTCAGAACAAGTTTTCCAGATTGTACTCGCTCGTTTCGTAACTCCTAACGAATCAAAAGTTGTGACAGTTTAAAGTTGATTCGTACACAAAGGCTAGGTCGGATCCCTTAAGCTATTTAGCCCATTAAGTATTTATTTTAGAGGGGTGAAAACATAAATTTACTCACAGATCATAGCTATTGGCCCCTTACTATATCTTTTTGCACCATTTTATATATTTTTTTGCGGAACCTGGCGAATGAAAACGCGCGTACTAGTGAACGTGTCTTGGTAAACGCGCAGGCACGACGTAAATGTCACGAGGTCCCACCCACATGCGGGAATATAGGAATAAAAATGGAGAATCCTAACGGGTGCGATCATACCAGCACTAATGCACCGGATCCCATCAGAACTCCGAAGTTAAGCGTGCTTGGGCGAGAGTAGTACTAGGATGGGTGACCCCCTGGGAAGTCCTCGTGTTGCACCCCTTTTTATATATCTTTTTTTTGTTGCGGAACCTGGTGGAAGAAAACGCGCGTCCCACGCACATGTCGGAGCATAGGAAGTTGTAGACGCCTAAAATTTCACCCTTTAAAAGGAGCCTAAAATATAAAAATGCCAAAAAAGTGATCTTAAGGGTGGATTTTGGCCCCGAAAAAAGACCCAAATGGACGATGTCAATTTGGGGTGTCGTACATCTCAGAACAAGCTTTCCAGATTGTACTCGCTCGTTTCGTAACTCCTAACGAATCAAAAGTTGTGACAGTTTAAAGTTGATTCGTACACAAAGGCTAGGTCGGATCCCTTAAGCTATTTAGCCCATTAAGTATTTATTTTAGAGGGGTGAAAACATAAATTTACTCACAGATCATAGCTATTGGCCCCTTACTATATCTTTTTGCACCATTTTATATATTTTTTTGCGGAACCTGGCGAATGAAAACGCGCGTACTAGTGAACGTGTCTTGGTAAACGCGCAGGCACGACGTAAATGTCACGAGGTCCCACCCACATGCGGGAATATAGGAATAAAAATGGAGAATCCTAAC
This sequence comes from Aralia elata, assembly GCA_034770075.1. NCBI lineage: Eukaryota > Viridiplantae > Streptophyta > Magnoliopsida > Apiales > Araliaceae > Aralia > Aralia elata. The sequence continues at coordinate 38,504,917 of CM068380.1, read as the reverse complement.
GGGTGCGATCATACCAGCACTAATGCACCGGATCCCATCAGAACTCCGAAGTTAAGCGTGCTTGGGCGAGAGTAGTACTAGGATGGGTGACCCCCTGGGAAGTCCTCGTGTTGCACCCCTTTTTATATATCTTTTTTTTGTTGCGGAACCTGGTGGAAGAAAACGCGCGTCCCACGCACATGTCGGAGCATAGGAAGTTGTAGACGCCTAAAATTTCACCCTTTAAAAGGAGCCTAAAATATAAAAATGCCAAAAAAGTGATCTTAAGGGTGGATTTTGGCCCCGAAAAAAGACCCAAATGGACGATGTCAATTTGGGGTGTCGTACATCTCAGAACAAGCTTTCCAGATTGTACTCGCTCGTTTCGTAACTCCTAACGAATCAAAAGTTGTGACAGTTTAAAGTTGATTCGTACACAAAGGCTAGGTCGGATCCCTTAAGCTATTTAGCCCATTAAGTATTTATTTTAGAGGGGTGAAAACATAAATTTACTCACAGATCATAGCTATTGGCCCCTTACTATATCTTTTTGCACCATTTTATATATTTTTTTGCGGAACCTGGCGAATGAAAACGCGCGTACTAGTGAACGTGTCTTGGTAAACGCGCAGGCACGACGTAAATGTCACGAGGTCCCACCCACATGCGGGAATATAGGAATAAAAATGGAGAATCCTAACGGGTGCGATCATACCAGCACTAATGCACCGGATCCCATCAGAACTCCGAAGTTAAGCGTGCTTGGGCGAGAGTAGTACTAGGATGGGTGACCCCCTGGGAAGTCCTCGTGTTGCACCCCTTTTTATATATCTTTTTTTTGTTGCGGAACCTGGTGGAAGAAAACGCGCGTCCCACGCACATGTCGGAGCATAGGAAGTTGTAGACGCCTAAAATTTCACCCTTTAAAAGGAGCCTAAAATATAAAAATGCCAAAAAAGTGATCTTAAGGGTGGATTTTGGCCCCGAAAAAAGACCCAAATGGACGATGTCAACTTGGGGTGTCGCACATCTCAGAACAAGCTTTCCAGATTGTACTCGCTCGTTTCGTAACTCCTAACGAATCAAAAGTTGTGACAGTTTAAAGTTGATTCGTACACAAAGGCTAGGTCGGATCCCTTAAGCTATTTAGCCCATTAAGTATTTATTTTAGAGGGGTGAAAACATAAATTTACTCACAGATCATAGCTATTGGCCCCTTACTATATCTTTTTGCACCATTTTATATATTTTTTTGCGGAACCTGGCGAATGAAAACGCGCGTACTAGTGAACGTGTCTTGGTAAACGCGCAGGCACGACGTAAATGTCACGAGGTCCCACCCACATGCGGGAATATAGGAATAAAAATGGAGAATCCTAACGGGTGCGATCATACCAGCACTAATGCACCGGATCCCATCAGAACTCCGAAGTTAAGCGTGCTTGGGCGAGAGTAGTACTAGGATGGGTGACCCCCTGGGAAGTCCTCGTGTTGCACCCCTTTTTATATATCTTTTTTTTGTTGCGGAACCTGGTGGAAGAAAACGCGCGTCCCACGCACATGTCGGAGCATAGGAAGTTGTAGACGCCTAAAATTTCACCCTTTAAAAGGAGCCTAAAATATAAAAATGCCAAAAAAGTGATCTTAAGGGTGGATTTTGGCCCCGAAAAAAGACCCAAATGGACGATGTCAATTTGGGGTGTCGTACATCTCAGAACAAGCTTTCCAGATTGTACTCGCTCGTTTCGTAACTCCTAACGAATCAAAAGTTGTGACAGTTTAAAGTTGATTCGTACACAAAGGCTAGGTCGGATCCCTTAAGCTATTTAGCCCATTAAGTATTTATTTTAGAGGGGTGAAAACATAAATTTACTCACAGATCATAGCTATTGGCCCCTTACTATATCTTTTTGCACCATTTTTATATATTGTTTTGCGGAACCTGGCGAATGAAAACGCGCGTACTAGTGAACGTGTCTTGGTAAACGCGCAGGCACGACGTAAATGTCACGAGGTCCCACCCACATGCGGGAATATAGGAATAAAAATGGAGAATCCTAACGGGTGCGATCATACCAGCACTAATGCACCGGATCCCATCAGAACTCCGAAGTTAAGCGTGCTTGGGCGAGAGTAGTACTAGGATGGGTGACCCCCTGGGAAGTCCTCGTGTTGCACCCCTTTTTATATATCTTTTTTTTGTTGCGGAACCTGGTGGAAGAAAACGCGCGTCCCACGCACATGTCGGAGCATAGGAAGTTGTAGACGCCTAAAATTTCACCCTTTAAAAGGAGCCTAAAATATAAAAATGCCAAAAAAGTGATCTTAAGGGTGGATTTTGGCCCCGAAAAAAGACCCAAATGGACGATGTCAACTTGGGGTGTCGCACATCTCAGAACAAGCTTTCCAGATTGTACTCGCTCGTTTCGTAACTCCTAACGAATCAAAAGTTGTGACAGTTTAAAGTTGATTCGTACATAAAGGCTAGGTCGGATCCCTTAAGCTATTTAGCCCATTAAGTATTTATTTTAGAGGGGTGAAAACATAAATTTACTCACAGATCATAGCTATTGGCCCCTTACTATATCTTTTTGCACCATTTTATATATTTTTTTGCGGAACCTGGCGAATGAAAACGCGCGTACTAGTGAACGTGTCTTGGTAAACGCGCAGGCACGACGTAAATGTCACGAGGTCCCACCCACATGCGGGAATATAGGAATAAAAATGGAGAATCCTAACGGGTGCGATCATACCAGCACTAATGCACCGGATCCCATCAGAACTCCGAAGTTAAGCGTGCTTGGGCGAGAGTAGTACTAGGATGGGTGACCCCCTGGGAAGTCCTCGTGTTGCACCCCTTTTTATATATCTTTTTTTTGTTGCGGAACCTGGTGGAAGAAAACGCGCGTCCCACGCACATGTCGGAGCATAGGAAGTTGTAGACGCCTAAAATTTCACCCTTTAAAAGGAGCCTAAAATATAAAAATGCCAAAAAAGTGATCTTAAGGGTGGATTTTGGCCCCGAAAAAAGACCCAAATGGACGATGTCAACTTGGGGTGTCGCACATCTCAGAACAAGCTTTCCAGATTGTACTCGCTCGTTTCGTAACTCCTAACGAATCAAAAGTTGTGACAGTTTAAAGTTGATTCGTACATAAAGGCTAGGTCGGATCCCTTAAGCTATTTAGCCCATTAAGTATTTATTTTAGAGGGGTGAAAACATAAATTTACTCACAGATCATAGCTATTGGCCCCTTACTATATCTTTTTGCACCATTTTATATATTTTTTTTGCGGAACCTGGCGAATGAAAACGCGCGTACTAGTGAACGTGTCTTGGTAAACGCGCAGGCACGACGTAAATGTCACGAGGTCCCACCCACATGCGGGAATATAGGAATAAAAATGGAGAATCCTAACGGGTGCGATCATACCAGCACTAATGCACCGGATCCCATCAGAACTCCGAAGTTAAGCGTGCTTGGGCGAGAGTAGTACTAGGATGGGTGACCCCCTGGGAAGTCCTCGTGTTGCACCCCTTTTTATATATCTTTTTTTTGTTGCGGAACCTGGTGGAAGAAAACGCGCGTCCCACGCACATGTCGGAGCATAGGAAGTTGTAGACGCCTAAAATTTCACCCTTTAAAAGGAGCCTAAAATATAAAAATGCCAAAAAAGTGATCTTAAGGGTGGATTTTGGCCCCGAAAAAAGACCCAAATGGACGATGTCAATTTGGGGTGTCGTACATCTCAGAACAAGCTTTCCAGATTGTACTCGCTCGTTTCGTAACTCCTAACGAATCAAAAGTTGTGACAGTTTAAAGTTGATTCGTACACAAAGGCTAGGTCGGATCCCTTAAGCTATTTAGCCCATTAAGTATTTATTTTAGAGGGGTGAAAACATAAATTTACTCACAGATCATAGCTATTGGCCCCTTACTATATCTTTTTGCACCATTTTATATATTTTTTTGCGGAACCTGGCGAATGAAAACGCGCGTACTAGTGAACGTGTCTTGGTAAACGCGCAGGCACGACGTAAATGTCACGAGGTCCCACCCACATGCGGGAATATAGGAATAAAAATGGAGAATCCTAACGGGTGCGATCATACCAGCACTAATGCACCGGATCCCATCAGAACTCCGAAGTTAAGCGTGCTTGGGCAGAAGTAGTACTAGGATGGGTGACCCCCTGGGAAGTCCTCGTGTTGCACCCCTTTTTATATATCTTTTTTTTGTTGCGGAACCTGGTGGAAGAAAACGCGCGTCCCACGCACATGTCGGAGCATAGGAAGTTGTAGACGCCTAAAATTTCACCCTTTAAAAGGAGCCTAAAATATAAAAATGCCAAAAAAGTGATCTTAAGGGTGGATTTTGGCCCCGAAAAAAGACCCAAATGGACGATGTCAATTTGGGGTGTCGTACATCTCAGAACAAGCTTTCCAGATTGTACTCGCTCGTTTCGTAACTCCTAACGAATCAAAAGTTGTGACAGTTTAAAGTTGATTCGTACACAAAGGCTAGGTCGGATCCCTTAAGCTATTTAGCCCATTAAGTATTTATTTTAGAGGGGTGAAAACATAAATTTACTCACAGATCATAGCTATTGGCCCCTTACTATATCTTTTTGCACCATTTTATATATTTTTTTGCGGAACCTGGCGAATGAAAACGCGCGTACTAGTGAACGTGTCTTGGTAAACGCGCAGGCACGACGTAAATGTCACGAGGTCCCACCCACATGCGGGAATATAGGAATAAAAATGGAGAATCCTAACGGGTGCGATCATACCAGCACTAATGCACCGGATCCCATCAGAACTCCGAAGTTAAGCGTGCTTGGGCGAGAGTAGTACTAGGATGGGTGACCCCCTGGGAAGTCCTCGTGTTGCACCCCTTTTTATATATCTTTTTTTTGTTGCGGAACCTGGTGGAAGAAAACGCGCGTCCCACGCACATGTCGGAGCATAGGAAGTTGTAGACGCCTAAAATTTCACCCTTTAAAAGGAGCCTAAAATATAAAAATGCCAAAAAAGTGATCTTAAGGGTGGATTTTGGCCCCGAAAAAAGACCCAAATGGACGATGTCAATTTGGGGTGTCGTACATCTCAGAACAAGCTTTCCAGATTGTACTCGCTCGTTTCGTAACTCCTAACGAATCAAAAGTTGTGACAGTTTAAAGTTGATTCGTACACAAAGGCTAGGTCGGATCCCTTAAGCTATTTAGCCCATTAAGTATTTATTTTAGAGGGGTGAAAACATAAATTTACTCACAGATCATAGCTATTGGCCCCTTACTATATCTTTTTGCACCATTTTATATATTTTTTTGCGGAACCTGGCGAATGAAAACGCGCGTACTAGTGAACGTGTCTTGGTAAACGCGCAGGCACGACGTAAATGTCACGAGGTCCCACCCACATGCGGGAATATAGGAATAAAAATGGAGAATCCTAACGGGTGCGATCATACCAGCACTAATGCACCGGATCCCATCAGAACTCCGAAGTTAAGCGTGCTTGGGCGAGAGTAGTACTAGGATGGGTGACCCCCTGGGAAGTCCTCGTGTTGCACCCCTTTTTATATATCTTTTTTTTGTTGCGGAACCTGGTGGAAGAAAACGCGCGTCCCACGCACATGTCGGAGCATAGGAAGTTGTAGACGCCTAAAATTTCACCCTTTAAAAGGAGCCTAAAATATAAAAATGCCAAAAAAGTGATCTTAAGGGTGGATTTTGGCCCCGAAAAAAGACCCAAATGGACGATGTCAATTTGGGGTGTCGTACATCTCAGAACAAGCTTTCCAGATTGTACTCGCTCGTTTCGTAACTCCTAACGAATCAAAAGTTGTGACAGTTTAAAGTTGATTCGTACACAAAGGCTAGGTCGGATCCCTTAAGCTATTTAGCCCATTAAGTATTTATTTTAGAGGGGTGAAAACATAAATTTACTCACAGATCATAGCTATTGGCCCCTTACTATATCTTTTTGCACCATTTTATATATTTTTTTGCGGAACCTGGCGAATGAAAACGCGCGTACTAGTGAACGTGTCTTGGTAAACGCGCAGGCACGACGTAAATGTCACGAGGTCCCACCCACATGCGGGAATATAGGAATAAAAATGGAGAATCCTAACGGGTGCGATCATACCAGCACTAATGCACCGGATCCCATCAGAACTCCGAAGTTAAGCGTGCTTGGGCGAGAGTAGTACTAGGATGGGTGACCCCCTGGGAAGTCCTCGTGTTGCACCCCTTTTTATATATCTTTTTTTTGTTGCGGAACCTGGTGGAAGAAAACGCGCGTCCCACGCACATGTCGGAGCATAGGAAGTTGTAGACGCCTAAAATTTCACCCTTTAAAAGGAGCCTAAAATATAAAAATGCCAAAAAAGTGATCTTAAGGGTGGATTTTGGCCCCGAAAAAAGACCCAAATGGACGATGTCAATTTGGGGTGTCGTACATCTCAGAACAAGCTTTCCAGATTGTACTCGCTCGTTTCGTAACTCCTAACGAATCAAAAGTTGTGACAGTTTAAAGTTGATTCGTACACAAAGGCTAGGTCGGATCCCTTAAGCTATTTAGCCCATTAAGTATTTATTTTAGAGGGGTGAAAACATAAATTTACTCACAGATCATAGCTATTGGCCCCTTACTATATCTTTTTGCACCATTTTATATATTTTTTTGCGGAACCTGGCGAATGAAAACGCGCGTACTAGTGAACGTGTCTTGGTAAACGCGCAGGCACGACGTAAATGTCACGAGGTCCCACCCACATGCGGGAATATAGGAATAAAAATGGAGAATCCTAACGGGTGCGATCATACCAGCACTAATGCACCGGATCCCATCAGAACTCCGAAGTTAAGCGTGCTTGGGCGAGAGTAGTACTAGGATGGGTGACCCCCTGGGAAGTCCTCGTGTTGCACCCCTTTTTATATATCTTTTTTTTGTTGCGGAACCTGGTGGAAGAAAACGCGCGTCCCACGCACATGTCGGAGCATAGGAAGTTGTAGACGCCTAAAATTTCAACGCCTAAAATTTCACCCTTTAAAAGGAGCCTAAAATATAAAAATGCCAAAAAAGTGATCTTAAGGGTGGATTTTGGCCCCGAAAAAAGACCCAAATGGACGATGTCAATTTGGGGTGTCGTACATCTCAGAACAAGCTTTCCAGATTGTACTCGCTCGTTTCGTAACTCCTAACGAATCAAAAGTTGTGACAGTTTAAAGTTGATTCGTACACAAAGGCTAGGTCGGATCCCTTAAGCTATTTAGCCCATTAAGTATTTATTTTAGAGGGGTGAAAACATAAATTTACTCACAGATCATAGCTATTGGCCCCTTACTATATCTTTTTGCACCATTTTATATATTTTTTTGCGGAACCTGGCGAATGAAAACGCGCGTACTAGTGAACGTGTCTTGGTAAACGCGCAGGCACGACGTAAATGTCACGAGGTCCCACCCACATGCGGGAATATAGGAATAAAAATGGAGAATCCTAACGGGTGCGATCATACCAGCACTAATGCACCGGATCCCATCAGAACTCCGAAGTTAAGCGTGCTTGGGCGAGAGTAGTACTAGGATGGGTGACCCCCTGGGAAGTCCTCGTGTTGCACCCCTTTTTATATATCTTTTTTTTGTTGCGGAACCTGGTGGAAGAAAACGCGCGTCCCACGCACATGTCGGAGCATAGGAAGTTGTAGACGCCTAAAATTTCACCCTTTAAAAGGAGCCTAAAATATAAAAATGCCAAAAAAGTGATCTTAAGGGTGGATTTTGGCCCCGAAAAAAGACCCAAATGGACGATGTCAATTTGGGGTGTCGTACATCTCAGAACAAGCTTTCCAGATTGTACTCGCTCGTTTCGTAACTCCTAACGAATCAAAAGTTGTGACAGTTTAAAGTTGATTCGTACACAAAGGCTAGGTCGGATCCCTTAAGCTATTTAGCCCATTAAGTATTTATTTTAGAGGGGTGAAAACATAAATTTACTCACAGATCATAGCTATTGGCCCCTTACTATATCTTTTTGCACCATTTTATATATTTTTTTGCGGAACCTGGCGAATGAAAACGCGCGTACTAGTGAACGTGTCTTGGTAAACGCGCAGGCACGACGTAAATGTCACGAGGTCCCACCCACATGCGGGAATATAGGAATAAAAATGGAGAATCCTAACGGGTGCGATCATACCAGCACTAATGCACCGGATCCCATCAGAACTCCGAAGTTAAGCGTGCTTGGGCGAGAGTAGTACTAGGATGGGTGACCCCCTGGGAAGTCCTCGTGTTGCACCCCTTTTTATATATCTTTTTTTTGTTGCGGAACCTGGTGGAAGAAAACGCGCGTCCCACGCACATGTCGGAGCATAGGAAGTTGTAGACGCCTAAAATTTCACCCTTTAAAAGGAGCCTAAAATATAAAAATGCCAAAAAAGTGATCTTAAGGGTGGATTTTGGCCCCGAAAAAAGACCCAAATGGACGATGTCAATTTGGGGTGTCGTACATCTCAGAACAAGCTTTCCAGATTGTACTCGCTCGTTTCGTAACTCCTAACGAATCAAAAGTTGTGACAGTTTAAAGTTGATTCGTACACAAAGGCTAGGTCGGATCCCTTAAGCTATTTAGCCCATTAAGTATTTATTTTAGAGGGGTGAAAACATAAATTTACTCACAGATCATAGCTATTGGCCCCTTACTATATCTTTTTGCACCATTTTATATATTTTTTTGCGGAACCTGGCGAATGAAAACGCGCGTACTAGTGAACGTGTCTTGGTAAACGCGCAGGCACGACGTAAATGTCACGAGGTCCCACCCACATGCGGGAATATAGGAATAAAAATGGAGAATCCTAACGGGTGCGATCATACCAGCACTAATGCACCGGATCCCATCAGAACTCCGAAGTTAAGCGTGCTTGGGCGAGAGTAGTACTAGGATGGGTGACCCCCTGGGAAGTCCTCGTGTTGCACCCCTTTTTATATATCTTTTTTTTGTTGCGGAACCTGGTGGAAGAAAACGCGCGTCCCACGCACATGTCGGAGCATAGGAAGTTGTAGACGCCTAAAATTTCACCCTTTAAAAGGAGCCTAAAATATAAAAATGCCAAAAAAGTGATCTTAAGGGTGGATTTTGGCCCCGAAAAAAGACCCAAATGGACGATGTCAATTTGGGGTGTCGTACATCTCAGAACAAGCTTTCCAGATTGTACTCGCTCGTTTCGTAACTCCTAACGAATCAAAAGTTGTGACAGTTTAAAGTTGATTCGTACACAAAGGCTAGGTCGGATCCCTTAAGCTATTTAGCCCATTAAGTATTTATTTTAGAGGGGTGAAAACATAAATTTACTCACAGATCATAGCTATTGGCCCCTTACTATATCTTTTTGCACCATTTTATATATTTTTTTGCGGAACCTGGCGAATGAAAACGCGCGTACTAGTGAACGTGTCTTGGTAAACGCGCAGGCACGACGTAAATGTCACGAGGTCCCACCCACATGCGGGAATATAGGAATAAAAATGGAGAATCCTAACGGGTGCGATCATACCAGCACTAATGCACCGGATCCCATCAGAACTCCGAAGTTAAGCGTGCTTGGGCGAGAGTAGTACTAGGATGGGTGACCCCCTGGGAAGTCCTCGTGTTGCACCCCTTTTTATATATCTTTTTTTTGTTGCGGAACCTGGTGGAAGAAAACGCGCGTCCCACGCACATGTCGGAGCATAGGAAGTTGTAGACGCCTAAAATTTCACCCTTTAAAAGGAGCCTAAAATATAAAAATGCCAAAAAAGTGATCTTAAGGGTGGATTTTGGCCCCGAAAAAAGACCCAAATGGACGATGTCAATTTGGGGTGTCGTACATCTCAGAACAAGCTTTCCAGATTGTACTCGCTCGTTTCGTAACTCCTAACGAATCAAAAGTTGTGACAGTTTAAAGTTGATTCGTACACAAAGGCTAGGTCGGATCCCTTAAGCTATTTAGCCCATTAAGTATTTATTTTAGAGGGGTGAAAACATAAATTTACTCACAGATCATAGCTATTGGCCCCTTACTATATCTTTTTGCACCATTTTATATATTTTTTTGCGGAACCTGGCGAATGAAAACGCGCGTACTAGTGAACGTGTCTTGGTAAACGCGCAGGCACGACGTAAATGTCACGAGGTCCCACCCACATGCGGGAATATAGGAATAAAAATGGAGAATCCTAACGGGTGCGATCATACCAGCACTAATGCACCGGATCCCATCAGAACTCCGAAGTTAAGCATGCTTGGGCGAGAGTAGTACTAGGATGGGTGACCCCCTGGGAAGTCCTCGTGTTGCACCCCTTTTTATATATATTTTTTTTGTTGCGGAACCTGGTGGAATAAAACCCAGTCCAGAGCTATATAGTTCGTATGGGATTTGTAGTGGGAACATATTTTGGGCATACATTTAATAGGGTATGTACAACTATATTTGATAATTCAAAATTGGTGTTAAATAATATTGTTTGGGTGAGTTTGAGGGGTGGAAACAATATTGTTTAAATTTTGTTATGGTGGATGTGTGGGTATAATCGATTAATAGATGGAAAGTTTAGGGGGGGTAGACGATTAGTGGAGTTAGAAGTTATTGATTTAGGGGTGTATTGGGTTTGGTGGGTATATAAATGTCGATGGGTAAATTTAGATAGTTTAAATAGGTTTGGGGTTGGGTTGTTTTTATTTTTGTAGATATGATGATTTGGAGTGGGGGAAAAGGTAGTTATCGGTTGATAAATGGTATGTGGGGGGGGATTAAGATTGTTTTAAGATTAGTGTTAGGAGGGTTTATAAATAGAGTGGGTGATAGAAATATATAGTTGTTTGGTTTTTTTGAATGAGATTGTTGTATTATATTGGATTATTGAATATGATTTTTGAATTTGTAGAGGTGGGGGTGTGGGTTATTTTGATTTTTTTTGGGTGGGTGGGGGTAGGTGTTTTGTAGGGATTTATATGTTTTGGTGTTGGGTGGGGTTTTTGGGGGTTTTTGGGGTTTGGGGGGTGGTGTTGGTGGGGGTGGGTGGTTTGTTTGGTGGTTTGGGTGTGGTGTGGGTTGGTGGTGTTGGGTTTATGTGTTGTTGTTGTGGTGTGGGGTGTGGGGTGGGTGTTGGTGTGTTGGTGTTTGGGGGGGGGGGGTGGGGTGGGGGGTTGTGGGTTTGGTTTTGTGGTGGGGGGTTGTTGGGGGTGTTTTGGTGGGGTTTGGGTGGGTTAGGGTGTTTGTGTTTGGTAGGTTTTGGGTTTTGTGGGGATGGGGGGTGGGGTTGGTGTGTGGTTGTGTGGTGTTTTTTGGTGGTTAGTGGGGTGTGGGTGTGGTTGGGGTTTTTTGGGGTTTTGTTTTGGGGGTGGGTGGTTGGGGGGTTTTTTTTAGTGTGGGGTTGTGGTGTTTGTGGTTTGTGTTAGTTGGTGGGTTTTGGGGGGGGTTGGTGGGGTTTGGGGGTTTTGGTGGGTGTTTGTGGTGGTGTTGTGTTTGGTGTTTTGGTGTTTGTGTTGTTTGTGGGTGGTTGGTGGTGGGGGGTGTGGGGGTGGTTGGGTTTTGTTGGGTTTGGTGGGGTGGGTGGGGGGGGTGTTGTTGGTTGTTTGGTTTGTGGTGGGTGTTGTGTGGGGGTGTGGTTTTTTGGGGGGGTTTTGTTGGTGTTGTTGTTTGTTTGTTTGTGTTGTTTTTTTTTTTTTGGGGGGGGGGGTGGTTTTGGTTGTGGTTTGTGAGTTGTTGTTTGTTGGTGTTTGTTTGGTTGTGTTGTGGGTGTTGTAGTATTATGGTGTATGGTTGTGTTTTGAGTTGGTATTTTGGGGGGGTTGTTGTTGGGTGGGGGTTTTTTTTTTTTTTTGTGGTTGGTGTGGATTTTGTGAGGTTTTGGTGTTGGGTGTTGTTGTTTTGTGTTGTTGTTTGTGGGTGGTGGTTTAGTTTTGTTTTGATTGGTGGGTTTGGTGGGTGGGAGTATGGTTGAGTTTTTGTATGGTGGGGTTGAGTTGTTTGTATGTTGTGTGGGTGGTGAGTTGGTTGGGTTGGTTTGGTTGGGTGAGATGGGGTTGGGGTTTTGTGGGATGTAGTGTGTGGTTTTGTATAGTAGGTGGTTGTTTGAGTGGTGGGTGGGTTGGGTTTGTTTGTGGGTGTGTTGATGGGTGATATATGTAGGTTGGGATGTGTTTGTTTGTGTGGGGGGGGTGGGTTGGTTTGTGGTTTGTGGTGGTAGTGGATGGTGGGTGTATGTGGTTGTGTTGGAGTGTTGGTGGTTTTTTTGTTTTTTTTGGGGTGTGGGGGTGTTTTGGGGGTTTAGTTTTTGGTTGTTGGGGGTTTGGTGTGGGTGTTTGGTGGGGGGGGTTTTTTGGGGTTGTTTTTGGTTTTGTTGGTGGGGGTTTTGTTGTTTTGTGTGGTGTGGTGTGTGTTGTGTTGGGGTTTTAGGTGGGTTTTTGGGTGTTTTTGGGTTGTGTTTGGGTGGTTGGTTGTTGGTTTGGGTGGGTTTGTTGGGGTTGTTTAGGGGTGGTTTGTGTGTAGGGTTTGTTTGGGTGGGTATGTTTGTGGTGGGGTGGGGGGGTGGATTGTGGTGTGTTTTTTTTTGGGTGTATGGGTTTGGTTGGGGTGGGGTTTGTTTTGTTTGTTTTGGAGGGGGGTGTTTGGGGGGTTGGTTGAGGATGTGTGTGTGTTGTTTGGTGGGTTTTTGTTTTGTGGGTTTGTGTAATATTTTTGTTTTTGGGTAGTGGGGTGGTTGTGTTGGTTTTGGGGGGGTTTTTTTGTGGGTGGTGGGGTTTTGGGGGTTGTTTTGTGTTTGGGGGTTGTGTTGGTTGGGGGGTTGGTGGGGGGGGGGGTTTTGGGTGTTTTGGTGTTGTGGGGGGGGGGGTTGGGTGGTGTATTTATGTTTTGGTTTTGGTTTGGGTGGGTGATAAGGGGGTATGTGGGGGGGGAAGATTGTTTTATTGTGGTAGAGGGTATGTGTTTGGAGGTAATGTGTTTTGTTTAGGGTGGGGTTATAGTAATATGGGTAATATGTAGGGGTTTGATTGTATGTGGATATGTTGGAGTGGGGGGTGGGGTTGGGGGGGGGGATTAAGGTTTTTAAAAAAAATATGATAGGTTTGGGTTAAAGGGTTGGATAATGTTTTTTAAGTATTGTGTTTTTGATTTTTGTAGTTTGGGTTGGAGAAAATTCTTTTTAATTTGGTATGGATTTGGGTGTATGAGATTGATTGGGAATTGGGGGTAGAAAGATTAGAAGTGATTGATTTTGGGTTATGGGTTTGGTGGAGTATTGTTTAGTGATGAAAAGTTATGGTATAATGGTTGGGGTGGTGTTGTTTTATGTTTGGGTAATATTGATGTGAGTGGACAAAGGTATGTGAGGGGGATAATGGGTGTGTGAGGGGGAGTTAAAGGAGTTGGGTTTAAAAAAGTTAGTGGTTAGGGGAGGGTTTAAATGATATAGTTTGGAGATATGGTCAATAAATATGGATTGTTGTTTGTTTTTGTTTGAAGTTAGATGATGTAATATAGTTGTTAAAGGGTGAAATGATTTAGTAATTCGTTATGTAGGCAGTGTGTTAGTTGGGGTAAAAAGGTGTTGAAGAGGGGTATAATGAATGGGGGGTGTGAGGGGGGGGGATTAGAGGTTTTTTTAAGAAAAAGAAATATGAGTATTTTTGGGTTAAAAGTGTTGAGATAGAAGGGTTTTTTTGAAGTTTTGTGTTTTTGGAATTTTTTGTGAGTTGGGGTGGGGGAATTATTTGTTTAAATTTGTATAAAGTGGAGAATGGGGAATATGAGATTTAGGGTATTAGGGGCATTGGGGGGGAAGAAATAATAGGGGAGGTATTAGAAGTTAATTGATTTTGGGTATGGGTTTTAGGTAGGAGGGTATGTTTAGAGGAGTGAAAGGTTATTGGTCAAATGGTTGGGGTGGGTTGGTTTTATGTTTGGTAGATATTGATGTAGTGGAAAAGTAGTGTTAGAGGGATAATGGGTGAATGGGGGGGGGGGGAGTTAAGATTGTTTTATAGTTATGGGTGTAGGGATGGGTTTAAATTATTATAGTTTTGGATTATAAATAAATATGGGTTGTGTTTGTTTTGTTGGTTTTGAAGTTAGATGATGTATTTAATATAGATGATAAATAATGAAATTGATTTAAATAGAATTGGTTATAGGAAGGATTTTGGTGGTAGTTGGGGGTAAAAAAAACAAAGTTGGAAGAGGTGATAAAGGATTAAAGGGGTGTGTGAGGGGTGGGGGATGAAGGGGGGTTTAGGTTTTTTAAAGAAAGATCATGGAACATTGGGATGATGTTATCTGGGGTTATAAAGTTTTGGGGGATGATGTGGTTGGGTTAAAGTTTTTGGATTAGTGTTTTGTGGTTTTGATGTTTTTTGGTTTTTGGGGAGGTGGGGGGAAAATTTTTTTAAATTTGTAGGATTGGGGGAGGGAGTATGAGATTTTTTTAGGTAATTAATTAGGAATTGGGTATAAGAATGGAGTATGATAGTTATTGGGATTTTGGGGTATGGTGTTGGGTGGAGTATTTGTAGATGATGAAAGGTTAGTGGGTTAATGGTTTGGGGGGTGGGGTGTGTTTTTATGTTTTGGTAGAAATTGATATTGATGGATGGTGGGGGAAAAGGTATGTGAGGGGGATAATGGGGTGTGGGGGGGGTGTTAAGTAGTTTTTTTAGAAGTGTTGTAGTGTTAGGAAGGGTTTAGAATGATATAGATTTGATATGGAAATAACATATATGTGTTTGGTTGTGTTTTTTTTTGGTTGAAAGTTAGGTGTGTGATTAATATAGTTGATAATGAAATGATTTAGAAATTGGTTAAGGATTGGTGTAGTGGGTGGTAAAAAGGGTTGAAAGAAAGGGGGGATTATAAAGGGGGTGTGGGTGAGGGGGGGGGGATTAAGGGGGGGTATTTTTTAAAGAAAAGTAAATAATAATTGATATAGTTTGGGTTAAAGTTTTGGGATAAAGGGTTTTTAAGTATTGTGTTTGGTTTTTGAATAGTGGTTGTGAGGTTGGGTGGGGATTAGTTTTTTAAATTTCTGGGTTGGGATTGGAATTGGGGGTATAGATGTTATTATTTAATTATTTAGGGAATTGTGGTAAGAGAGAGGGAGTGATAGAGTAATTGAATTTGGGGTATGGGTTTGGGGGTGGAAGGTATGTTTAATGAGTGAAAAGGTTAGTGGGTGAAATGGTTGGGGGGGTGGGGTTGGGGTTTTAATTTTGGGTAGATATTGATGTGGAGTGGGGGGGGGAAAAGGTAGTAGTGAGGGGGGGGTGGAGATTAATGGGGTTGTGTGGGGGGGATTAAGGGAGTTGTTTTAAAGTAGTAGGTTAGGAGGGGTTTAGAGATATGATAAGTTTGGGATATGAAATAAAATTATTGTGTTTGTTTTTGGGGGTTGGATTAAGTTAGGAGTGATTTAATGATAGTTGATTAATAGGGTGAAATGATTTAAGTTGCATTGTTAAAGGATGTGTAGTAGGTATTGGTAAAAAGGGGGGTTTTTGGAAGGACGGTGGGGATAAAATAAGGGTGGTGTGAGCGGTGGGGGGGGTGGAGTTAAGTGTTTTTTTAACAAAGAAAAGATATAAAATGGTGATGTTTGGGTTGTTAAAAAGGTTTGGACTGATATGAAAGGGGTTTTGGTATTTGTGTTTTTGGGAATTTTTTGTGATGGTTGTGGGTGGAAATAGGTTTTTTTAAATTTGTTTGGTATTGGGGGGAAGTAGGTTAGATTGGTATTCAGGGAATTGGGTAAATTGAGATAGAGAGGGTTAGAAGTTATTGATTTTGGGGGTATGTTATGGGTTTGGTGGCAGTATGTTTATTGGGAATGCAAAGGTTAGTGGGGTACCAATGGTTGTGGGTGGGTTGTTTTATGTTTGGTAGATTAGATATGGGATGGGCTAGTTGGAAATGGTAGTGCTGAGGGGAGTAATGGAGGGGTTGGGGGGAGGGGATTAAGAGGATGTTTTAGAATTAGTGTTAGGAGGGTTTAAATGATATATTGTGGAGTTGAAATAAAAGGATTGTTGTTTGTTTTTGGTTTGAAGTTTGATGTATGGAATATATATGGGATAAGTGAATTGATTTAAATTGGGTAAGGGAAGTTTGTGTATTGGTAAAAAGTTGAAGAAGGGGGATAAAAGGGGGTGGTGAGGGGGGGGGGGATTAGGGTTTTGAGAAGAAATTAATATGGATAGGGTTTTGGTTAAAGTTGTTGGATTATAAGGGTTTGGATGTTTTTGTTTTATTGAGTTTGTGTGTGGGGGTTGGGGGGATTGTTGTATATTTGTATGATGGGGGAGTATGAATGTTTGAGGAAGTGGGTAGATTAAGGTGTTAAAGTTTTTATTTGGGGGTTTGGGTTTTGGGGTGGAGGTATGTATAGTGGGAGGGGGAGAATGTTGAGGGGTAAATGGATGGGGTGGGGTTGGGGTTTTATGTATTGGGTAGATAGTGATGTTGGGAGTGGAAAAGGTAGTGTTGATGGGTATAATGGGTTGTGGGGGGGGATTAAGATGTTTTAAAGTAGTGGTTAGGGGTAGGGGTTTAAAGATGATTAGTAGGTTTGGGGGATATGAAATAAATAGATTGTTAGTTTTTTGTGGTTTGAAGTAGGAGATGTTTTTTGGGAATAAGGTGAAATTGATTTAGTTAAAAATGGTTAAAGGGGAGTGTGGTATGTTTAGTATGGGGGGGGTAAAAGTTAAGAGGGGGAGAAAAGGGGGTGGTAGGGGGGGGGAGTTAAGGGGTTATTTTTAGTGGATTTGTAATAAATGGAGGTGGGTGGGGATAAGGGAGGGTTTTGATTAATGGGTTGTTAATGTTTGTGTTATTTGAGTGGGATTGTGGGGATATTGGGGGTTGATGGGTTTTTGTAAATTTGGGTAGGGGGTGTGGTGGAGTATGAGATGTTGTTTGTTGGTTGTTTTGGGGTGGGGTGAGGTTAGATGGTTTGTGGTTGTTTGTGTGGGGTTGGTGGTTTTGTTGGTGGTTGGTATCAGTTAGTTTATTGGATGAAAGGTGATGGGTTTTTGTGGGGGTTGGGGTTGGGGGGGTTTTATGTGTGGTAGATATTGATGTAGTTGAAAAGGTGGTGTAGTGGAGTTGTGGGTGTGGGTGGTGTTGTGTGGGGGTTGGTTTTGTTTTAAAGTAGGGTTAGGTGTTTTGGGGTGATTATGGGGTTGGGATGTTGTGTTGTGTTGGTTTTGGGTGGGTTGAGTTGGGGGGGTGTGTGTTTGTTGGGTGTGGAATTATAGGGTGGTGATGTATATATTGATAATGAAATGATTTAGAAGTTGGTTAAAGGATTGTGTGTGGTAAAAGGTGTTGAAGAGGGATGATAGGGGGTGTTTGGGTTGGGGGGTTGGTGTTGGTTTAAAGAAATAATATGGGTATGTTTTGGGGGTTGGGTGTTGGTGGTATGGGGGGGTTAGTTTTGTGGTGTGGGTTTGTGAGGTTGGTTGGGGTTTTTTGTGGGGGGTGGTGGTGTGGGGGTTGTGGAAGGTTTTGAATTGTGTTGGTGAATTGGGGGTAAAGAGGGTTTGTTGGGTTGTTTGTGGTTTGTGGTTGGGTGGGTTTGTTGGTTGTATTGTAGGGGGGGGGGGTGGTATTTGGTGTTGGGGTAATTGGGTTGAATGGGTTGTTAATTGGTTTGGTTAGGGTGGGGGGTGGTGGTGTTTTGGTTTGTGGTGGATATGTTGGGTTTGGTGGTTGTTGGGTTATTGGGGTGGGGGTGTTTTTTGGTTTTGGTGTGGGGGTTTTTTAGTGTTTTTTTAAGAGTAGTGTTATGGTTGGTGGGTTAGGTGGATATAGTTGTGGGGTTTGAAAAAAATGGGGTTTGGTGGGTGTGTTTGTGGGTGTTGGTTGGGTTTGTTGTGATGTTTTTGTTGGGTTGGATTTAAAAGTGAAAGATGGTTAGAAGTGTGGTTAAAGGGGGTGTGGTGTAGTTGGGAAAAAGAGTTGAGAGGGATAAAAGGGGGTGTTGAGGGAGGGGGGATTAAGGTTTTATAAGAGAAATAATATGGGATATGTTTGGTTAAGTGTGGGATAAATGGGTTTTTAATTTTGTGTTTGTTGAAAATTGTTTTTTGGTGTGTGGGGGGGGGGGGGGGTGTTGGATATTTTTTGGAATTTAGGGAGGGGGGGAGTGGTATGAGATGTTATATTGAGGATTTGTGTAGAAGAGTGGAATAGGTTATGAAGTTATTGATTTTGGGGTATGGGTTTTGGTGGAGATGTTTATTGAGTTAAGGTTTGATTGGGTTTAAATGGGTTTTGGGTGGGGTGGTGGGTTTTATGTTTGGGTAGATATGGGTGATGTTGAGTGGGAAAAGTAGTGTGAGGGGGATAATGGTGGTTTGTAGGGGGGGGGGAGGGTTAAGATTGTGGTTTAAAGGTAGTGGTGGGGGTAGGAGGGGGTGTGTTGTTTTTTAAATGGATATAGGTTTATTGGAGTAAGGTGGGAAATAAGATAAGATTGTTGTGGTTGTTTTGGTGTTGAAGTTAGATGATGTAATATATGGATAATGAGATGATTTAGAATTGTGAAAAGGGGGGATAGGTGTTAGATGTGGGTAAAAAAGGGTTGGAAGAAGAGGGGGATAAAAGGGTGTGGTGAGGGGGGGGGGGAGGGGTTAAGGTTTTTTAAGAGAAATAGAATATGGGGAATTTGATGTTGGGGTTAACGTTTTGGGTATAAAAGGTTGTGGTTGAAAGTTTTGTGTTTTTGAATTGTTTTGAGAGGTTTGGGGGGGGAAAATTTTGTGAAAATTGTATGGGATTGGGGGATATGAGATGTTATTAAGGAATGTGGGTAGAAGGAGGGTAGGTTAGGAAGTAATTATTTTGGGGGTATGGGTTTGGGGTGGAGTATCAGTTTGGAGTGGATGGAATGTAAGGTTAGTTGGTGAAAATGGTTTGGGTGGGGTTGGGGGTTTTATTTTTGGGTAGGATAATGTGATGTTGAGTGGGGAAAAAGGTAGTGTATGGGGGGGGGGATAATGGGGTAATGTGGGGGGGAGGTTAGTAATTTGTTTTATGAATGGTATGTGATGGGAGGGAGGGTTTAGAAGTATAAGAGTTTGGAATATGAAATAAATATTTGGGAGTTGTGTTTTTTTTTGTGTTTGAAGTTAGATGTATGGTAATGATAGTTTTGATAAGGGGTGGAATGATTTAGAAATTGGTTAGAGGGGATGTGTGTAATTGGGGTAAAAAGTTGGAAGAGGGGGGATATAAAGGGGGGTGTGTGAGGGGGGGGGATTTAGGGGGTTTTTAAGAGGAGAAAAATATGGAGTGATGTGGTTGGGGGGGGTTAGGAAGTATTGGGATAAAGGTTTTTGTGAATTTTGTGTTTTTTTGAATTTTTTGTGGGTAGGTTGTGGGTTTTGGAAATTTTTGTAAATTTGTATGGGATGGGGGGAGTATATGTAGATTTTATTAGGGATTGGGGGGTGTAGAAAAGGTAGTTAGAAGGGTTATTGATTTTGGGTATGGTTTGGTGGAGTATGTTGGAGTTGGGAATGAATAGGTTAGTGGGTGAAATGGTTGGGGGGGTGGGTTGTGGGGTTTTATGTTTGGGTAGATATGTAGTAGTTGAAAAGGTATTTGAGGGGGATATGTTAATGGGTATTGTGTGGGGGGAGGGGGGTTAAGATTGTTTTTAAGTGAGTGGGTTAGGAAGGGGGGTTTAGAATATAGTTGGTTGGATATGGGAAATAAAATATAGAATTGTTATTGTTTTTGGTGTTGTAGTTATGGGAGTGATGTAATATATTTGGATAAGGGTGAATTATTTAGAATTGGTTGATGGAGGGGATTGTGTAGTTGTGGGGTAAAAAGGGTTGGAAAGAGGGGGGGATTAAAAAGGGGTGTGTGAGGGAGGGGGGGGAGTTAATGGGGGTTGTTTTATAAGGATAGAAATGAGGGATAAGTGGATATGTTTTTGGATGTAAAGTTTTGGGATTAAGGGTTTTGTTTTAAGTTTTGTGTTTTTTGAATTTTTTTGTGTGGTTGGGGTGGTGGATTTTTTTTTTTAATTTGTTATGTGGATTGGATTGGGGAGTGATGAGAATTTATTAGGGAATGGTGGGTAGAAGAGAGGGGATAGTAAGTAGTTATTGATTTTGGGGTTGAGGGTTTTGGTGGGAGTTATGTTTGAGTGGGGATGTTGATGGTTAGTGGGTGGGGATTATGTTTGGGGGTGGGGTTGTGTTTTATGTTTGGGTAGTATATTGATGTAGTGGAAAAGGTAGTGGGAGGGGGGATAATGGGGTATGTGGGGGGGGGGGTTTAAAGGTGATTGTTTTTTATAGTAGGGGGGGTTTGTGGGTTTTTTATGAGATTTTTTGGGAAATATGGAAATAAATATGAGTTGTTTGGGGGGTTGTTTTGGGTTTGAAGTTAGAGTGATGTTTTATTTAGTTGGATTAAGTGTAAAGATGTTAGAATTGGTTAGGAGGGGTTTTTGTGTTGGGGGGGGGTAAAATAGGGTTGAGAGGGGGATAAAAAGGGTGTGGTTAGGGGGGGGGGTGATTAAGGTTTTTTAAGGGGATAGAAAGGAGATATTGAATATTGTTTGGGTTAGGAAAATAAAGTTTTGGGATATAGGGTTTATGGTGAAATTTTTGTTATTTGTGAATTTTTTGGTGAGTTGGTGGGGGAAAGTATTTTTTGTGATATTTGTTTGGGATTGGGGGAGGGGGGGGTATTAGAATTTATTGGAGGGAATTGGGTTTGTATAGAGATGAGGTAGGGATATAGAAGTTAGTTGATTTTGGGGGGTATTTGGGTTTGTGGAGGTATGTTTGTATGGGATGAAGGTTAGTGGGTAAATGGTTGGGGGGGTGGGGTTGGGGGTTTTATGTTTGGTTAGATATATTGTGATGTAGTGGAAAAGGTAGTGGTAAAGGGGGGGATTAATGGGGTATGTGGGGGGGGGGGGAGGTTAAGGAATAAAGGGGGGGTGTTTTAAAAGGGTATTGGTTAGGGGTTGGGTTTAAATTGATATTATGTTTGGGGGGATTATGAAATAAATATTGGTGTGTTGGGTTGTTTTTGGGTGTGTGGGAAGTTAGGAGATGATGTAATTATTGTTGGGATAATGAAATGATTTAGAATTGGTTAGAGGGAGTGTGGTGGGTAGTTGTGGGGGTAAAAAAGGGTTGGGATGAGGTGGATAAAAGGGGGGTGTGTGAGGGGGGGGGGATTATGGGTTTTTAATGAAGAAAAGAATATGGGATGGATGTTTTGGGGGGGGTTTAGAAGTTTTGGAATATAAGGGGTTTTGTGAAGTTTTGTTGTTTTTGAAAGGGGGTTTTTTGTGAGGTTGTTGGGGGGTTTAATTTTTGAATTAGGTGGTTATGGATTGGGGGGGAGTATATGAGATGTATTGAGGGAATTGGGGTAGAAATGAGGGTAGTTAGAAGTTATTGATTTTGGGGTATGGGTTATTGGTGGAGTATGTTTAGTTGGATTGAAAGGTTAGTGGTGAAATGGTTGGTGGTGGGGTGGGTGGGTTTTATGTTTGGGTAAGATATTGTGATGTGAGTGGGGAAAAGTTAATGTGTATGTGGAGGGGATAATGGGGTATGTGGGGGGGTTAAGGATTGTTGAAGATGGGTTTTATTAGAGTAGTGGTTTAGGAGGGGGGGGGTGTTGGTTTAGTGATATATAAGTTTGGGGGGATAGTGGAAAATAAATATGGATTGGTTTTTGGTGGTTTTGATGGTGTTGAAGTTAGGGGGATGATGTTAATATATGTTGATAAATGAAAATGATGTTAGAAGTTGGGGTTTTAGAGGGGAGGGAGTTGTGGTAGTGTGGGGGGGTAATAAAAGTTTTGAAGAAGGGTGGGATTAAAAGGGGGTGTGTGGGGGGAGGGGGGGGGGGGAGGTTAATAGGGGGTTTTGGTTTTAAGAGGGTTTTATATTAAATTATAGGGTATTAATTTTTAGAAAAATAGAATATGGAGTGTATGTGGGTTGGGGGGTTAGAAGTTTTTGGGATAAAGGGTGTTTGTGAAGTTTTTGTGTTTTTGGGGATTTTTTTTGTGTGAGTTGGGGGTGGGGGGGAAAAGGTTTTTTTGGGTAATTTGGGGGTATGGTGGATGGGGGGGGGGGGAGGGGGATATGAGATTTATTAGGATATTGGTGGGTAGAGAGAGGGTAGGGTTAGAAAGTGTAGTTGATTTTGGGGGTATGGGTTTGGGGTGGAGGGTATTGGTTTTGGGGAGTGGAGTTGAATAGGTTGGAGTGGGTGGAAATTGGTTGGGGGGGTGGTGGTGGTGGGGGTTTTTATGTTTGGGGAGATATGTGATGTGGAGTGGGGGTGGAAAGATGGTAGTGGTGAGGGGGGGGGGATATGGGGGATGGGTGGGGGGGTTTAAGGGTTGGTTTTTTTGTTAAGAGGTGTGTTTAGGTTGGTGGTGTAAATGATTAGTTGTGTTAGGGAGGGGGGGGGGTTTAGGAATATGAAAGAGTTTGGTGATATTGAATTAAAATATGGAGGGTGTGTGTTGTTTTTGGGGGGTGGTTGAAGTTAGGGGGGGGGGGGGGGGGGGGGGGGAGTGATGTAATTATAGTTGGATATAGGATAATGAATGATTGGAGAATTGTTGGGTTAGTGGGGATGTTTAGTGGTGGTAGGTGTGGGGGTAAATAGGTTGAGAAGAGGGGGGGATAAAAGGGGGGTGTGTGAGGGGGGGGGGGGGGGGGGAGGTTAAGGGGTATTTTTAAGAAGGAATGATGAAAATAGATATGGGAGATGATGTGTTGGGGTTAAAGGTTTGGGATGAATGAAGGTTTTTTTAAGTTTGTGTTTTTGGGAATTTTTTGGGGTGAGGTTGGGGGTGGGAGGGGAATAAGGTTTTTTGTATTTTGTAGTGGGATGAGGGGGGGGGGGGAGGATATTGAGATGGTGTAGGGATATTGTGGTAGGGATTGGGTATATGAATTGGGGTAGTGTAGAAGTTAGTTGATTTTGGGGGGTGGGGTTATGGGGGGTTTGGGGTGGGGATAGGGTATGTTTGGTGTGGAAGGTGAAAGTGTGGGAGTGGGTAAAATGGTTGTTGGGTGGGTGTTGGGGTTTTAGGTTTGGGTAGATATTGAATGTGAGTGGTGGGAATAGGGGAGGTTGTAGGAGGGGGGGGATAAGGGGGTTATTGGTGGGGGGGGAGGGGGATGAATTGTTTTAGAGAGTAGTGGGTTAGGGTTAAGGGAGGGTTTGAAGGATTTAAGTATAGTTTTGATATGGGGGAAATAAATATGGAGGGGTTGTTGTTTGTGTTTTGGGGGTGGAAGTTAGTGGATGATGATAATGTATTAGTTGGATTTATAGGGTGAAGATGTTATTTATGGATGGATATTTAAGGGTGGTTAAGGTGGGGGGAGCGGGTGGGTGTAGTGTGGGGGGTAAGAAAGTGGTTGTTAAAGAGGGGGATAAAAGAGGTTGGAGAGGTGGGCGTGTGTGAGGGGGGGGGGGGGATTAAGGTGAGGGGTTTGTTTGTAGATTAGGTAAAGAATGATTGGGAGATATGATGTATGTGGTTGGGTTGTAGAAGTTTTGGGATTAAAAGGGTTTTGGTATTTTGGGGGATGTTTTGTGTTTGTTGGGAATGTTTTGTGATGGTTTGAGGTTGGGGGGTGTTTTGGGGGGGGGGCAAAGGGTTTTTTTGTATTAATGATTGTTGGGGGTAGGTGGGATTAGGGGGGGGGGGAGGGGGGTGTTTAATGAGATTTATTAGAGGGAATGTGTGGGGGGGGTAGAGAGAGGGGGAGGTTAGAAGTTATGTTGATTTTGGGTATGGTATGGGGGTTTGGGTTGGAGTATGTTTGGGGAAGTGGGAGAGTGACTAAGGTTAGTGGGTAAAATGGTTGTGGGGTGGGGTTGGGGGGTGGGTTTATGTTTGGGTAGAAGTTATGTGATGTGGAGTGGGGGAAAAGGTAGTGTGAGGGGGGATAATGGGTGTGTGGGGGGGGAGGGTTAAGGGGAGTGGTATTAGAGAGTTTTAAGGAGTAGTGTTAGGGTAGGGGGTTTTTAAATGAAGAGATAGGTTTTGTTAAAAATAGGGATGTTTGGGTGAAATAGGGGTGGAAATAAAATATGAGGTTTGTGTGGGTTGGTTTTTTGGGTGGGTTGAAGTTTAGTGGAGTGATGATAATTGATAGTTGGATAGAAGGTGAAATGATGTTAGAAGGTTGTTTGAAGGGGGAGTTGGGGGGGGGGGAGGGGGGGGTGGGGTGTGTTAGTGTCTGGGGGGGGGTAAAAAGGTTGAAGAGTAGGGGGGGATAAATTTGTTTGTTTTTGAATAAAAGGGTGTGTGTGAGGGGGAGGGGGGGGGGGGGGAGGTTAAGGGGGGGGGGTTGTATTTTTAGATGAGGTAAAGAGATATGGGTAGGGTATGTTTGGGGGGTTGGGGGGTGGTAAAAGTTTTGGGAGAGTGGGGGAAAGGGTTTTGGGGTTAAGTTTTTGTGTTTTTTGAATTTTTGTGGTGAGTTGTGTGGGGGTGGGGGAATAAGTTTTTTGTAAATTTTGGTAGTTGGGGGAGTGTGGATTAGGGGGGGGAGGTATGAGATGTTATTGAGGGAATGTGGGGGGGGTAGAAGGATGAGGGGAGGTTAGAAGTTAGTTGATTTGGGGGGGGTATGGGGGTTTGGGGTGGTAGGTTATGTTTGGAGTGGAGTGAAAGGTTTAGTGGGTGAATGGTTGGGGGTTTTGGGGTTAGTAGGGGGGTGTTATGTTTGGGTATATATGTATGTATTGTAGGGATAAAGTAGTAGTTGTGAGTGGGGGGGGGATAAATGGGGTGTGTGGGGGGGGAGGAGTTAAGGAGTTGTTTTAGGGAAGGGATAGTGGGGTTACGGGGGTAGGGGGGGGTTTAGGAGAGGGGGGGGGGGGGTGGATAGGTTTGGGGTTTTGTGGGATATGTGGGAAATAATTAATATGTTAAGGAGTTGTGTGGTTGTTTTTGGTGTTGAAGTTATGGGGGGGGGGGGAGATGATGTAAGTGATAGTTTTGGATAAAGGGTGAGAATGATGTTATGGAAGTTGGGGTTAGGAGTGAGGATTGAGAGTGTGGTGGGGTAGTGGGGTGGGGGGGGGGGTAAAAAGTTTGGGGAAGAAGGGGGGGGGGATTAAAAGGGGGTGTTGTGAGGGGGGGGGGGGGGGGGGGGATTAATTTGTATGGGGGGTTGGGTTTTAAGAGAGAGATAAGATTTGGGGAGGTGGGGGGGATGTGTTGGGGGGTGTAGGATAGTTATTGGGATGATAAAGGGTTTTTGGGTGAGAGTTTTGTGTTTTTGGGAATTTTTTGGGTGATGGTTGGGGGTGGGGGGAATAGGGTTTTTTGGGTAAATTTGGGTTTGTATGTGGGAATTGGGGGGGGGTTGGTATGTGATGTTATGTGAGGAATGTGGGGTATAGATTGGGGGGGGGGGGTTGTTGGAGGGGGATGGGGGTAGTTAAGAAGTTAATTTGATTTTTGGGGGGGGGGGTATGGGGGGGTTTTGGGTGGAGGGTTATGTTGCGTGAGTGGGGGAGGTTGAAGTGTTGAGTGTGTGAAATGGTTGGTGGGGTGGTGGGGTGGTGGGTTTTATGTTTGGGTAGATATTTGATGTGAGTTTGGGGAAAGGTAGTGTGAGGGGGAGGATAGATGGGGTGTGTAGGGGGGGGAGGTTATAAGGGGGAGTTGTGGGGGGGTTTAAGGAGAGGTAGTGGGGGTTTAGGGGAGGGTTTAGTTTGGATGGATAGTTAGTTTGTGGGATGAGTGAAATAAATGAGTTGGAGTTGTTGTGTTGGTTTTTGGGGTGTTGGAAGTTAGGGATGATGTGTATGTTTATATTAGTTGATTAAGGTGAAGAATGATTTTGTTAGAAAGTTGGGTTAGGAGGGGGAGTCGGGTGGTGGTAGGATGATGTTGGGGGGTAAATAAGGGGTTGGGAAGAGCGGAGGGGATAAAAGGGGGTGTGTGAGGGGGGGGGGGGAGGTTAAAGGGGGGTTGTTTTAGAAGAGGAGGAAATAGATATGGGAGAGTGTATGTGGGGGTTTGGTGTTAGAAGTGTTTGGGAATTATAAAGGGTTTTGGGGGGGGTAAGTTAATGTTGTGTTCTGATTTGAATTTGGTTTTGGGGGGAGGTGAGGTATGGGGGGGTGGAGGGGGAAAATGTTTTTGGTATAATTTGGTTTGGGATTTGGGGGAGGGATATGAAGTAATGTATTAGGGAGGGAAATTTGGGTATAGGTAGTTTATGAGGGGTGGTTAGAAGTTAGTTGATTTTGGGGGGGTATGGGTTTGGGGGTGGAGGTATGTTTGGGAGTGGAGTGAAAGGTTGATTGGGTAAATGGTTGGGGGGTGGTGTGGGGTTTTATGTTTTTGGGGTAGATATTGATGTGAGTGGGGGAAAAGGTAGTGTGAGGGGGGGATAATGGGGTGTGTGGGGGGGGGGTTAAATGGAGTTGTTTTAAGGAGGGTAGTGGGTTAGGGTAGGGTTTAGAGAATGGATAGTAGTTTGGGATAGTGGGAATAAATATGGAGTTTTTGTGTGTTGTTTTGAGGTGTTTGAAGTTAGGGGGGAGTGATGTAATGATAGTTGATAAGGTGAAATGATGTTAGAAGGGTTGGTTGAGGAGATGGGGGGAGTGGGTGGTAGTGGGGGGTAAAAGGGGGTTGGAAGAGGGGGGATAAAAGGGGGTGTGTGAGGGGGGGGGGGGGGGAGTTTAAGGGGGGTTGTTTTAAAGAGGACAAATAAGGGCTATGGGAAGGTGATGTGGTTTGGGGGTTATGAATTTTTGGGGATGGGATAATGGTGTTTTGGGGTAAGTTTTGTGTTTTTGGAATTTGTTTGGGGTGAGGTTGTGGGGGTGGGGGGGGGGGGAAATGGTTTTTGTTCAATTTGGGGGGTAGTGGGGAGGGGTGGGGGGGGGGGAGGGGGGGAGTATTGAGATGTTATATAATTGGGATTTAATTTGAGGAATTGTGGGGTAGAGAATATGATGGTGAGGGTTAGAAGTTTAGTTGATTTTGGGGTGTAGTGGGGTTTGGTGGGGTGGAGGGTATGTTTGGGAGGGATGGAGTGAAAGGTTGAGGTGTTGTGATGGGTGCATGGTTTGGGGTGGGTGGGGTGGGTGGTGTGGGGGTTTTATTGTTTGGGTAGATATGTGATGTGAGTGGGGGGAAAAGGTAGTGTTGAGGGGGGATAATGGGGGTGTGTGGGGGGGGGGGAGGGGGTTAAGGGAGTGTTGGTTTTTTTTTTAGAGAGGAGAGTAGTGGGTTAGGTTAGGGGAGGGGGTTAAGAGATGGGATAGTAGGTTTGGGGATTGGTGGGGAAATAAATTATGGAGGGTTGTGTTGGTTGTTTGTTTTTGGGTGGTTGAAGTTAGGGGGATGATGTAATATAGTTGGATATAAGGTGAAATGATGTTAGAAGGTTGGGTTGAGGGAGGGAGTGGTGGGGAGTTGGTAGTATGGTGGGGTAAAAGGGTTGGAAGTAGGGGGTATGATAAAAAGGTGGTGTGTGAGGTGGGTGGGGAGGGTTAGGGGGTTTGGTTTAGGAGGAGGAAATAGGATATGGGAGGTGATGGTGGTTGTGGGGGTGAGAAAGTTTTGGGATTAGAAGGGTTTTGTGAAGTTTTGTGTTTTTGAATATTTTTTGGGTGAGGTTGGGGGGGTGGGTGGGGAATAAAGTTTTTTGGTAAATTTGTAGTGGGGATATAGGGGGGGGAGGGATATGAGATGTTTATTGAGGAAATTGTGGGGGTGAGAGCTTTTTTGATGGGGGAGGTTAGAAGTTAGTTGATTTTGGGGGGGTATGGGGGTTTTTGGGGGGTGGAGGTATGTTTGGGGGGAGTGGGGGGGGAGAGGTGAAAAGGTTTAGTGGGGAAACATGGTTGGTGGGTGGGTGTGGGTGTGGGTTTTATTGTTTGGGTAGATATGTGGATGTGAGTGGGGAAAAGGTAGTGTTGAGGGGGGATTTTAATGGGGTGTGTGGGGGGAGTTAAGGGAGGTGGGGGGCGGGTTTAAGGATTTGGGTTTTAGAGAGGGTATGGGTTAGGGGAGGGGGTTTAGAGTATGGATAGGTAGGGTTTGGGGATATGGGAAAATAAATATGGAGGGTTTGTGTGGGGTTGTTTTATGGGTGGGGGGTTGAAGTTAGGGGGGAGGTGATGGTTAATGGTATAGTGATTAAGGGGTGAAATGATGTTTAAAGTTGGGGTTAGAGGGGGAGGGGGGGATGTGGTGGTAGTGTGGGGTAACAAGTGGTTGGTAATTTGAAGATGTTGGGATAAAAGGGGGTGTGTGAGGGGGGGGGGGGAGGGGTTAAGGGGGGGGGTTGTTTTAGAGAAGGAAATTAGATTTGAGATTGATGTTGGTTGGGGGTGTAGAAAGTTTTTGGGAATCGATAAAGGTTTTGGTGGAAGTTTATGTGTTTTTGGAAGTTTTTTTGGTATTTGGGGTGAGTTGGGGGGGGGTGGGGGGGAAAAGTTTTTTGTAATATTTTGGGTAGGTTTGGGGGATTTGGGGGGGGGAAGGTATTGAGATGTTATTGAGGGAATTGTGGTTGTTTGGTAGAAGGGGAATTGAGGGAGGTTAGGAATGTTTAGTTGAATTTTGGGGGTATGGGGTTTGGGGTGGAGGGGTATGTTTGGGGGGGGGAGGTTGTATTGCAAGGTTGGAGTGGGTGAAATGGTTGGTGGGTGGGGTGGGGGGGGGGGTTTTATGTTTGGGTAGAATGTTTTTTTATTTGGATGTTGAGTGGGGAAAAGGTAGTGTGAGGGGGGGGGATAATGGGTGTTATGGGGGTGGGGGGGGGGTTTAGGGAGTTGGTTTTAGTGTTAGTGGTTCGGGTAGTGTTAGGTGAGGGGGGTTTTTTTAAGTATGATAATAGTTTTGGTTGGATTATGTGGGAAAATAAAGTATGGAGGGTTTGTTTGTTGTTTTTGGGGGGGGTGGGTGAAGTTAGGGGGGAGGTGATGTAATATATAGTTGAGATTTAAGGGTGAAATGATGGTTAGAAGTTGGGGTTGGAGAAGGGGGGGAGTTGGTGGGTAGTGTGGGTGGGGGGTAAAAAGGGTTGGGAATGAGAGGGGGATAAAAGGGGGTGGTGTTAGGGGGGGGGGGGGGGGGAGGTTAAGGGGGGGGTTTTTATAGAGAGGGAAATAGATTATGGGAGTGTATGTGGTTGGGGGTGTAGAAGTTTTGTGATAGAAGGGTTTTGGGGGAAGTTTTGTGTTTTTTTGAATTTTTGGGGTGGAGGTTGGGGGGGTGGGGGGGGGGGGGAATATTTTGGTAAATTGGGGTAAAAATTTGGTAGTGGATTAGGGTAGGGAGGTGGAGGATATAAGAGATTTGATTAGGGAATGTGTGGGGGGGGTTAGAAAGATGGGAAGAGGGGAGGGTGAGAAGTTTAGTTGATTTTGGGGGTATTGGGTTTGGGTGGTGTGGCAGTTATTTTTGGAGTGGGGGAAGTGAAAGGTTGGAGTGTGGTGAAATGGTTGTGGGTGGGTGGGGTGTGGGGGTTTATTATTGTTTGGGTAGATATGTGGATGTGGAGTTGGGGAAAAGGTAGTGTGAGGGGGGGATAAATGGGGTGTGTGGGGGGGGGAGTTAAATGGGATTGGATTTAGAGAGAGTAGTGGTTAGGGAGGGGGGGGGGGTTTAGAGAGGGATATGAATATAGTAAGTTGGGGATATAGTGGTAAATAAATAATTGAGGTTGTGTGGTGATTTTGGGGTGTTGAAGTTATGGGGGAGAGATGTAAATGAAAGTTTGATATTAGGTTGCAATTCAATTTTATAAAGTTGGTTTGAGGCGAGAGGGGATGTGTTGTGTTAGTACGTGGTGGGGGTAAACAAATGGGTTGGAAGAACGGGTGGTGCAAACACAGGGGTGTTGTGAAGGGGGGGGGGTGGAGGGGGTTACAGGGGGGTTGGTTTTATTTTCTTCGAGGAAGTAAAATAGATATATGAGGATCGGATGATTATGGTTGGGGGTGTACGAGCAGTTTGTGGTATTAAAGGTTTTTAGGTGAAGTTTTGTGTGTTTTGTGATTTTTTGTGGGGTGAGGTATTGGGGGGGGTTGGGTGGGGAACAGGTTTTATGTAAATTTTGGTATGGTATTCGGGGGGGAGTATGAAGATTTATTGAGGAATTGGTTAGAGGAGAGGGGAGGGTTTCGAAGTTATATTATAATGTGGGTATGGGGTTTGTTTTGATATAATATTTTGGCTTAAGTAGAGAAGGTAGATTGAGAAATGGTTGGGGTGGGGATGGGGGGATAAATGTATTATTGAATAAGAAATGAGATTCGGAGTGGGGGAAATGTCTTTTGCGGGGGGCTATAATATTGGTTGTGGGGGGGGGAGGTTACTAATGGGATTGGTATTCGAGAGGTAGTGGGTTAGTGTAGGGGGGATAATATGAAAGAAGTATGGGTATAATGTCAAATAAATATTTGAGGGTTTGTGGTTGTTTATTTTGGGGTGGTTGAAATTAGGGGAGTGATGTAATGTATAGTTGTAAAAGTGAAAATAATTAGAATAGTGGTTGAGAGAGTTGGAGTGAGGTGTTGTAATGGGTTGGGGTACCACACGGGGTTGGAATAGGTGGGGATTAAAATGGTGTGTGTTAGGGGTTGGGGGGGAGGGGTAAAGGGGGATTTTAAAGAGAAATAGTATGTAGAATTGTGTTGGTGTACGAGATTTGGCTAAAGGGTTTAGGTGAAATTTTGTGATAAAGAGAATTTTTTGGGGTGAGGTATTGGGGGGGGTGGGTGGAAAATGTTTTGGTAAAATTGGGTAGTGGGATTGGGGGTGGAGGTATTAGTATTTATTGCTGAATATGGGGTAGAAGAGTGTAGGGTAAAGTTAGTTGATTAGGGGTGTATGGTTGGGGGGTGGCAGGGTATGTTTAGTGGAAGAGCAAGTTGGGAGTGGTGGGGAAAAGGATGGGGGATGTGTGAGGGGGTTTTATGTTTGGGATATGAGAGAGATTAATAATTATTAGTGGTGGTGTTTTGTGAGATGGTATTAGGGTGGGTGCTAAAGATAATTGTTTTTAGGTGGGGGATATTTGTGAGGTTGTGAAGTAAGAAAGGGTGGTTAGTTGATAAGGTTTAGGGATATTAGGGTGGTGGAGTGTGGGTGGGTATATTATGATGGTCTTGAGGGTTTGAGGGGTATGTTGGGTAGTATAAAAAATTGTGTATGAGGAATTGGGGGGAGGTGAGAGGGAATTATGATAAAGTGTTGTGATAGGGGTGGGGATGTGGGTGTGGGGTGAAAGGGGTTTGGTTAGGGGTTGGAGGAGTATTAGAAATTTGATGAATATGGGATGGGGAGAATGGTGGTGAGAATAATGGAAGATATTTATTTTGGGTTTGTGTTTTGGGGGGGGGGGATTATCGTATGAAATGGGGGGATAAATGAAGTGTTAGTACAGAAAATAGAAGGTTAGAGTGGGAGGGTGGGGTGAAGATGGTGATGTGTGAGATAAAGGGTTGGAGAATGGTTGGTAGGAAGTGTTGGCAAAATGTGGGGGGGGGTAAAAATGAGGTTATGGGTAGAAAGAGAAGGAGAGGGGGTAATTGGGGTATAGGGGATATGTGTAAGGAGAGAGGGGATTGGAGAATGGGAAGATTTTTTTGTGTGTTTTGGGGGGGGGGTATTTTATGTTGGTGTATTGGAATTGTATTGGAGAGGGGTGGTAGGTGGGTTGGGATAAAAGATATTTGTTTTTAGGTTGCGAAGTTTTGTGGAGGTTGGTGAAGGTAAAGTGAAGGGTGGGTAGTTGATTAGGGGTTTAGGGGGAATATTAGGGGGTGGGAGGGTGTGGTAGTTATAGTGATGTATTGAGGGGTTTGATGGGGGGGGAGGTGGTGGGTATATTAAAATTTGGGGGTTATGAGGGAATGGGGGAGGGGGTGAGGGGGGTAATTTTGAATAAAGTGTTTGATAGGGGGGGGATGGGGGTGTTGGGGTAGGAAGAAGGGTTTTGGGGGGGTTTGGGGTGGAGGAGTATTAGGAAGTGAGTAATTATGGGGAGGGGGGTTATAGAAGGGGAGGAATAATGGGGAAATTATTTTTTTTGTTGTGTGTTTTTTTGGGGGGATTATATGGGTAGGAAATGGATTAAATGAAGTGGAAGTATAGATGGAATGAATTTGAAGGAGGTTATGAGGAGGGGGGGTGGGAGTGGGGTGAAGGATGGTGGAGGTGGGATGAGATAAAGGGTTGGAGAATGGGGTGGAAGTGTGGAAAGGATGGGGGGGGGGGTAAGAGGGGTATGGGTAGGTAGGGAAAGGGAAGGGTAATTGTATAGGGATAGGTGTAGGAGAGTGGGATGGAGAATGGGGGAAGATTTTTTTGTGGGGTTTTGTTGGGGATTTTTTGTGTGGTTGGGGAATTGTAGTGTGTAGGTGGGGTATGGGGTGGGGGGATAAAAGAGTTTTGTTTGTAGGTTGGGAGTTTTGTTGAGGTTTGGTGAAGTAAGTAAGGGTGGGTATTTGATTAGGGTTTAGGATTTAGGGTGGAGGGTGGGGGGTGGGGTAGTTAGGTGAGTGGTATTAGAGTTTGAGGAGGGATGTTGGTATATAAAATTTGTGGGGGGGTATGAGGAATTTTTTATATATAGGGGGGGGGGGGGAAGGGTGGGGGGATTGGGGAGGAAATTTTTGATATAAAGGTTTTTTAGGGGGGGGGGGATGGGGGGTGTTGGGGGGTGGAGAAGGTGGTTTGGGGAGGTTTGGGTGGTGAGGAATATATGAAGTGAGTAGGAGTAGGGAGGGAAGTATGGTATATGGGAGTGGTGAGTAGTTGATAAGGGGGAAGATTATTTTTTTGTGTGTGTGGTGGGTTTTGGGGGATTATAGTTAGGAAATGGGGGCATAAAATAGGAGTGGTATAGGAGTGAGAAATTGGGATATGGAGGTTAGGATGGTTGGGAGGTGGGGAAGGATGGTGGAGGGGATGGTGAGATAAAGGTGGTGGAGAATGGGGGTGGAAGTGTGGAAAGATGGGTGGGGGTAAGAGGTATGTGGTAGGAGGGAAGGATGAGGGTTTAATTTATTTAGGGATAGTGGTAGGAGAGGGGGATGAGAGGGGGAAATGGGGAGATTTTTTGTGTGTTTTGGGGGGGGGATTATTTGTGTGTGGTTGGGGAATTGTAGTGTGAGGGTTGGTTTTTGGTGGGTGGGGGGAATAAAAGAGTTTTTGTTTTAGGTTGGGGGGTGTTTGTAGGTTGTGAAGTAAGTAGAAGGGTGGGTTATTGATTAGGGTTTAGGGATATATAGGGGGTGGAGGGTGGTGGGTATTAGTAGTTGTATTGAGGGTGGTTTTGAGGGGTTTAGGTGAGTTGGTAGGGATGATAAAATTTTGGGGGGGTATGAGAATGGGAAGGGGGGAGGGGAGAGGGGAAAAATAAAAAAAAAAAAAAAAAAAATATAATATATTAAGGGGGGAGGGGGAATTTTGAATAAAGGTTTGATAGGGGGGGGGGGGATAAAATTTTGTTTAAAGGTTTGTTAGGGTGGGATGGGGGTGGTGGGGTGGGAGATAGGGGTTTTTGGGGGGGGTTTGGGGTGAGGAGTTATTAGGAAGTTGAGAAGTATGGAGGGAGAGTAAGAAGGGGGAGGAATAATGGGAAATTATGTTTTTTTGTGTGTGTTTTTGGAGGGATTATATTAGGGGTGAAATGGGGATAAATGAAGTTTAGTAGAGAAGAAATTATAGAGGTTAGGAGGGGTGGGAGAGGTTGTGAAGGTGAAATGGTGGGGGGAGTGGTGGTGAGGATAAAGGGTGGGGTGTAAGAATGGGCGTGGAAGTGTGGATTATGGGGGGGGGGTAAAGAGGGTATGGGTAGAAGAAGAGAGGTAATTTATAGGATAGTGTAAGAGGGGGGATGTGAGGAATAGGAAATTTGTTTTTGTGGGTTTGGGGGGATTTTTTGTGTGTTTGGGGTGGTTAATTGTAGTGAGTGTTAGTGGGTCATTGGTGGGGGATAAAAGAGTTTGTTTTTAGGTTGGGGATTTGTAGTTTGTAGTGAAGGGAAAGTGAAGGGTGGTAGTGATTAGGGTTTAGGGATATTAGGGGGGGTGGAGGTTGGAGGGTTGTGATTTAGGGTAGTGTATTGAGGGTTTAGGGGGGAGTGGATGGTGGGATTTTTTAAAAGTTGGGGGATAGTATGAGGAATGGGGGAGGAGGGAAATTTTGAATTAGATGGTTGTGATAGGGGGGGGGGGATGTGGGGATGTGGGGAGGTAGAAGGGAGGTTTGGGGGGGTTTGGGGTGGGGAGGGAGTAATTAGGGAAGTGAGAAGTATGGGGAGATGGTAGAGAAGGGGGAGGATAATGGGAAAGGGGGGATTATTTTTTTTGTGTTTGTGGTTTTGGGGTGATTTATAGTGTAGGAAATGGGGGATAAGAATGGAAGTTAGTTAGAAAAAAAGAAAATGTGGAGAGAGGTTGAGGAGTGGGATGGGGTGGAAGGGGTATGGTGGGGAGGGGTGTTTGAGGGATAAAAAGGGTGTGGGAAGAAAATGGGGGTGGAAGTGTGGAAAATGGGGGGGGGGTAAAGGAGGGGGTATGGTTAGGAAGGAAGGAAGTGGTTAATTTATTATGGGATAGTGTTAGAGAGGGTATGTGAGGAATGGGGTGAAGGGATTTTTTTGTGTGTTTTGGGGGATTTTTTGTGTTGTAGTGGTTGGGAATTGTGAGTGGTTGAGGGTGTTTGGGTGGGGGATAAAAGAGTTTAGTTTTTTAGGTTGGGGGGGGAAGTTTTGTAGGTGGGGGGTGAATAAGTAAGGGTGGTTAGTTGATTAGGGTTTAGGGATATTTGGGGGGGGGTGGAGGTTTGGTGAAGTTTAAGTGGAGGTGGGTATTGAGGTATGCTAGGGAGAGTTGGGTATAATAAAGAATTTGGGTATGAGGAAATGTGGGGATGGGGAGAGGGAATATTGAATAAAAGGTTTGATATGGATGGGGATGGGGGGTGTGGGGGGGGAGAAGGGGTTAGGGGGGGGTTTGGGGGTAGTAGTATTAGGAAGTGGAGAAGGGAATGGGAGGGGTAGAGAGGGTGGAGGAATAAAGGGTGAAGATATTCTTTTTTTTGTAGTTGTTTTTGGGGGGATTACTATTGGGTAGGATAAATGGGGGGGATAAAATGAATAGTGATATGTAGAGAGAAATTGATAAGATGTTAGGAGGGGTGGAGGTTGGGTGAAGGGATTGGTGGGGGAGCTGGGATGTTGAGGAAAAAGGTTGGATGGAGAATTGGGGGTGGAAATTGTGGAAAATGGGGGGGGGGTAATAGTGAGGGGTATTTGGTCGTAGGGAAGAGGTGGAGAGGGATCACATTCTATATGTATAGTGTAGGTCGCCTTGTGTAAGGAGACATGGGGGGGGGGGGGGGGAGGAAATTTTTTATATGTAGTTATTGTTGATATAATGAGATTTTTGGTGATGTGGGTGGAAATTGTGATGGGTGAAGGGTGCGGGTGTTTGTGGTGGGGGGAATAAAAGTATGTTTTGTTTTAGGTTGGAGTTAGTGAGTAGGGATTGGAAGGTAAGTGGAAGAAGGGTTGTATATTGAATTAGTTTTTAGGGGACTTATGTAGGGGTGTAGGGTGGGATGGTGTAGTTTGAAGTATGTATTTAGGGGGGTTTTGGAGGGGGAGGGTGGTGGGGTATAAAACAATTAAATTTGGGATAAGAGGGGGGGGAATGGGGGGGGGGGGGGGGGAGGATGGTATTCAATAGAATTAGGGATTATTGAATAAATGGTTGTTGAATAAGGGGGAGGGATGGTGGTTATGTGTGGTGGGAGAAGGGTTATTGGGGTTTGTGTTGGGGAGATTATTAGGAATTGTGCGAATATGGGAGGGGGGTAAAGGGGGGAGGAATAATGGGTGGAAGGATTATTTTTTTTGGGTGTGTGTTTTTGGGGGGGATTATAGTTAGGGTGAAATGGGGTATAAATGAAATGGGTAGTTATGATAAAATTGAAATAAAGGTTAGGAGGGGTTTGGGAGAGGTGGGGTTTATAGGGAAGGATGGTTGGATGTTTTGAGATAAAGGAATGTGGAGATATGGGGGTGGAAGTGGTTGAAAGGATGGGTGGGGGGGTAATAGGGTAAAGGGTATGAGGGAAGGAGGAATAAATGGTATTTATAGGGATAGTGTAAGAAGGGGGGTATTGGAGGAGAATGTAGGAAGAATTTTTTGTGTTATTTGGGGGGGGGATATTTTTTGTGTGTGTTGGGAATTGTATGTGAGAGGGGTGTTTGGGTGGGGGAATTTAACAGAGTTTTGTTTTTAGGTTGGGGGAGTTTGTAGAGTGGTGAAGTAAGTTGAAGGGTGGTTATTGATTAGGGTTTAATGGGGAATATTAGGGGGGTGGAGGTGGTGGTAGTTTATGAGTTGGTTATTTGAGGTTAAGTGGGGGGGGGGGGGGGAGGGGGGATGTGTTGGTTAAATATAAAATTTGGGTATGAGGGGGGAATGGGGGAGGGGGGGTATAGGAATTTTGAATAAAGGTTAGTGATAGTGGGGGGATGGGTGGTGTGGGGTGAGAAGGGGTTTTGGGTTTGGGTTTGGGGTAGGAGTATTAGGTAAGTGAGGAAGGTATGGGGAGGGTAAGAAGGGGGTAGGAATAATGGGGGGGATATGGTTTTTTTGGGGTTTTGGTGTGTGTTTTTTGGGGGATTATATGTTAGGAAATGGGGATAAATGAAGTGGGTTAGTAGAGAAAATTGATAAGAGTTAGGAGTGGAGGTGTGAAGTTGGGATGGTAGGAGGGTTGTGAGGGATAAAAGGGTGGGTGGAGGAATGGGGGTGGAAGTTGGTGAAAAAATGGGGGGGGGGTATAGAGTATGGGTAGAGGGGAAGGGAAGGGTATAATGGTTATAGGATAGTGTTAAGAGGGGGATGGAGGAATGGGAAGATTTTTTTGTGTGTTGGGGGATTTTGTTGTGTGGTTAATTGTGAGTGTGAGGGGGTGGGGTTTGGGTGGGGGATAAAGAGTTTTGGTTTTTATGGTTGGGGAAGTGTTGTGAGGTTGTGAATTAAGTGGAAGGTGTGGTATTGATTATGGTTTAGGATATTAGGGGGGTTGGAGGGGTGTTGGGTAGGTTTATGGAGGTGGGTATTGAGTTTAGAGGGGGAGTTGGTATATAAAATTTGGGGGGTATGAGGAATGTGGGGGAGGGGAGAGGAATTTGAATAAAGGTTTGATAGGGGGGATGGGGGGTGTGGGTAGAAGGGGTTTGGTTTGGGGGGTAGGGTATTAGGAAGTAGGAGTAATATGGGGGAGAGGGGGTAAAGGGGGAGGTAATAATGGGGAATTTTTTATTTTGTTTGGGGTGTATGTTTTTTGGATTATATTTAGGAAATGATAAATGAAGTGTTTGTAAGTAGGAAAATTATAGAGTTAGGAGTGGATGGTGTGAAGGATGGTGGAGGGGTAGTGTAATATAAGGTGGGTTGAGAATGGGGGTGGAAGTGTGGAAAATGGGGGGTAATTAGGTATGAGAGTATGGGTAGAGAAGATGAAGGGGGAGAAGGGTAATTGTATAGGGATATTGGTAGAAGGGGGATGGAGGAATGGGAAGGGGATTTTTTTGTGTTTGTTTTGGGGGATTTTTTTGTGGTGTGTGTTAATTGTAGTGTGTAGGGTGGTTTGGGTGGGGGGTGGAAATTTAAAAGTAGTTTTGTTTTAGGTTGAGTTTGTTGGTTGAATAAGTAAGGGTGTAGGGTTAGGTTTGTGAGGTTTGAATAAGTAAGGGGGGGTATTGATTAGGGTTTAGATATTAGGGGTGGAGGTTGGGGGGGTATTAAGATGTAATGAAGGTTTGAGGGGAGTTGGGTAGTATAAATTTTGGTATGAAGGGGGGGGAATGGGGGGAGGGGAGAGCAATTTAATGAATAAAGGTTTAAGAGCATAGGGGTTGGATGAAGGGGAAGTGTTATGGCTAGTTGAGAAGGGGTTGGGTTTGGTGTTGAGGAGTCTATTATGAAGTGAGAAGTTAAGTGGGGGAGGTAGAGAGGTGAGTACATGAATAAAAGTGAAGATACTATTTTTTTTGATGTCTGTTTTTTGGGCTTATATGGGTAGAGAAAATGGGGGATAAATGAAGTGGTTAGTAGAGATAAACGACATAAAGTAAAGTTAGGGAGGTTGGAGGGTGGGGGTTGAAGGGATGTGTGAGGGGGTTGGAGATTAGATAAAGGGTGTGGAGAATGGGGGTGGATAGTGTGGAAAAATTGGGGGGGGGGTAATGAAAATACAGAGGGGGTATGTGTAGTCGAAGGCAGGAAGGGAGGGATGGTAATTGTATAGGGTGATAGTGGTAGAGAGGTTGGATTGTAGGAATGGGGGGAAGATTTTATTAGTGGGGGTTTTTGGGGGGGGGGATTTTGTGATGTGTTGAATTGTGAGTGCGTGATAGGGTGTTTGAGGGTGGGGGGATAATAAAGTAGTTTTGTTTTTAAGGTTGGAGTTTGTGAGGTTGGGGGGGGTGAATAAGTGAAGTGTGGGTAGTTGATTAGGGTTATATGGATACATTAGGGGGTGTAGTGGGTTTGGTAGTTTATGGATGTGTATTGAAGGGGTTTGGAGGAGGGATTGGTTGATTATATAAGTAATTTGGGGGGCTATGAGGGGAAATGGGGAGTAGGGGAGGTGTGGGGAGGAATTTTGAATTAAAAAAGGTTGTGATAGGGGGGGGTGGGGGGATGGGGGGTGTGAGTGGTGGAGAATGGGTTTGGGGGGGGGTTTGGGGTGGAGGCGTATTAGGAAGTGAGAGATATGGGAGGGGGGTAAAGTGGGAGGAATAATGGGGATGAAGAAATATTTTTTGGTAATGTGTGTTTATTGGGGATTATAGTGGTATGAAAATGGGGGAGATATAAAAAGTGTAGTAGAGAGGGGACAATTTATGAGAAGGTTAGGAGTTGGGGAGGTGGGGGGGTGAAAGGGGATGGTGGAGGGGGGTGAGTGAAGGCAAAAGGGTGGGTGGAGAATTGGGGGTGTGTAATTGTTGGAAAATGGGGGGGGGGGGGTAAGAGGGTATGGGTAGGGAGGGGAAGAAGGGTAATTGTATAGGGGATAGTGTAGAGGGATTATGGAGAAATGGTAAGGATATTTTTGTGGGTGTTTGGGGGATTTTTTTTTGGTTGGGAATTGTGGAGTGGTGAGGGTGGTTTGGGTGGGGGGATAAAAAGTATTGTTTTTATGTTGGGGGGAATTTGATGATGTTGGAGAATAAGTGAAGGGTGGGTATTGTTTATTGTTAATGGCACATAGGGGGATGAGGGATGGATGTAGTTACTGAGTGTAAAATAGGGTTGCGGGTGAGGAGAGTAACGACACAAATTTGGACATGAGTCCATGTGGGCTTGTGGCTACAGGGCCATAAATGACACCCTTATGATAATTTTTTGGCATGGTGGAGTTGTGAGCTAAGTTGTTAAGGTATTTGTGTTGGAGTCGAATTATTCCATGAGAAGCATGGGAGACCGAGTGTGATGTAAAACTGTGACGATACCTATATATAATTAGAGTAAGATTATAGGGGATTATATTAGTCAATGGGGGGCAACATTAAGAGTAACTTCTCGCGACCTTGAGGATGCTTTTAGGAGGTGGTTATGTAGGGGTAGCCGGTGCATGTTGTGCGGGGTGGTTACGGCTAACGTAGATGCATCCAGGTTTTGTACTATATGAAAGATGGTGGGTGGGTACCATCGGTGTCAGGGACCGCGTGCCTTGAGAGGTACATTTATAGGCTGGGCAGGGGGGGGGGTGAGTGGTAGAAGGGACATTAGGGGAATGGTAGGGGATTTATTATTGTGAATTATGGGGTGCTAAAAGAGATGTTGGAAGGGAAATGTGAGTGAGAGGTGTTTGGTGTGGGATACAAAGAGTTTTGTTTTAGGTTGAGTTTGTGAGGTTGGAGAAGGTAAGTAAGGGTGGTTTTGATTAGGGTTTAGGATATTAGGGGTGGAGGGTGGTGGTAGTTAGTGAGTGTATTGAGGTTTGGAGGGGAGTTGGGGTATAAAAATTTGGTATGAGGGAATGGGGGGCGTATGGGGGGGAATTTTTATAAAGGTTTGATAGGGGGGGATGGGGTTGGGGTAGAAGGGTTTGGGGGGTTTGGGGTGAGATTATTAGAAGTGAGAATAAGGGGGGAGTGGAGGGGGGGGAATAATGAAATTATTTTTTTTTGTTGTTTTTGGGATTATATTAGGAAATGATAATGAAGTGTAGTAGAGAGAAATTAAGGTTAGGATGGGAGTGTGGGGGGGTGAAGGGGATGGTGAGGGTGGTGAGAAAGGTTGTGGAAATGGGGGTGGAAGTGTGGAAAATGGGGGGGGGTAAGGTATGGGTAAAGGGGAAGGAAGGGTAATTTATAGGATAGTGTAGGAGGGGATGAAATGGGAAATTTTTTTGTGTTTGGGGATTTTTGGTGTGTGTTGAATTGTAGTGAGGGTGTGTGGGTGATAAAAGAGTTTTGTTTTTAGTTGGGGGATTTGTAGGTGGGGGGTGAAGTAAGTAAGGTGGTAGGTGATTGGTTTAGGGGGGGAGGGGGGGGGGTGGTGGTTAGGGGGGGTGGAATGGTGGTATTGAGGGTTTGAGGGGAGTTAGGGGAGTTGGGTATATAAATTGGTATTTGAATGGGGGGGGGGGGGGATTTTGAATAAAGGTTTGATAGGGGGGGGGGGTTGGGGGGTGAGAATGGTTTGTTGGGGTGAGAGTATTAGGAAGTGAGATAGGTATGTGTATGGGAGTAGGGAAAGGGGAGGAATAATGGGGAAGGATTATTTTTTTTTGTTGTTTTTGGATTATATGTAGGAATGGGATAAATGAAGTGTAGTAGAGAAATAAGGTTAGGATGGAGTGTGAAGATGGTGGGAGGTGGTGAGATAAAAGGTTGGTGAGAATGGGGGTGGAAGTGTGGAAATGGGGGGGGGGGGGTAAGATATGGGTAGGGAGGAAGGGTAGGGTAATTTATAGGATAGTGTAGGAGATGGGGGGGATGGAGTTGAAGATTTTTTTGTGTGTTTTGGGGATTTTTTGTGTGGGTTAATTGTAGTGGGGGGTGTTTGGGTTGGGTGGGGGATAAAAGAGTTTTGTTTTTAGGGTTGGGAGTTTGTTGGGTTGTATAAGTAAGGGTGGGTATTGATTAGGTTAGGGATATTAGGGGTGGAGGGGTTGGTTGTTTAGTAGTGGGTATTGAGGGTGTAGGGAGTGTGGGGATTATAATAAATTTGGGTATGAGGGGAATGGGGGGGGGGGGGGAGGGGGAGGGAATTTTGAATAATGGTTTTGTTTGGGGGAGGGGGATGGGGGTGTGGGGGTTTGATGGGGTGTTTGGGGGGGTTGGGGTAGGTGTTGTTGGAAGGTGATGGGAGTTATGGAGGGGGGTAGAGAGGGGGAGGAATAATGGGAAGATTGATTTGGTGTTGGGGTGTTTTTGGGGGATTAATGTAGGTATATGGAAATGGGATTTTAGGATAGTGTTGTAGATAGATGAGTTGATGAATAGTAATTTGATAGATGATAGGAGTGTTAGTGTGGGTGAAGGTATGTTGGGATGTTTGTTAGATAGAAGTTGTGGTTTAGAATTTGTTGGAAGTGTTAGAAAATGGGGGGGGTGTAAAGAGGTATGTTGGGGTAGGTAGGGGGGGGAGGGGAAGGGTAATTTATAGTGATAAGTGTAGTTAAAGGGGTGATGTAAATGAGTAAGATATTTTTGTGTGTTTTGGGGTGAATTTTGGTGTGTGGTTGGGAATTGTGAGTTGTGAGGGTGTTTGGGTGGGGGGATAAAAGATATTGGTTGTAGGTTGGGGGAGTTTGAGAGGTTGAAGTGAATAAGTAGAAGGGTGGTAAGTTGATAAGGGTTAGAATATTTAGGGGGTGGAGGTGGTGGTATTTAGTGATGTATTGAGGTTTAGGGGGGGAGTGTGGGATATTTAAAATCTGGGTATTAGGTAATTGGGGGATGTGTGAGGGAAATTTGAATCATTTGTATATTTTGGGAAGGGGTGTTGGTTGGGAGAAGGGGTTATGGGTTTTTGGTGTGGAGATTATTCAGGATTGGTTGATAATTGGGAGGGGTAGAAGGTGGAGGAATAATGGGGAAGGATTATTTTTTTGTGTTGTTTTTGGGGATTATATTTAGGAAATGGGGATACTAAATAAATAAGTGTAGTAGATAGAAATTAGATGAAGGTAAGGAGGTTGGGAGTGGGATGAATGGATGGTGGAGGTGTGAGGATAAAGGTGTGAAGAATGGGGGGTGGAAGATGTGGAAAGTTGGTGGGGGTAAGAGGTATGGGAAGAGAAAGTAGGGGTAATTGTATATGAGAGTGAAAGGGGGATGGAAAATGGGAATTTTTTTTTGTGTGTTTTGGGGATTTTTTGGGTGTTATTGTAGTGTGTGGTGTTTGGGTGGGGGATTATAAGAGTTTGTTTGTAGGTTGGTGTATGTTAGTTTATTTAAGTTAAGGGGTGGTATTGATGAGGTTTAGGATATTAGGGTGTGAGGTGGTGGATTTAGGGAGTGTTCTGTATTTATTTGGGTGGGGATTGGATTATAATAATTGGTATGATAATGGGATGGGAGGGGGAGAAATGTTGAATGAATTGGTTTGAGTGGGGGGGATGGGGGTGTGGGGTTGTAGGGGTTTGGGTTTGGGTGGATATGTATTATAGGAAGTGGATAAGTATGGTTTAGAGGTAAGTGGGGTGGATATATTTTGGAAGGATTATTTTTGTTTGTTTGGTTT
Source organism: Aralia elata (assembly GCA_034770075.1). Lineage (NCBI taxonomy): Eukaryota > Viridiplantae > Streptophyta > Magnoliopsida > Apiales > Araliaceae > Aralia > Aralia elata. Next base: position 38,462,114 of record CM068380.1, on the reverse strand, counting down.
TTTGATTATTTGTATGAATTGGGATTTAATGTAGTTTTTAGAAGAAATAAGAGATATTATATAGGTTAGTAATGGAGGTGTGTAAGATGGTGGGGAGGGGGTGTGAGATAAAGTTGGTGATATGGGGGTGGATGTGTGGTAAATGGGGAGGGGGTAAGATATGGGTAGGGGGTAGAAGTTAAATTTTTATAGGATTGTGGTAAGAGGGAGGATGGAATGGGGGAAGATTTTGTTTTTGTGGTTTTGGGTATTTTTGTGTTGTTGGGGTTTTTTGGTAGGGTGGGTTTGGTGGGGGATAAAAGAGTTTTGTTGTGAGGTTGGGGGGGAGGTTGTTAGGGGTGGGAATAGTATGTATAGTGGGTATTGATTAGGGTTTTGGGATTTTAGGGGTGGATGGTGTGGTAGTTCTATGGTATTGATTTTGAGGGGTGTTGGAGTATAAAATTTGGGGTATGAGGTAATGGGGGAGGGGGGGGGAATTGGAGGGGGATGGGGGGGGAATTTTAGTAAGGTTTGATTGGGGGGGGGGGGATGGGGGTGTGGGGTAGTAGGGGTTTTGGGGTTGGGTGGGGAGTGTATTAGAAGGTGATAAGTATGGGGGGAGAGTAAAGGGTGGAGGAATAAAGGTATATTATTTTTTTTGTGTGTGTTTTGGGGATTATATTAAGAAAGGGATAAGTTTGGTTTTAAATGAAGTGGTTAGTAGAGAAAAGTATGAAGTTAGGAAGTGGGAGGTGGGGTGAAGGTATGGTGGGGGGAGGTTGGAGTTATAAAGGTTGTTGAATTGGGTGTGAAGTGTTGAAAGATGGGGGGGGGGGTAATAGAGTATGGGTAGAGGGAAGGAAGGTAATTTTTTAGGGATAGTGGTTAAGGGGGATGGAGAATGGGGAATATATTTTTTTTTGTTTTGGGGGATTTTTTGTGGTGTGTGGTGAATTGTTGAGTGTGAGGTGGTGTTTTGGTTGGAGGATAAAATGAGTTTTGTTTGTATGTTGGGAGTTTGTAGGTTGGGTGAAGGTAAGTAAGGGTGGGTATTGATTAGGGTTTAGTGGATATTAGGGTGATGGGGGTTGGTAGTTTATAGTGTATTGAGGGTTTAGGGGGGAGTTGGATATAAAATTTGGGGTATGAGGAAGGGGGGAGGGGGAGGAGGAATTTTGAATAAAGGTTTTATAGGGTGTTTGTGGGGATGGTGGAGTGTGGTGATAAGGGGTTAGGGGAATGGTGGAGGAAGAGTATTAGGAAGTGACGAATATGGATTTTTTTTTCAAGGGAGGAATATGGTAAGGGAATATTATTTTTTTGTGTTGTTTTTGGGGGCTATATGGGGCGTTAGGTAATGGGGGGATAATGATAAGAGGTATTAGTATGAAAAATAGGATAAGATGTTATATGGATGTTGGGTTAAGGGGGGGGGATGGTGGGAGGTTGGTGATATAAATGTGTGTGAGAATGGGGTGGAAGTGTGGAAAAAAATGGGGGGGGTAGAGAGGTATTGGTAATGAGTAGAGGGGTAATTGTTAGGATAGTGAAGTAAAAGGGGGGGATGGAAATGGAAATTTATTTTTTGTTTTTGGATTTTTTGTGTTGGTTGGGAATTGTGAGGTGAGGTGTTTGGGTGGGGGGTAAAAGAGTTTGTTTTTAGGTTGGGGGAGTTTGTAGGTTGGATAAGTGAAGTGAAGGTAAGGGGGTATTGATAGGGTTTAGGGATATTAGGGGGGTGGAGGTTGGTATTAAGGTGGTATTGAGTTTGAGGGGGGGTGGTTGGTATTTAGTGAGTGTATTGAGTTTGAGGGAGTTGGTGTAGTAAAAATTTGGTATGAGAATTGGGGGGAGGGGGGGGGAATTTTGAATAAGGTTTGATAGGTGGGGGATGGGGTGGGGTGAGAAGGGGTTTGTTTTGGTGAGGAGTATTAGGAAGTGAGAAATATGGAGGGTAGAGAGGGGGAGGATATGGGAAATTATTTTTTTTGTGTGTGTTTTTGGGGGGGATTATAGGGGTAGGAAATGGATAAATGAAGTGTAGTAGAAAATTGGAAAAGGTTAGGAGGGGTAGTGGTTGAAGGGATGTGGAGGTGTGAGATAAAAGGTTGGAGAATGGGGGTGGAAGTGTGGAAAATGGGGGGGGGGGGTAAGAGGTATGTGTAGAGGAGGAAGGGAGAGGGGGTAATTGTCAAGGATATTGGTTAGAGAGGGGATGGAGAAATGGGAAATTTTTTTGTGGTTTTGGGGGGATTTTTGTGTGTGGTTGGGGAATTGTAGTGGTGAATGGTGTTTGGGTGGGGGGATAGAAAGAAGTGTTTTTTTTAGGTTGGGGAGTTTGTGGAGGTTGGGTGAAGTTAAGTGAAGGGGGGTAGTTGATATTAGGGTTTGGGAATATTAGGGGGGTGGGAAGGGGTGGTGGGTAGTTTATGAGTGGTATTGAGGTTTGGGAGGGGGAGTGTGGGTATATAATAATTTGGGTATGAGGGAATGGGGGAGGAGGGGGGGAGATTCTGAATAAAGGTTGTGATAGGGGTGGGGGAGTGGGTGTGAGGTGTGGGGTTGAGATCAGGGGGTGAGTGTTGGGGGGGGGTTTTGGGTTGGGAGGAAGTATTAGGAAGTGAGAGAATATGGGGGAGAGGGGGGGTAGAGGAGAGAGGGGGAGGAATAATGGGGAAGGGATTTATATTTTTATTGTGTGTTGTGTTATTTGAGGGATTATAGTGTAGGAAATGGGGGGATAAATGAAGTGTAGGATAGAGAGAATTATATAGAGGTTAGGAGGTGGGAGGTGGGTGAAGGATGGTGTGGGAGGTGTGTAGATTAAAGGGTGTTGGATGAATGTGGGTGAAGTGTGGAAATAATGGGGGGGGGGTAAAGAGGGTATGTGGGTAGAGGAGGAAGGGTAATTGTATTAGGATATGTGGGTAGATGAGGGTGTGATGGAGAATGGGGGGAAGATTTATTTGTGTGTTTTTGGGGATTTTTGTGTGTGTGGTTGGGGAATTGTGAGTGTGATGGGGTGGTTTGGGTGGGGGGATTGGATATAAAAATGAGTTTTGTTTTTAGGTTGGATGTTTGTGAGTTTGAAAGTGAATAATTAAAGGGTGGTATTATTTAGGGTTTAGGGATATTAGGGGGTGGAGGGTGTGGGGTGTAGGTTAGTAGAGTATTGAGTGATTGAGTTTAGGGGGAGATTGGTAGTATAAAATCTGGGGGGTATGAGGAATGGGGAGGGGGGAGGGGGGGAAATTTTGAATAAAGGTTGTGATAGTGGGGGGGGATGGGGGGTTGTGGGGTGGAGAAAAAAAGGGTTTGGTTTGGGGTGGAGGAGTATTAGGAAGTGGAGAAGTAATGGAGAGGTAAAGAGGGGGAGGGAGGAATAATGGGGAAGATTATTTTTTTTGTGTGTGTTTTTGGGGGGATTATAATTGTAGGAAATGGGGGATAAATGAAGTGGTAGTTAGAGATAAATTGATATAGGTTAGGAAGTGGAGGTGTGAAGGGATGGTGGGGGAGGGGGGGTGTGGGTGAGATAAAGGTGGTGGAGAATGGGGGGTGGAAGTGTGGAAATATTTTATTTGGGGGGGGTAAAGAGGGTATGGGTAGAGGAAGTTAAGGAGAAGGTAATTGTATAGGGAATTAGTGGTAAGGAGGGGGGATTTGTGAGGGAATGGAAATTTTTTTGTTGGTTTTGGGGGATTTTTGTGTGTGGTTGTGGGGGGGGAATTGTAGTGTGAGGTGTGGTTTGGGTGGGGGATAAAAGAGTTTTGTTTTTAGGTTGAAGGTTTGTGAGGTTGAATGAATAGTAAAGGGGGGGTATTATTAGGGTTTAGGGATATTAGGGGGGTGGAGGTTGGTAGGGTTTAGGTAGGGTGGGTATTATTGAGGGGTTTTTAGGGGAGAGTGTGGTAGTATAAAATTTGGTATGATAATGAGAGGGGGAGGAGGGGAAATTTTGAAATAAAGGTTTTGATAGGGGGGGGATGGGGGGGGGTGTGGGTGAGAAGGGGTTTGGGGGTTTGGGGTGGAGGAGTATTAGGAAGTGAGAAGTATGGGAGTATGGGTAGGGATAAAGGGGGGGAGGAATAAATGGGGGAAGATTATTTTTTTTTGTGTTGTGTTTTTGGGGATTATAGGTGGGTAGGAAATGGTGGGATAAATGAAGTGTAGTAGTAGAGATAGAAGAAAGGAAAATTAAAAGGTTAGGAGTGAGGGAGGGGGTGAAGGGGGATGGTGGAGGGTGGAGGGGTTGAAGGATAAGGGTGTGGAGAAATGGGGGTGGAAGTGTGGAAATATGGGGGGGTAAGAGGGGTATGGGTAGAAGGGAATAGAGAAGGGGTAATTTATAGGAGATAGTGGTAAAGGGGGATGGAAATGGGAAATTTTTTTGTTGGGGGTGTTTTGGATTTTTTGGGTGTTTAATGTGTAGTGGGTGAGGTGTATGGGTGGGGGGGGATAAAAGAGTTTTGTTTTTAGGTTGAGTTTTTGTAGGTTTGAAGTAAGTGAAGGTGGTATTGATTAGGGTTTAGAATATTAGGGGTGGAGGGTGTGGTTGTGTTTAGTAGGTGTATTGAGGTTTGGAGGGGAAGTTTGGGGGGTATTATAAAATTTGGGTATGAGGGTATTGGGGGGAGGGGGGAAAGGGAAGTTTGAATAAAGGTTGTGATAGGGGGGGGGGATGGGGGGGGTGTGGGGTTAGAAGGGGTTTGGGGTTTGGGGTGTAGGAGTTATTAAGGAAGTGAGAAGTATGGAAGGAGTAAAGGGGTAGGAATAATGGGGGAAATTATTTTTTTTTGTGTGTTTTTGGGATTATATGGTAGGAAATGGGAATAAATGGAAGTTGGTAGTAGAGAGGGAATGATAGAAAGGAGGTAGGAGGTGGAGTGGGTGAAGGGTGATGGTGGGAGGGTGTGAGATAAAATGGTTGGAGAATGGGGGTGGAAGTGTAGGAAATATGGGGGGGGATAAAGAGGTATGGGTAGGAGGGGAAGTGAGAGGGTTAATTGTATAGGGATTAGTGGTAAGAGGGGATGGAGAATGGTGAAGATTTTTTAGTGTGTTTTGGGATTTTTTGTGTGTTGGGGGAATTGTAGTGTGTGGTTTGGTGGGGGATAAAAAGAGTTTTGTTTTTAGGTTGGGGTTTTGTAGGTTGGGGTGAAGTAAGTGAAGGGTGGGTATTGAGTAGGTTTAGGATATTAGGGGGTGGAGGTTGGGTGGTAGTTTAGTGAGTGTATTGAGGGTTTGAGGGGGAGGTTGGGTAGTATAAAATTTGGGGGGTATGAGAATGGGGGGGGGAGGGGGGAGGGGAAATTTGAATAAAGTTTGTGATATGGGGGGAGGGGGGTGGGGGTTGTTGAAGGTGTTTGTTGGGGGGGGGAGAGTATTAGGTAGTGATGTAGGTATGGAAAAGGAAGAAGAGTGTGTAGCAATAAAGGGTAAAAATAATTATTTGAGTGTGTTTTTATGGGGGGAATCTATTAGTGGTAGGAAATGGGGGGATAAATGAAGATTAGTAGAATAAAATAGATAGGAGGTTATGAGTGGAAGGTGGGTGAAAAGGGGATGGTGGGAGGGTTGTGAGATAAAGGTGTGGGAGAATGGGGGTGGAAGTTTGGAAATAAGGGGGGGGTAAGAGTATGTGTAGAGGAAGGAAGGTAATTGTATAGGGATAGTGGTAAGAGGGGATGGGAGAATGGGGAAGATTTTTTTGTGTGTTAGGGGATTTTTTGTGTGAGTATGGAATTGTTGAGGTGATGGGGTGTTTTGGGTGGGGGGATAAAAGAGTTTTTGTTTTGAGGTTGGGATTTTTTGAGGTTGGGTGAAGTAAGTAAAGGGGGGGTATTATTAGGGTTTAGGGATATTATGGTGGTGGAGGGTGGTGGGTATTTAGTGAGTGGTGTATTGAGGGTTGAGGGAGGTGTGGGTTTGTAAACTACAAATTTTGGTATAAGGACAATGGTGGAGGAGGGGAGAGGGAATTTGAATAACTTAGGTTATAGGGGGGGGGGATGGGGGTGTGGGGTAGAAGGGTTTGTTTGGGGTAGAGTATTAGGAAGTGAGAATATGGGAAGGGGTAAGGAGGGTAGAATAAGTGGAAGATTATTTTTTTTGTATTTTGGGGGAGTGGGGGTAGGAATGGGTATGAAGGAAGTGGGAATGGGGGGTTTTGGAGGTGGTTTGGGGGAGTTGGTGAGGGGTAGAGAATTGGGTGGTTTGTGTGGATTATTAGTGGGGGGGGAGGGTATGGGAGGGGGAATGTTGAAGTAAGTTTGTTGGGGGTTCTTTAGGAATGGGATTTTTTTGGGGGGGATTGGTTTGTGTGGGATTTGTAGTAGTTGTTGTTGGTGTTTGGGATTTATATTTAATTAAATATTGTGGAGGGGGTAGTGGTTTTTTTGGTTAGGGTATTTGGTTGTTTGATGTATGAGAGTTTGTGTGGTTGGTGGTTAGTGGTGTTGTAAAAATGTGGGGTTTGAATTGTGTGTTTGTTTTGGGGGTAGTGTGATGGTGAAAAGGGGTGTTAGGAGTTTTTAGTGAGGGAGAATTGGGGGGGGGAGGAGGTGGGGTTTGGTTTTTTTTATATGGGGGATGTGATGGGGTTTATTTTGATTGGGAGTTAATGGGTTTGGTTAGTGGGTTGAGGGGATGTAGATAGGTGTGAGTTGTTTATTTAGATGGGGGGGGGGGAAGATGTTGGGGTAATGGGAGTTTAGTGTAGGGGGTATGGGGGGGGGGGGGGGGGGGGGGGTTGGTATTATTTTGGTGATGTTGGGGAATTGTGTGGGGTGGTTTGGGTGGGGGAATAGTTATAGTTTTAGTTAGGTTGTAAGGATGATAAGTAGAGGGGAGAGTATTGTATTTATTGGTATGAGTTGGTATGTAAGGGTTTGGAGGTAGATATTGGGTATAGTAGAATGGGGATTGTGAAAAAGGTTTGTAGATTGTGGGGATGTTGATGTGTTAGGAAGGGGGGGGTTGGGAGATAATAGATGGATAAAAATGGGGGGGGGTGGAGTTGGTGTATGTGAGGATTGAATAATAGATATAAAAGGGATTAAAGTTGGAGGGTATGGAGAGTTGGTTGGGTGTTTGGGTGGGGGTGGGGAGGGGGGGGGGTAGGGGTTAAAAGTTTGGTATATTTTTGTGTGGGGGGAATTTGAAAGTTGGTGGGGGGGTGGTATAGGGATGGAGGGGGTGGTATGGGGATTTAAAATGGTAATATGGGAAAGGGTTTGGGTGGGAGTTTGAGTGTTAGTGTGGGTTTGTGGGGGATAGTTTTATTTTGTTAGGAGTTTTGGTGGGGTATGAAGGGGGGGTGATTGGTTTGGATATGGGGTGGGTGGGGGGTGAGGAGGTATTGGGGTAAAGGTAGGTGTGGGTAGTTGGTAGTAGGGGGAGTGGGGGGGAGGGGAGGGGTGTTTGTGATATAGGGGTGGGGAATGTGGGAGATTGTTAATGGGGGTTTGGGTGGAGGATATAGGAGTGTGAGTGGAGGGGAGGGGTGGGGAAAAGGAAAGATATTTTTTTGTGTGTTAGGGGGGGGATTTAAGTTAGTAATGGGGGTAATGAAGTGTTAGATAGACTAAATTGGAGGGGTTAGGAGTGGGAGGTGGGTGAAGGATGGTGGGATGTGA